>JAESUZ010004703.1:0-222958 GCA_017311185.1 Proteles cristata cristata
CACTTATTCTCCTTTCTGCCTCTTCAAGCCGTGCATTGAGGCCTCTAATTTATTATGGATCTCATTTATCGCATTTTTTAATTCTTCATGCCTATTTTTATTTTCCATTCTGTCTGTAGCCATAGTTTCTTTGATGTCCCCTATGTTTTTTTCAAGCCCTGCTATTAATTTCACCATTATTCTAAAATCTTGTTCACTTATGCTGCTGATATCTGTTTTGAGCAGTTCATTAGCTGTCATTTCTTCTTGGAGTTTCTTTGGAGGAGAGCTCTTTCCTTTCGTCATTTTAGTTAGCTTTCCCGCTCTTGTTGGTTTTAAAGACCTGTTATGCTCTCTGTTTCTATGAGCGCTGCTATATCCAAGAAGACTCTTTGACTTTCCAGGGCCTATCCTTCAGAGATTGTTTTTTGAATGGTATCCCTCGGTCACTCTTGTTGGGAAGACTCTTTGACTTTCCAGGGCCTATCCTTCTGAGATTGTTTTTTGAATGGTATCCCTCGGTCTCTCTTGTTGGGACCTTAGTTATTTTGTTTTCCTATTCGTAGTGATATTTGGGACTCTTCACCTTGTGTACTCTAGCTTGTTTCTTGAGGTAGCCCTCTCAGGCAGGGATGGGCGTGGCGTGATCCGATGCCTCAGGCAGGGGTTCTGCCTTCGCGATTGTGGGGAGGAGAGTGACGGTGCTCCAGTCCCTTCTTGAACCCCGCGCTGCAGCTCGCTTTTTTTTTTTGGCGTGTCAACTCCCCGTCCCGGGGACGCAGCCGACGTTGGTTGCACTCTTCAGCCCAGGCCAGTTCCAATCTCCAAATCCCAGTCCGCGCGCCCCGCTGAAGTTGCCTTAGACACAGCTTCCCAGACAACCCCCTCGGGCTATTCCAGGCTCCCTGCTGAGCTCTGGGGGCGGAGTCAGGATCGCTGCTTCCTTCTCTGGGTCGGGCTGGCGCGCATGCGCGGGGGCTTGCCTGCCGGGTCCGTGTAGCCTGAGCCCGCTGGAGTTCGGAAAACCGGGTCTCTCTATGGCTCGTCACCCGAAACACGAACTGACAGGCAAATTTCCCAGTTTTTAGCTCTTTGCCTTCCCTCTCGAGTTCCAGCCAGCCAGGAGCGCGGACGCCTGGTGTCTGCGCGTCTCCTTCAGGGGTCCCAGCTGCCCTGGAGCTACAATGGCGGCAGGCGCGCCGCCGCTGGAGTGAGGAAAACCGGGTCTCTCTATGGCTCGTCACCCGAAACACGAACTCACAGGCAAATTTCCCAGTTTTTAGCTCTTTGCCTTCCCTCTCGAGTTCCAGCCAGCCAGGAGCGCGGACGTCCGGTGTCTGCGCGGCTCTTTCAGGGGTCCCAGCCGCCCTGGAGCTACAATGGCGGCAGGCGCGCCGCCGCCGCTTTAAAACCCATCCTCCAGGAGCCGCACAAAGAAGCAGTTTGTGTGCTCAGCCTCCCCCAGGACCAGTTGTCGCGAGGGGACCTGGTGTGCAGGTATTTGGCAAGTACGGTCTTTCTATGCACCGAGCGGAGATTTTTCTGTCTCGGACTCTCTCCTTTTCCCCTCTCACTCCCCGTAGAGGGTAGAGGGGGATCGCCTCCCACCCTGGAGGCTCCGATCCCGGCCCGATTTTACCTTCCCCGGTTCGCACTCACGTTAGAAGTCTTTCTCAGTGGATTCTGTGCCCTTTTTCTCCCAGTCTCTCAGGTTTTGTAAGGTTTCCAATGGCTTCAGATCTTTTCTGTGTGATGTATGGGCACGAGTGCAAGTACGGAGCTCCTTACTTCTCCGCCATCTTGCCCCCACTCCGCATATATCTTTTTGAGTTAGTGTTTTCATATGCTTTGGATAAATACCTAATAGTGCAATTACTGGATGTTATGGTAATTTTATTTTTAATATTTTGAGAAACCCCCATACTGTTTTCCACAGCTGCACTGGTTTGCATGGGAAAAAGGAACCCACCAGAGGATTCCTTTTTCTTCACCTCCTTGCCAACACTTGTTTCTTGTGTTTTTGATTTTAGCCATTGTGACAGGTGTCAGGTGATATTGTAGTTTTGATTTGCATTTCCCTGATGATGAGTGATTTTTAGCATCATTTCATGTTTCTGTTGGGTATTGGTGTATCTTCTTTGGAGAAAAGTCTCTTCGTGTCTTCTGCCCATTTTTAATTGGATTATTTGTTTTTTGTGTATGTTGAGTTGTATAAGTTCTTTATATATTTTGGATACTAACCCGTTATCAGATATGTCATTTGCAAATATCTTCTTCCATTCCTTAGGTTGCCTTTTAATTTTGTTGATTGTTTCCTTTGCTGTGCAGAAGTTTTTGTTGTTGTTGTTGTTTTGTTTTTTAAGAGTCTTTCTTAAAGTAATTTCTACACCCAGTGTGAGGCTCAAACTTATAACACCCTAAGATCACGAGTCGCATACTCCATTGACTAAGCCAGCCAGGTGCCCTTGTGATGTCATCTAAACAAAAGTTTCACCTGAGCCTGTGGGCGACTCTGAAGATAGATAGGGTGGCCCTTCAGAGATTTTTCTACCTGAGATGAGGGGCTGGGCATTTATATCTGTGATGATCCATCACTGGGTCCTGGTATGTGGAAGGGTGTGTGCCCTTATGCAAGGCACTTTTTTTCAATTCTAAAAGTAGGATCATAGTTGAGGGCTAATTGCCAGAAGCTAGTATTCCCAGCAGCTGGTGAGAATAAGGCTCTTTTCGTAAAGGCAGCTTGGAGCCCTGCATCACAAATCTAATGATACAATGGAAGCTATTTCATGGTAATTTAGTGAATATGAAGTAGTACCTATTTTCATTTATTAAATTGTAAGTTTGACACATCCTTCATGTTTGTATTATCAGGCAATTTTTTTCTCTGAAATTATAATTGTGCAAAGAGAGATACTGTGTATTTACTCTATTAATTATCTCATCATATGGGGGCATTCTCTATTTACCTCAGATGATGCTACTTTGGGATTTTATGTATGTATGTATGTATGTATTAAAAATTTTTGGGGGGAGGCACCTGGGTGGCTCAGTTGGTTAAGCATCTGACTTCAGCTCAGGTCACGATCTCAGGGTTCAGGGGTTTGAGCCCCGCATCAGGCTCTGTGCTGACAGCTCAGAGCCTGGAGCCTGCTTTGGATTCTGTGTCTCCCTCTCTCTGCCCCTCCCCCACTTGTGTTTGGTCTCTCTCTCTCTCTCTGTCTCTCTCTCTCTCAAAATAAATAAACATTAAACAAAATAAAAATTTAGTTTGAGACAGAGACAGCACAGGTGGGGGCCGGGCAGAGAGAGTGGGAGACAGAGAATCCCCAACTAACTCTGCACTGTCATCATGGAACTTGACATAGGCTCAAACTCGTGAAACCTGTGAGATCATGACCTGAGTCAGAACCAAGAATCAGCCGGTTACCTGACTGCGCCACCCAGGCACCCCTGGGATTTCTTTCAGACGTCATCAGGTAGAATTGGTACAAAGATGTGGGGAAATTGAATGCAGATTTAGTAATTACTCTTGGAATTACTTCACTGTGTGTTGTAACTGAACGAGTTTAGGTGTTTAAAGCACTTAGATCAGTTATCGGTGCATAGAGTTGGCTATTGTTGTAGATCAACATTTTTAAAATTTACTTAAAAAAGAAATAGAGCGGGGCGCCTGGGTGGCTTAGTCGGTTAAGCGTCCGTCTTTCGCTTAGGTCATGATCTCGCGGTTTGTGGGTTCGAGCCCCGCGTCGGGCTTTGTGCTGACTGCCAGCTCAGAGCCTGGAGCCTGTTTCAGAGTCTGTGTCTCCCTCTCTCTCTGACCCTCCCCTGTTCACGCTGTCTCTCTCTATCCTAGAAATAATAAAAAAAAAGTTTAAAAAAAAAGAAATAGAGCAATTCTAATGTTATGCAAATGGCTTGGGGATGGAAATGTAATTTCCTGAGTTAGCATCATATGCAGATTTTAAAAAGTGTTTAAGGAAAGATGATCTGCTGTGGTGGGCAGAATAATGCTCCTTCCCCTCAAACAAAGATACCTCAGGACCTGGGAGCGTTATTCCGTTACGTGGCAAACCAGAATTAGGGTTGCAGCTGGAATTAAGGTTGCTAATCAACTGACTGTAAAATACGGAGATTGTCCCGGTAGGCTCAGGGTAATCCCAAGGATCCTTAGAAGTAGAAGCAGAAGAAGGTGGCAGTGCCAGGTCTTGTGATGTGAGAAGGTTTCAGCTGACCACTGTGGGTTTTGAAGATGCAAGGGAGTCAGGAAGCTAAAGAATGTGTGCAATCTCTAGAAGTTGGAGAAGGGAAAAGGGGAGGTAGCGGATTTTCCTTCCAGCCTCCAGAAGGGAACACAGCTTTGCAGCACCTTCACTTTAGTCCAGGGAGACTCTCATCAGACTTCTGACCTCCAAAACTGTAAGATAATAAATTTGTGTCGTTGTATAGCAGTAATGGAAGCTGATATATCCTAGGTAATTGTGTGAGTTATTTTATTAAATTTTTTTTTAATGTTTATATATTTTTTTGAGAGACAGAGTGCGAGTTGGGGAGGGAAGAGACACACAGAATCCCAAGGAGGCTCCAGGCTCTGAGCTGTCGGCACAGGGCTCGAACTCACAAAAGGTGAGATTGTGACCTGAGCCGAAGTCGAATGCTTAACTAACTGAGCTAGACAGGCACCCCTGTATTAGATATTTTTAAAGTGTCCCTAGTAGTGATAGCTAAACACTAATGTTATAACTGAGTTTGAAGAGTCTGATTAAAATGGTTTCATGAAATGTGGGAGTAAGGAAGCACTTTTTCTAAATTAATTCATAATGGATTTAAAATGATAATGTAACTGATTTAATTAATGAAATACTGTAAGTAGACCTTTGATTAATATACATCTGTATCTTTTTTTTTTACATTTTTTAATAGTTTTTTGTTTATTTTTGAAACAGCGAGACACCTAGCATGAGCAGGGCAGGGGCAGAGAGAGAGAGGGAGACACAGAATCTGAAACAGGCCCCAGGCTCTGAGCTTCCTGCAGAGAACCTGATGCAGGGCTTGAACCCATAGACTGTGAGATCATGACCTGAGCTGAAGTCGGACACTCAACTGACCGAGCCACCCAGGCGCCCCACATCTGTATCCCTAAAGATTATTACTGGATATTCTCATATCCATATACTTGGGGTTGCTGCTTTTCAGCCCTGATGTACGTTGTATTTTTATTTCCTCTTGTGCAATTGTTTTCATGGTTCTTTGCCCTTAGTTATTGTTTCATAATATGTTTTATCATAACTGAAATCTCGTATTATTGCCTACCTATATGCAGTGACTAAATTAAATAGCCCTACAGTATTTTGGGTTCGACTTATCCCATAGTAACAGTGTTAATTTTAAATAGAAGAGCTGACATACATTTCTCCTAATTTCTTGTGGAGTTATTTTGTATTCTATACTCAGTTTATTGATCGTAAGTAGCGATTGAAATGCATTGCCACCTGTTGAAACAAATCTTGGCAACCCGAATTCATCAAGGAACAGTGGCTCACAGCTGAGTTAGAATTAGAAGTCAGCTTTTGGTCTTTTTAGTATTTTTCTCTGTTCCTTACATCTTTTTACCAAAACCTGCATGCCAGTTTCTGGTCTCCCAAATTCCAGCTTCTGGCCTGAACTCCCCAAGGGGCTGATTCTACCTTGCACATCTTTAAGGCTCATTACAAGAATTCTAGGAGATTAATTTGTGTGTGTGTGTGTGTTTTTGAGGACTATTGCAATTTTCCATGATGAGCAAAGAAGATAGTTGTTTACATCTTAGGTGGTGGTGTTTTTAAAGTAATGTGTAACAAGATTTTCTTTTCGTGTCACTGGGTAATGGTGCTAATTAATCTTCTGGGCCATTCTGGAAGCCTTGTTTCTGTTTTTTAAATATTTATTAAAATAATACATGAGCATGGTAAGACCTAGTGCACAAAGGCTTATGATGAAAAGCAGGAGTGTCCAGCTGTGGGTGTTTCTTTCACTGTTGTAGATATTTTCTTACAGAAGCCTCTTTAATTGAGGTCACATGTACCTCTTTAGTTATAAGATGTTTTCCTCAAAGATTATCTTTGATGGTTGTTACCCTTCCATTCTAACTGCGTTTTCTTTCTGCCAGTCCTGTTGGTTGGATATGGGATTTCCTAGATTGATTTTCTCTTCCTTTTATTCTTCCTTGCAATTTATTTGTTGAAAATATTGTGTTTGTCTTCTGAAATTTTCTGTGTTCGGGACTATCCTGATTACATCCAAATGATATCATTAACATGTTTTTCCTGTCTTCATTTCCTATAAATTGGTAGTTAAGGCTTTATCAGATTCAGATTTGATCTGTTTTTTGTTTGTTTACAGATACTGTGTAAGTTACGCATACTTCAGTCAGGCATCTAATGTCTGGTTGTATCTCTCTTTGTGATATTATTTCTTTTTTTAATTTTTTATTAAAAACTTTTTTTCCAATGTTTGTTTATTTTTGAGAGACAGTGTGAGCATGGGAGGGGTAGAGAGAGCAAGGGAGACACAGAATCCAAAGCAGTCTCCAGGCTCTGAGCTGTCAGCCCAGAGCCTGACATGCAGCTTGAACCCATAAACCATGAGATCATGGTCTGAGCCAAAGTTGGATGTCCAACCGACCGAGCCACGCAGGTGCCCCTGTGGTGTTACTTCTTGATGACCATTGTTTATAGTGGTTGTTTCATTTGGTAATTGTCAAATGATGAAATTCTAATAATTTTCTTTATCATTCTTCTGATGGATGAAATAAATAGCTGGACAACCAGTATCATGGAAAATGTCCCTGTGTCAGTTACTTGCTTTACAAAATAATTGGGTGATTGAAAGACAAGATAAATGTTTCATTTTTTTCCTTTTATTTATTAGCCTTTATAATGAATTGATTCACTTAGAAGACCAATGAAAGATTTTAAAAATCTTTATAAAGTCATGGGTTTAAACATATTTGACATTTTTTAGTCCATTGCTGTTATCCTTATTGATGCTCAAATTGTCCCATATTTGGCCAGAAGGAATGACTTCAAATTGACTCTTGAGTATTTTTGATGCGACCCACTGGTTTTTGATAGCTTCCTTCCTGATATGATAAGTTATCAGATATGTAGAGTGCTCATCTTACAGATTTTTTGCCCCATGTCACAATCAGCCATTTCTCCAGGGACCTGATTTTTTTTTTTTTTAAGTAGGAAAAAACATTTGTAGGCCATAATTTGAGTTACTGGGGGTGCTCCTTGCCTTTGGGTCAGTCGTTGTTTCTAGGCCATTTTTAGTTAACAGAGGTGCATTTGTCGAGTTAATTTCTTTCTTTTTTTTTTTTATACATCTTTTTTTTTTGTTTGTTTGTTTGTTTTATTTATTTTTAGGAGAGAGAGAGAGCGTGAGCAGGGGAGGGTCAGAGAGAGAGGGGGTCACAGACTGAAACAGGCTCCAGGCTCCGAGCTGGCAGTCAGCACAGAGCCCGACGCGGGGCTCGAACCCATGAACCGCGAGATCATGACCTAAGCGAAGTCGGACGCTTAACCGACTAAGCCACCCAGGCGCCCCATAGTTAATTTCTAAAAGTAGAGTAGGCTTAAGGAGGATATGTGTATTTTTTTATTAAAAATTTTTTTTAATGTTTTATTTATGAGAGAGAAAGAGAGAGAGAGACAGTGTGGGCAGGGGAGGGTCAGAGAGAGAGGGAGGCACAGAATCTGAAGCAAGCTCCAGGCTCTGAGCTGTCAGCACAGAGCCCGACGCGGGGCTCGAACCCACAGACCATGAGATCATGATCTGAGCCAAAGTCGGATGCTCAACCGACTGAGCCACCCAAGTGCCCCTATTTTTTATTACTTTTTATAGAAGTTTCAAACATACCGCAGAGAATAGTATAAGGAACACCTGTATATACTTGTGATGTCAATTTAAAATAGCTAACATTTTGCCTTATTTACTTCATTTCTTCTAATTTTTTGCTTAAGCATTTTATTTTATATTTTTTATTTTTGAAAGAGGGAAAGTGCTCACCCACGCATGTAAGTGGGGGAGGGGCAGAGAGTGAGAGGGAGACACAGAATCCAAAGCACGCTCTAGGCTTTGAGCTGTCAGCACGTGGGGCTGAGCTGAAGTTGGACTCTTTTTTTTTTTTTTTTTGCAAATAGTTTATTGTCAAATTAGTTTCCACATAACACCCAGTGCTCATTTTTTTGCAAATAGTTTATTGTCAAATTAGTTTCCACATAACACCCAGTGCTCTTTTTTTTTTTTACAAATAGTTTATCTGAAGTTGGACTTTAACTCCACTGAGCCACTGAGGTGTCCTGCCTTTTTTTTTTTTTTTTTTTTTTTTTTTTAATTTACATCCAAGTTAGTTAGCATATAGTGCAACAATGATTTCAGGGTAGAATCCAGTGATTCATCCCCTAGATCTAACACCCAGTGCTCATCTCAGCAAGTGTCCTCCTTAGTGCCCCTTGCCCATTTAGCCCATCCCCCCTCCCACAACCCCTCCAGCAACCTTCAGTTCTCTATACTTAAGAGTCTTTTATGTTTTGTCCTCCTCCGTGTTTGCTTCCCTTCCCTTATGTTCATCTGTTTTATATCTTAAATTGCACTAGTGAAGTCATATGCTATGTCTGTCTCTGACTAATTTTGCATAGCATAATGCTCTGGTTCCATCCGTGTTGTTGCAAATGGCAAGATTTCATTCTTTTGACTGCCAAGTAATACTCCATCATACACACACACACACACACACACACACACACCACGTCTTATTTATCCATTCATCTGTCAATGGACTTTTGGACTCTTTCTATACTTTGGCTATTGTCGGTAGCACAGCTATAAACATTGGAGTGTGTGTGCTCCTTGGAAACAGCATACCTGTATCCCTTGGATAAATACCTAGTAGTGCAATTGCTAGATCGTAAGGTAGCTCTATTTTTAATTTTTTGAGGAACCTCCATATTGTTTTCCAGAGTGGCTGCCTGCTTTTTTTCCTGATTAATTTTAGATGTGAGTTTCTTGTTCCCTCATATAAAGAAAATCTGTGTCTAATCTTTACTGTTGTTTTCACCACAGAAGAAAGTTGTTTATTTAACTTTTTAAGGCTTTTGTAGCATTTATTTACCTATTTTAGGTTTATGACATTATTTATGAGTTATAGTGCCCAAGATGGTTGTTTTTTTTTTGTTTGTTTGTTTGTTTTTTAAAGTAATCTCTATGCTGAGTGTGGGGCCTGAACTCTACCCCAAGATCAGGAGTCGTATGCCCTACTGACTGAACCAGCCAGGTACCCCTAAGGTGTTTTTGTTTAAATAACATTTACTGTACTTTCTTAGTGTGGTTTTGTTGTTATAACAACAACTGTTATAACAACAACAGCTACTGTTATAACAGATTTTATAGCTTTTTTTTTTTTCCCCTGAGAGAGAGAGAATGAGAATATCCCAAGCAGGGATTCCCCAATGCAGGGCTCGATCCCATGACCCTGGGGTCATGACCTGAGCTAAAATCAATAGTAGGACATTCAACTGACTGAGCCACCCAGGCGCCCTTCATAGCTTTTATTGAACTAATACTACATTGTGAATCAGAGTCCACACACATTATTTGGTAGCAAATCTCTACATATGTAGAATAGTGCTCTTTTGAGCAATTTGTCTTCCCTTGCAGGTTAAGGATTATTTTCCTCTTGCTACTTTGATGATTCTTTCCTTGCCTGAGTATTATTGTGAATTTGACTATGATATGCCTCACTGATGCTCAGTTTGTGTTTAATCTAATGGGAGTTCTCTGTGCTTCCTGAATTTTGACATCTGTGTCTTTCTCCAGGTTAGGAAAGTTTTCCACTAGAATTTCCTCATAGAAACCTTTTCCTTTTTCATCTTTTGAGACCCCTATGATTCTGATGTTCCTTTTAAATGAGTCGCTGAGTTCTCTAACTGTTATAAATTGTGCTCTTTTGCCTTAGTCTCCCTCTTTTTTTCTGCTTCATCACTCTCCATAAGTTTATCTTCTGTATCACTGACTTGCTACTCTGCTTCATCCATCCTTGCTGCTGTGGCATCCATTCGAGATTGTAGCTTAGTTATAGCATTTTAAATTGGATCCTGAGTAGCTTTTACTTCTTTTATCTCTGCAGAAAGGGATTCTGTGCTATTTTCAGCCCCAGCTAGTATTCTTATTATTGTGTTTCTAAATTCTGGTTCAAACATCTTGCTTCCATCTGTGTTAAGTCCTGGCTGTCATTTCTTCTTGTTTCTTTCTTTTGGGGTGAATTCCTTTGTTTCCTTATTTTGAAGGAAGAAAAGGGATTAATAATGTAAAAAAATTTTTTTTTAATTACAACACAAAAAATCAAAGGATGCTAGATCCTAGGTGTGTTTTGGTCTGGTTGGTGAAGGAAGATAGATTAGAGAAGAAAGGGAAAGATAAGAAAAAGGGAAAGATAAAAGAAAAAAGGGGGGGAGGAAAACATTAGAAAATTTGAAAAAATGAATACAATAAAATAGAATGAAATGAAACAATTAAAGTAGAATTTAAAATTTTACCAAAAAGTAAAAAATATAGTAGAAAAAATACAGAAGAATCTTTATTATAAAACTGGAAAATAAAGTTTTCTTTCTGTATTCAAGGATAAGAAAAGAAAAATTGAATAGATGGTCGAGTGAACAAAATGAAATACAATTAAAATTCAGTTTCCCCTAGAGGTCAAACTATGGAGCACTTTATAGTCTGTAAACTAAGCAAGCAGAGAGACTTGTGTTCCTTTACAGCGTGATTAGTGCAGTTGGACAGGGCTTGGTGTAACGGCTGCTTTTTCCACTAGATGGTTCTGCTTAGTTTACTGGGGTGGATTGTTGGGGCGTGTGTAGGCATGTATGCACATGCATGTGAGGGATGAAAATGGTGTCACCCAGTTACCCAGTCTCTAGTATCAGAACTCTGTGCTTTTCCCTGACCAGCAATCAAGCTCTCCTTTGTCTTCAGCTTTGTCCTCTCCCTGCTTCTACACTGTCCATGACCAAGCCGTTAGGCTGACAGGCAGGCACCTCCTTCCTGAGGGATTGCGGCCTTGACCCACTCAGACCCTTTGGGGGAGGGTCTTGCCAAACAATGGTCAGGTGCCAGTCCACCCCCAGGAATGTTCGCACAACCATGCTGTTGCCCATGCCCAGAAACTGTGGCCAGGTGCCAGCCCACCCCAGAAAAATTTCACATGGTCATGTAGCCTCAGCATTTCAGAGATTATGTTGAATCATGACACACATCTGGTTCCTGGCTTCACCCCTAACATCCTTGTTCCAACACCAGGGAGTGTGGTTGATCTCCAGGATCCCCTGGGACCTTTTCCTGTGGGGATGCCGCACAGCTTCTACTAAATGTACTCCCAGGAGGGGAACTGCCTCTCCCCATGTGTCCTGAGAACCCCTCAGACCTTACTCTTTGCTCTTAGAGATTTACCCTTCCCACCAGAGCACTGCTAGGTATTGAGCTGTGGAGTTTCAGACTCTGCGCTCTATCCTTTTATAGAGTCTTCACGGATTTTAAACCCTCTCCTTTCTCCCTTTTTTGTTCAGTCTCTTGTGGCTGTTTCCAGTCTTCCTCTTTCTCTCCAGCTGCTTTTGGAGGGTGGTGCTTTTCCCCGTACTCTCCCCGCTTCCATCCCCCCCTATACACACACATCCTGTCTCTGGCCTCCCTCCACAAACAAAAACAGCTCCCTGCCCTCCATGGCTTCTCTCTCTCCCAGTTCACCTCTCTACACCATGTACCTACCAAGGTCCGTGGTTCAAGTTGTGCAGATTGTTGTCTTAATCCTCAAATCAGTTTTCTAGGTGTGCAAGATGGTTTGGTGTTGATCTGGCTGCATTTCAGGGACCAGAGACAGAAAACAAAAACAAAAACAACCAAAAACTTCCATGCTGTTCCACCATGTGGGCCCCCTCCCATTTGTGTGTGTGTGTGTGTGTGTGTGCGCGCGTTTGTGTGTGTGTGTGTGTTTTTTCTTCAGTTGTAAGTTAACTGCAAGTATAACCTTATAACCTGTATTCTCAGGTTACAGAATACAAAAACAAAAGACTACTTCCAAGTGGCATTGGCATATACAATAGTGCTGAAGACAACACACTTCATAATTTCAAAGAACTTAAGGCATCTTAGACTAATCTTGTAGTTGTGAGTCCAGCTCCCAAATTATTGAAACTGACTTTGTTTCAGCTATGAGCCAATGTCAGTAGTAGGAGGCTCTAAACACCTGCCCTCTCGGCAAGTAATTTTGTAAAGATGGACACTGAATGAATCAGATTAGCAGTATTGCTTAATGGAGATGGAAGATTCTCTGTGTTTCTCATTATCACTCAAAGTCGATTATTTACTTTAGAGCTCATTCTTGGTGTCGTACATTTTATGTGTTTTGACAAATGCCCAGTGGCCTGAATCCACCATTATAATATCACATGGAATAGTTTCACTGGCTAAAAATCCCCTGTGCTCTCCCTGTTCATCTCTTTCTCCTCCCTAAGCACTGATGATTTTTACTGTTTCCATATGTTTGCTTTTCTAGAAAGTCGTATAGTTGGAATCCTATAGTATGTAGTCTTTTCAGATTGCCTTTTTTTTTTTTTTTTTCCCACTTAGTAACATGCATTTAAATTTCCAGGTCTTTTCATGAGTTGATAGCTCATTTCTTTTTAATGCTAAATAATACTCCATTATCTGGGAGTAGCACAGGTTGTCCATGCTACCAAGTTATGGCAATTATGAACAAAGCTGCTGCACATATCTGTGCACTGACTTTGTGTGGATAGAATTCATTTGGGCAGATATGAAGGAATATGAATGCTGGCTCATTGGATTCATTATTTTCAGTTCTTGTGATTTTCGTGAAGGGTCTGACTATAGTTGGTTTTTCATGTGTCTTGATGTCCAGGGAGACCTCCAAGTGGACATCAAGAGCTACTCATGCTGACCAGAATATTTAGGTTTGTGTAACAGTTTTATCATCATAAATTAATAAATCTATATTGTGTCTGCTTCAATCTTTTTTTGCACATTTGAATTTGGTAGACTGAGGCTAATAGGGCCTTCTCACCCGTGGCTTGCAGAAGACAGAAGCCTGGATCTTACAGTGTTGGGGCTGACTGATGCCGTGGTCCTGCCCAGTGCTGCTCCTGTCCACTCTCCCATCTGTACTTGCTATCTGGCATTAATAGACTGGGTAATAGCTTGCCAAACAGTAGGTATGCTTCATCAGACTTGCAGCTGATCACAGTTGCATGCTGGCCTTGCTCTTTCCACTGGTGTTCGCTTTACAAGTGACTGGTTCCTGGCAGTGTGAAAGACTGGCCTTATGTTGTGCATCCTTCCTAGTAATGTCCATCCATTCCATTCATTCTGTCATTCTGACAGCTTTTATGATGAATAACACTAGTTGGATTTATTTCTTACATAAAGGCCTCTGTTTGACAAAAAGTGGATAAAGACACAAGAATTATGTCTGGTGCTTTTTTGCTGTGTTATTTTGGCAAACATGACATGGTAAGAAAAACATATTTGGTCTCTGCCTCTGGTTCCTGACACAAAACTTCCTCCCTAAGCCTATGTAATTTCCTGTATGGTAGGGGATGCTAGGAGCATCTTTTGTTAAACTTAAAAACTGCCAGTTGTTTTACCAGCAAAAGATGAGCTTATTTAGGAATAAAATAAGCCCTCTGCCTGACTGGCTCAGTTGGTATGGCATGCCACTCTTGATCTGAAGGTTGGGAGTTCAAGCCCCAGGTTGGCCACATGTAGCGATCGCTTAAAAAAAAATGTCTATTTACAAAAGGAAAAAGATGGGCTTATTTAGGAATAAAAGACAATTGGAGTCCAGGACAAATAAGTTGTGGCAAAATCCACAGGCAAGTCCAAGGGAATAAAGGAGAAGCATCTTTTTTTAAGGAGGAAAGAGGTATGTTGGGAAGGCTGTTCTAAACGAAGTCTATCGGAGGAAACTGGGAGTTTGAAGTATGGTGGCTTTTTATTGTCCGAGCTGTTGCCAGGGGATAAAGAAAATGTCTCTTCTTCTGGCTGGAATAATAGAGGAGGATCTGGGTGCAAGGTCAAGTCCATGTAAAGTCAGGTTCTGCCCTTCCTGTCTGCAGTTGACTACGAATGGCCGTATAGCATGAGTGCTCCCCCTGTGAAACTTCCTGACTACATTTTAGTGAGATTTCACAGGTTCTAATATTTGGTCTTCCACCCCTGTTCCTGATACCAAGAGCTTTTAAAGAAAGCCCTTGGAATCTCCATAGTGATGAGTGTCTTTTTGTATGATAATGACTGGTGACTTGGGTCCCCTAAATAGCTTCAGGGTGGGGGCCAGTTGCCAGAAAGACCACACACACCTTAATTAGGAACTTGGAACTTTCATCCTTACCCCTGTTCTTTGGGGAGAAAAAAGGGGCTAAGATGAAAAGTCCATTGTGCCCACATGATGAAGTCTCTGTGAGCATCCCTAAACTGTGGGGTTTGGAGGGTTTCTGGTTTGGTGAGAGGGCCGTGTACCTCAAGTTGTAGGGACAGACATTTGCACTCAAGACCTTTCTGGACTTCACCCTGCGTACCTCTTCATGTAGCCTTTCATCTGTTCCATCTTTTATAATAAACCAGTAAACGTAACAGTTAACTGGAGTTCTGTGAGCAGTTCTAGCAAATTGTCAGAAGGGAAGAACGGATGTGGAAACCCCTGATCTTCTGGTTGGTTGCTGAGAAGTCCGGCTGACCACCTGGGACTTAGGACTGGCAGCTGAAGTGGGGTTATTATTAAGGACCTGAGCCCTTCATCCGAGGGGTGGGTGGGTCTGTGCAGTTTGTATCAGCTTTGAGTTGAGTTACATTGCAGGACGCCCAGTTCGTCTGCCAAGAATTGGAGGATTGTGTGCTGTGTAGAAAGCCGCACATCTGCCATCAGAAGTGCTGTGAGACTAGAGGTAGCCAGTGACGTTATTTCCCCACAGTTTTAGTTTCTTATCTTTAAAATGGAGATCCTATCTCTCCATGCTGATTAGAGTTCTCAGAGAAGCAGGATAAAGTTGAAGCTCTTTACTGTGTTGTACAAAGGTTTTACCTTAGAGCTCAGCCTCCCTTCACCCCTGCTGAGTGTTTTTCTCCTGCCACGGCTGTTGCCCCCACCCCTGGACCCCACACCCAGCTGGATCTTTTTTTTTTTTTTTTTTTGAGGTTCCCTAAACAGGCCCTGAACTCTCTTCTCTACTCTGCCTTGGGCTCACATATTTTCCCTTCAAGGTTTGCCTCCCGTTACTACTTCTGCAAGTCTTTCCCACACACTAGCCAACTATTAACTGTCTTATCTGTGCTTCCATATCGCCTGTACTTTCTTTTATTCCAAGATTTATTCATTATATAATGGCTGCTGGTTTTTACATCTATCCCTGTTAGAAATCTTTGAGATGTTTTATGGTAAGAAACTATTACTTGTTTTGCTCTCCTATTTGTTTTCCCACTGTAGGTTTAATTTGCTCATTTTTCTCCCGTCAGCATTTGAGATAGATGATTATTTTCGGTCTTCCATCTAACCTATACATTTAAGTCCATAAGTTTCTCTCAAAATGCCACTTATAGATACATTCCCCAGATTTTGATGTGTCGTATTCTTGTCATCATTTTATTCAAAATATTTTCTAATTTAGGGGCACCTGGGTGGGTCAGTCGGTTAGGCACCTGACTCTTTCACCTCAGGTCACAATCTCATGGTTCGTGAGATGGAGCCCCATGTCGGGCTCTGTGCTTATAGAATGGAGCCTGTTTGGGATTCTCTCTCCTTTTCTCTCTTCCCCTCCCCCGACTCTTTTACATCAAGTATATGTTCAGGGGCATTAGGTACATTCCTATTGTACAGCCATTACCATCATCCATCTCAAGAACATTTTTTATTTCCCAAAACTGAAATTTCATACTCATTAAACCGTAGTGTCTCATTCTTCTCTCTTACCAGTCCCAGGCAGTCACCATTCTCCTGTTTCTTAGGAATTTGATTATTGTGTTTGCCTTTTCTGACTAGTGTATCTCCCTCAGCATAATGTCAGCAAGGTTCATCTATGTTGTGGCATGTGGCAGAATTTCCTTCCTTTTTAAGGCTGAATAATATTCCACTGTATACATATACCACATCAAAAAGAATAAAATACTTAGGAACTAAATTAGGGAGGTGAAAAACTTACACAATGAAAACTATAAGACATTACTGAAAGAAATTAAATAAATAGAAATCACATGTTCTTGGGTTGGAAGAGTTAATCTTGTAAAAATGTCCATACTACCCTAAACAATCTACAGATAGTTTGATCCCTATAAAAATTCCAGGGGTGCCTGGGTGGCTCAGTTGGTTAAGCATCTGACTTCGGCTTAGGTCATGATCTCACAGTTCGTGGGTTCAAGCCCCGCATCGGGCTCTATGCTGACAGCTAGCTCAGAGCCTGGAGCCTCCTTCAAATTCTGTGTTTCCCTCTCTCTCTGACCCTCCCCTGCTCACGCTATCTGTCTGTCTGTCTCTCAGAAATAGATAAAAACATAAAAAAAAATTCCAGCGATCGCTTCTGATGACTCTTGTAATTAGGACAGTTAGTCCTTTTCTGTTTCACTTCTCTGTTGGTAATTTGGGTTAATCTTTACCGTCTTACTATTTGCTTTCTATTTGTCTTACCTGTGCTTTGTTCTTTTCTTCTCTCCCTTTTTCCCCTTTTACTGGATTATTTTTTAAACTTTATTTTTCCTTTCTATTTTGGTATTCATACATTTTTTTATTACTAAGTAATTATAGAGATAAAAACATGCATCTTTGACCTACAAAAGTCTAATTAGTAATTTTACTTCTTCCTGGACTCGTGCAAAGACCTTAGAATACTTGAAAAATAATTCTGTTTCCCCACTTCTAATGCATATGCTGGGTATTTTAATTTTTGCACATTAAATACAAAGAGCTGATATTTATATTTTGATTAATTTAAAATTATCCATATGTTTACTCTTTTCTTGCCTTTTGTTCCCTTCTGTATCCTCAGATTTTCATCTGGGATAGTTTTCTTTCTTTAAAAAGTTTTTTTCATGTTTATTTTTGAGAGAGAGAGCGAGCGTGAGCATGTATATGAGTGAGCAGGGGAAGGGCAGAGAGAGAGGGAGACACAGAATCTGAAGCAGACTCCAGGTTCTGAGCTGTCAGCACAGAGCCTGATGTGGGACTCAAACTCACAAACTGTAAGATCATGACCTGAGCTTGAAGTCAGACACTTAATGGACTGAGCCACCCAGGTGTCCCTGGGACAAGGTTCTTTACCCTTAAGATCACCCCTATTCATTTTTCTTTATTGAAATTTTCTTTTAAAATTTTTTTTTAAATTATGGTAACATGCATATAAAACATTCTGACCACTTTTTGTTAAAACATTTTTTTTATGTTTGTTTATTTTGAGAGAGGGAGAGAGCATGCATGCCCCAGTGGGGGAAGGGGGGAGAGAGAATGAGAGACGGAGAGACAGAGAATCCCAGGCAGGCTCTGCACTATCAGCTCCGAGCCTGACCTGGGGCTCAAACTCACAAACTGAGATGACCTGAGCCAACATCAAGAGTTGGGTGCTTAATGCTGAGCCACCCAGGTGCCCCTTTATCAAAATGTTTGATTGCTGTAAAATATATATAGTAAAAGTTACCATTTTAGCCTATTTTTGAATAGACTTTATTTTTTATTTTCTTGTTTTTAAAATTTTTTCTTTTGAGAGAGAGAGAGAGAGAGTGCGTGCATGTGTACGTGGGGAGGGGCAGAGAGAGAAGAGAATCCCACACAGCAGAGTCTGACGTGGGGCTTGATCTCACTAATCTGAGATGAAATCAAGAGTCAGACAACTCAACCGAGGCACCCAGGTGCCCCTGGACTTTATTTTTTAGAGTAGTTTTAAGTTCACAGCAAAACTGAACATCAGGTAGAGAGCTTTCCTCCTGTGCCCACAAATGCATAACCTCCCAGTTCTCTGTGTCTCCCACTAGAGTGTTCGTTTGTTGCAATTGATTAATCTGTATTGATACATCATTATTACTCAAAGTCCATTGAAGTTCACTCTTGGTGTTGTATATTCTGTTGGTTTGGAACAATTTATGACCGGTCCCATACAGAGTAGGTAAGGTCACAGCCTTCAAAATTCTCTGTGCTCCACCTGTCCATCTCTTCCTTCCTCCTGTTTTAACATGTTAAAGTATCTAATTGTGGTAAAATATGCATAAAATTTATACCATTTTTAAGTTTTATAGTTGTAAAAGTTACCTAGAATAGTCACTATTTGAGTAGAACCATATGGTGTGTGTCCTTTCGGGATGACTTATTTAATGTCATGGCCTCAAGGTTCATCCATGTAGCATGTGTAAGAGCTTCATTCTTTTTTATGGCTGAATATTCCTTTCTATGTTTGTCACATTTGATCTGTCCACCTATTAATGGACATTTTGGCTGTTGTGAATAATCCTGCAGTGAACACTGGCATACAAGTATCTGAGTCTTTCTAATGCTTTTGATTATATAGCTATAAGTAGAACTGATGGGTCATATGGTAGTTCTACATTTAGCTTTTTCAGGAACCACCAAACTGTTTCCATAGGGGCGACACCAGTTTGTTTCCACCAGCAATGTATAAAAGTTTTTCCGCGTCCTTGCCAGCACTTGTTACTTTCCATTATTATTATTACTTTTTTTAACTTTTTATTATCTTGATTATAGCTGTACTATTAGGTGTGAAGTGGTATCTCATCGTGGCCTTGATTGCATTTCAATAATGATTAATGACATTGAGCATCTTTTATGTATTGGCCATTTGTATATATTTTTTTGGAGAAATATCTAAGTCTTTTGCCCATTTTTCAGTTGGGTTGTCTTTTTTTCTTGTTTTAATTGCTGTTAATGTATAGTGTTATATTATTCTCAGCTGTATAATAGTGATTCAACAATTTCATACATCACCCAGTGCTCGTCTCCTATTTCACCCATTCCCCATCCTACCTTCCCTCATAACTATCCGTTTGTTCTCTATAGTTAATAGTATATTTCTTGATCTCTTTTTCCCCTTTGCTTATTTGTTTTGTTTCTGAAATTATAGGTGAAATATAAATGAAATCATATTGTACTTGTCTTTCTCTGACTTATTTTGTTTAGCATTATACTCTCTAGCTGCATCCATGTCATTGCAAATGGCAAGAATTCATTCTTTTTGATGGCTGAGTAATATTCCAATGTAGGTGTATAACCACCTATTCTTTTTTTTTTTTTTAATGTTTTTTATTTCTAGGAGAGAGAGAGAGAGAGAGACAGTGAGCAGGGAGGGTCAGAGAGAGAGGGAGTCACAGACTCTGAAACAGGCTCCAGGCTCTGAGCTGGCTGTCAGCACAGAGCCCGATGCGGGGCTCGAACCCACGAACCGCGAGATCATGACCTAAGCAAAAGTCGGACGCTTAACCGACTAAGCCACCCAGGCGCCCCTATAACCACCTATTCTTTATCCATTCATCAGCCAGTGGACACTTACTCTGCTTCTATATCTTGGTTATTGTAAATAATGCTGCTATAAACATAGGGATATATGTATCCCTTTGAATTATTGTTTTCATATTCTTTGGGTAATACCCAGTAGTGTGATTTCTGGATCTTAGGGAACTTTTGAGGAACCTCCATACTTTCTTCCACACAGCTGCACCAATTTGCATTCCCACCAGCAGTGCAAGAGGGTTCCTTCTTCTCCATATCCTCTGCAATACCTGTTGTTGTGTGTGTGTGTGTGTGTGTGTGTGTGTGTGTGTGTGTGTGTGTTTTAAATTTTTAATTTCATTTATTTTTGAGAGGAGAGAGTGAGCACCAGCAAGGAAAGGGCAGAGAGAGAGACACAGAATCCAAAGCAGGCTCCAGGCTCTGAGCTATCAATACAGAGCCGGACATGGAGCTCAAACTCACAAACCTAGAGATCATGACCTAAGCCAAAGTTGGCCGCTTAGCCTACTGAGCCGCCCAAGCGTCCCTTTTGTGGTTTTGATTTTAGCCCTTCCAACAGGTGTGAGACATGCAGATGGCCAACAGACATGTGAAAAGATGTTCATCTTCATTTAGCACCAGAGAAATGCAAATCAAAACTAGTCAGTTGGCTTGTCTTTTTGTTGTCAAGTTTTAGTTGTTTCATGTTCTGGATATGAAGCCCGTATCAGATTAGTGATTTGTAAATATTTTCTCCCATTCTGTAGCTTGACTTTTCACATTCTTGATCACTGTCCTTTGCACATAAGTGTTTAATTTTTGTGAGGTCCAATTTATCTGTTTTTTTCTTTTGTCACTTGCACTTTGGTATTCTAAGAACCCATTGCCAAATCTGCAGCCCTGAAGATTTATCTCTAAGTTTTCTTCTAAGTGTTATGTGGGTTTAGCCCTTGTATTTACATTAGTGATCTATGTGGGTCCTATGATGTGAAGTGGGGGGGGGGTCTACATTTTTTCTTTTTCATGAGGCTATCTAGCTGTCTCAGCATGATTTGTTGAAGAGATTAACCCTTTCCCCATTGACTAGACGTTTTTGTGAAAAATCAATTGACCATTTATGGGTTTACTTCTGGTCTCAATTCTATTCCATTGTCCTGTATGTCATCTATCCTTACGCCAGCACTACATTGATTATTGTAGCTTTGTAGTAAATTTGAAACTGGAAACTGTGCCCTCTGACTTTGTACTTCAGGATTGTTTTGGCTGTTCAGGGCCACTTGCACACTTTCGCTTTCTGAGGGATATTTTCACCAATGACAGTGTTCCAGATCACCAGTTACTTTTCCTTCAGTTTTTTGAAGGTATCATTCATTTGTCTTCTGGCTGTTTTAATGGAGACCTCAGCTGTTGATCTGGTTGTTTTCCTTTGTTGGTAACCTGTTTCCTCTCCCCCACCCCAGCTGTTTGAGGATTTTTCTCATTGTCTTTGGTATATGGCCATTTTATCCTAATGTGCTTGGCCATGGTTTTCTTTGCATTTGTAGTTTGGTGTTTCTTGAGCTTCTGTGGCTTGATGGCTTTCTTTATTTTTATGATATTGTCAGTCATTATTTCTTCCAAGATTGCTTCTTCCACAATCTCTCTTCTCTTCTTGGGACTCCAGTTATATATGTAGTAGACCTTTTCATCATACCCTTTAGGTCTCTTACACTCTAGCCCGTGTTTTGTTATTCCTCATCACTGGGATTCATTCTCTATATTTTTTTTCTGACATATTTTTAGATAATGTATGATATAGTCTATTTTTTTTAATATTTTGAGTTTATTTTGAGACAGCACAAGTCGGGGAAGGGCAGAGAGAGAGAGAGGGAGAGAGGGAACCCCAAGTAGACTCTATGCCACAGTGCAGAGCCCGATGTGGGTGGGGCTCAAAGCCACCAAATAGTGAGATCATGACCTAAGCCGAAACCAAGAGTCAGACACTCAACCCACTGAGCCATCCAGGCGCCCCTAGTATAATCCATTTTAAAATTCCATCTGTTGGATTATAATTTGAATTCTATCTTTCAGTTCTGAAGTTTTACTTAGGATTCTAAAAAAATAGAGTTTTAAATTTTTCTGCAAAATTCTCAAGCATTTCTTGCAAATTCTTTAAACATAGTTAAAACTTCATCATGCAGATGGCTTGATTAATCTGTCAGTTGTTGACTCTTGTTTTCCTTGGTTCTCAGTCACATAGTCTTTGTCCTTTTCTATGCTTGAATATTTTTGAGTGCCAGAAATGTTTATGAAAACTTAGAATTTGAGCTTTGCAATAGTGTTATCTTCCTCCAGAAAGAACTGAAAGTTACTCTGGCAGACAGCTAGGGTCAGTAGCAACCCCAGATAGTTTAAATGTATCTGTGAATGAGATTATTTGAAGTTGGCCTTTAATCCCTACAAGAGCTAGTTGATTTAGAGTTGATTCCCCCTTACTCTTAGAATGAAGACATTTTGAGCCCAGTACAAATCCTAGAGTTTGTCAGCAACTCTCACCTTCCCTGGGAGGCTGTGATTTTCAATATTGATTTATTAGCCCCTGAAATCTGTCTGAAGATCTGTTCAGCTTTTTAGCTTCTTCTGTCAGAATTACCAGCTGCCTCAAAGGGAAAAAAGATTGCTCTAAATGCTTATTAGTTCAACTCTTTGTGTTTCCCTCTTCTCCTGCATCAGCCTTGTAATTCTGCACTGCCCTAGTAGCTCTCTGGTGCTTCCAAAGACATATTTTATATGTACACAGATCTTTAAAATTACAGTAAACGTACATGACCAAATTGACCATTTTAACCCATTAGTTTTAATTAATTTATTTTTTGAGAAAGGGTCTGAGCAGGAGAGGGACAGGCCGGGGGGGGGAGAGAATCCCAAGCCAACTCTACATTCATTGCAGAGCCTGATGTGGGGCTTGATCCCATGACCCTAGGGTCATGACCTGAGCCATAACCAAGTGTCAGATGCTCAACTATCTCAGCCACCCAGGCGCCCCCCTTTTTAACCATTTTTAAATACAATTCAGTGATATTAAGTACATTCACATCATTGTGCATCCATCATTACCATTTACCTGGAGCTCTTCATTTTTTTATTAAAAATTTTATTTCTTTTTTACTTAAGAGAATGAGGAGGAGAGAGGGAGAGAGCATGAGTGGGGGGGTTGGACACCAGGGGTGGGGACAGAGTCTGAAGTGGGCTTTGCGGATAGCAGAGAGCCCTAATGTGGGGCTCAAACTCATGAACCATGAGATCATGACCTGAGCTGAAGTCTGACACTTAAGCAACTGAGCTATCCAGGTGCCCCAAGATGTAAATTGATTTTTAAAAATAGTTTATCTAGGGGTCCCTGAGTGGTTCAGTTGATTAAGTGTCCAACTTCAGCTCAGGTCATGATCTCATGGTTCGTGGGTTCAAACCGTGCATCAGGCTCTGTGCTGACAGCTCAGAGCCTGGACCCTGCTTTGGATTCTGTGTCTCCCTCTTTCTCTCCCCCTCCCCAACTTGCACTCTGTCTTTGTGTCTGTCTCTGCCTCTCTCTCTCTCTCTAAGAAAAAAAAAAAATTTAAAAAAATTAAGTGTGCTTTAAAAAAAAAGTTTATCTAGCTTTTCTGTTTTTCACTGGGAGGGCTGATCCACAAGTGAAACTCTATCTTTGCACCTAGTACAGTGCTGTATCTGTAGTGGAAGGGAGGAGGGAAAGTAACAAAAATGCTCTGGAAACTTCAAGGTGGAATACGGCTAGAAGGCGTGAGTCCTAGATAGCATAGTGTGATGGGGAAGACTTGGCTTCTGGAGTTAGAATGACCTGGTTTTGAAATTGTCTGACTTTGGGCAAGTTATTTTACCTATGTTGAATAAAAATCCTATTTATATATAGATTTTTTTTATTTTATGAAAAGCAAATTACTAGATCAGGCCTAGGAAAAAAAATGTGTTTGCTCAGGATTTAGTAAAAAGAAGGCCAGAAGAAGAACCTGCTTTACAAAGGTGAAATGTCAGTTGTGAGGAGACCATTGAGATAATACAGAGAAAAGTGGGTGGCACTCAGTACATGCTTAGTGAATTTTAGCTATCGGTTCCTGCAGTTGTAATTTTTGTTGCCTTTTGAACCAGACCTGCTATTGCATTTGCTGATTGCAGTCCCGGCCCTGAGGTTAGCTTGTCCTTTTCCAAAGATACTTTTCTCCCCCAGTGGTGTCTGTGTAATACGGTTTCTGTTTCAAACTGTATTTGCTTGCAGAAAAAAAGCAAATATTGCTCACTTGGTTTTTCTTATTCTGCCAGGACTCTGGTTGGGAGTGGAATGGGACAATCCCGCGAGAGGAAAGCACGATGGAAGCCATGAAGGGACTGTGTATTTTAAATGCAGGTAACTTTTCATGATGAATTTGCATGGTTTATTTGGGATAATATTTAAGAGTTGAATAAAGGGAGGTGGAGAAGAAGCAATGTTTGCCTTTGGGGGTAGTTACAATGTAGAATTTGATGTATTCTGAAAAGACAGTTCCATTTGTAGAGCTTTTTTCCCTTAGTGTTTTTTAATATTTGAGAGAGAGATGAAGAGTGCAGGGGAGGGGGAGGGAGCAGGGAAGCAGTGGAGAGCGAGAGAATCCCAAGAATCTGCACTATCAGTGCAGAGCCTGATGCAGGGCTGTATCCCACAACCATGAGATGATCTGAGCCAAAACCAAGAATCAGATGCTTAACTGACTGAGCTACCCAGGTGCCCCAACAGGTTTTGTTTTTTTTTTTAATTGGATAAACACTTCTTATCAATTCATTAACAGTTTTCAGTCCACTAAGTGAGTAATAAAAAAAGGGAAGTAGTCTAGATATCTAGTAAAAAGCAGTTGATTAAACAAAATACAGAGCATCCGAAGGGTAGAATGCCAGGCCACCATTAAAAGACTATCATGAAAAGAGTTACACCTTGAATTGCATATCTATTAATAACTTTTAACTGCTTGATTTCAGAAAAGCTGCATGAAGCTTTGAAAAAGATGGTAGGGTGCTTTCAGACAGAATCTTTTAAATTTTTGTCTGTTTTCCTTAGTAGGTTTCATTTTCTCAAAGAGATCTCTTAACAGTAAGCTTAATTTTCCTTAAATGTGGTAGAGTGAACACAGTCCTGGCCTGGAAATCAAGAGGCCTCTAACTCCGCTCTTAACAATCTTTATGACCCCAAACAGTACTAAATTTACTAACCTCTAAAATGAGGATCACAATTAGATAATAGCAAAATACATTTCCCCAGCCTACCAGTCTATAATTCTAGAAAATCAGGATGAAAGAATGAACATGTTCCTGGAGGCCAGTTGAGATTGCCGGCATGGAATGAGGCCAGCTCAGAGTCTGTCAAGAGTTCACGGAGGGTGAGGGCAGGGTGGGGTGCCTGGGTGGTTCAGTTGGTTAAGTGTCCCACCCAGGGTTTCCACTCAGGTCCATTTTCTATGGCTTGGGATTCTTTCTCTTGCTCTCTTGGTCCCTGCCCTGCTTGTGTTCTCTTTCTCTTTCTCAAAATAAATAAACAAACTTTAAAAAAAAAAAAAAACAAGTTCATGGAGGATATGTTTAAGGAGTTGTGGAAACAGAAATTTCTTATCCTGATCCCTCACCCACCTGAGCGGTGACCTCCCAAATCTTCCAGTGAAGGAACTTTTCCTAAAGAGCCTGCCCAGCACACTTCCTTCTTCTGAAAGCTTGCCCACGTCACCCATGACTGCATGGTCCTTCGTGGTCTTTCAGTAGAGTGATATTTGCAGTCTTGGTTATTCTGAGTATAAAAATCAAGGGTTCTCTTGGTCCTAGCAGATCCAGGATTTGCCCTGACGTGCTGATAGGCCTCAGTTCAGGGACATGGATGTGTTTGAATTCTTCCCCTTGGAGCAGCATTTCCGTATTTCATTCTGTCTTCTAGGATAGTCATGCCTGAGCATTTACAGACATTTCTCTTATTGTAAACTATTTTCCTTGTATTTCATTGAAATGAGGCTTTTGTTGACTTTTAAAGCCCTTTGGGTAGGTAATGTTAATTATGAATTCCATTCCAGGATATTTATTGGGCAATACAGAGGGGAGTATTGGGTCTGTTGTGGTGGAGAACCACTTGCCTAGAGTAAAGGAATAATGACCTTTATAGTTGTTAATGTTCATATTGGTAGACTTAGAACATGACTAATAAAGCTTATACCAATATCTTAGAATCTCTGCATCAGGGGGCACCCGGGTGGCTTAGTCGGTTAAGCATCCGACTTTTGCACGGGTCATGATCTCGTGGTTCATGGGTTCGAGCCCCGCATCGGGCTCTGTGCTGACTGCCAGCTCAGAGCCTGGAGCCTGTTTCAGAGTCTGTGACTCCCTCTATCTCTGACCCTCCCCTGCTCACGCTGTCTCTCTCTCTCTCTCCTAGAAATAAATAAAACATTTAAAAAAAAAAAAAGAATCTCTGCATCAGACAGAACAGATGATGTTACATGTATTTGTTATTAAGCTACTTCAGATCTCACCCTAATATGTTACATATACTTCTTCCCTGTCAGGAAATTCATTGCAGTCTTTTCTTATATCTCAAATTATACTTGGAAAGTTGTAATACCAAGATTAAGTATTTACCATAGTAAACATTTTTCTTTATGTTTAGATGTTATTTTCACGAAGCTGGAGCAGTTTTAAGTTGTGAGATCACAAATTTTCTCATAAGCTTGTGAAATAGGTAAATGGCAAAATGGGGGTATACCTGTTTTAGAGAAGAAAAATGAGTCAAAAGTCATCCTATCCTAGCAGAATTAGGATCCTCCTCTCTTCAGAAGCCTGTGTTAATATCAGGGGACTGCTGGTGTTGCATATATAATAATGGAGTGAGGTGCTTTGGCACATAAATCTTACAAAAGTTAGCTTGCATTTTGTCAAGATGTCAGGTTGTATGTCATAGATTTTGGTGAGCTCTGTTGAGTCTCCCCAGCATCAGGTTGGTAGGATGACTGGTACTCTGCTGTTCAGAATTAGGTCCTGCCTCTAGACAACAAATTTTTAGAAGAGACTGTTTCGTTCTCAAGGCCTGGCTTATGGCACACATTGTTCTCAGTGTGTTTTCCCATGACCAGCTTGGCTCACCTTCATTTCATGAGACTTCAGTGTAAAATAGAGTAAACATTTGCCAGGATCTAACCTCTGCTTTGATAATCATCTGACGGAAAAATATGAGATGCTCTTTAAGCCAGGGAATAAACGTTTGTACAGTTAATTTATAGCATTGCCATATTTTATCACATTTGGTCCTTATTCTGACTCTTTGCTATGGTTTTAACAGGTGTCATGAATATTTTCTACTGATGACCAAAAACGACCATGGGTTACAAGTATAGCGTTTTAGTTGAGCTGAAATCCTGGCTCTGGATTTCTCTTCATTGTAGGCCTCTAAAAATAAGATAGTTTTGTGGGGTTTCCCCCCCATCCCCAGTAGCTGGCGTGACAGTGTCAGAAGAGGATTAGGGAGGGGACCAGGACACCTCCTAAGGTCCCCTCTACACATGGGTTTGATCATTTCATGTCACTCTGTAGTTGCAGTCTGATATCTGGTAGAACCTGATGTAAATATGATGGACTCTTGAGCTATTACCCATAATAAATGTCAGTTAATACTAGTTTACAGGCTTCTTCTAGAACTTGTGCTGTGAACCAGTCATCAGCACTTTCTGGTGCTATTGCCCATCTCTTGTTTCTTGGGGAGTAGAGATGATCAGTTAAGGTGATTGACCTTGACGTTTTCTCCAACCTTGTCCCTTAAGCAGCAGAGTGATTTCCAGTTTTTTCTTCCAACCTAGAGAGTATACTCTAAGCAGAACTGTGTGGGGCAGTATTCCACTGGTCAGGTTTTATTTCAAATGCCTTCTTTCCAAGCAGTTACCTAACTTTTCTGGTGAGCAAGAAATCTTGAAGTGTGACTTTTCGTGGCACCTGGTTGATTCAGTTTTGGTGGAGCATGCGACTCTTGATCTCAGGTTGTAAGTTTGAGCCCCACTTTGGGCGTAGAGATTACTTAAAAATAAAATCTTAAAAATGAAATGACTTTTCTTTGGCACCAGTGAATGGAATCTAATACTTGACATCAGAGGAAACACAGTGTTTAGACTTTGTGCACAATCCTGTATTACTTACAAAATAGAATCTTGATTAGCTCATCCTGTGTGTCATAAAGATTGTCGTAAAGCATTTTGAGGTTCTTGCGATGGCATTAGTCATTCAGTATAAATGAGTTCCCTGACCTCATCAAGATTAAAAGCTTCTGCACAGCCAAGGAAACAACCCAGAAAATTAATAGGCAACCAACGGAATGGGAAAAGATAGTTGCAAATGACATATCAGATAAAGGGTTGATATCCAGAATCTACAAGGAACTCACCAAACTACACGCCCGAAAAACAAACAACCCAGTGAAGAAATGGGCAGAAGATATGAACAGACACTTCTCCAAAGAGGACATCCAGATGGCCAACAGACACATGAAACGATGCTCAGCATCCCTCCTCATCAGGGAAATACAAATCAAAACCACACTGAGATACCACCTCACGCCAGTCAGAGTGGCTAAAATGAGCCAATCAGAGAACTCTAGATGCTGGCGAGGATGTGGAGAAACGGGCACCCTCCTACACTGTTGGTGGGAATGTAAACTGGTACAGCCCCTCTGGAAAACAGTGTGGAGGTTCCTAAGGAAACTAACAATAGAACTCCCCTATGACCCAGCAATAGCACTGCTAGGAATTTACCCAAGGGATACAGAAATGCTGATGCATAGGAGCACATGTACCCCAATGTTCATAGCAGCACTCTCCACAATAGCTAAAACATGGAAAGAGCCTAAGTGTCCATCAACAGATGAATGGATCAAGAAGATGTGGTTTATCTATACCATGGAATACTACATGGCAATGAGAAACAATGAAATCTGGCCATGTGTAGCAACATGGATGGACCTTGAGGGTGTTATGCTGAGCGAAATAAGTCAGGCAGAGAAGGACAAATATCATATGTGTGCACATATAGGAGGATTAGGAGGAACTTAACAGAGTACCAAGGGGGAGAAGAAGGGCGGAAATAGTGGGGGAAAGGGAGAGAGGCAAACCATAAGAGACTCTTGAATGCTGACAAAAACTGAGGACTAATGGATGTGGGGGGGAGGAGGGATGGGCATGGAGGAGGACACTTGTGGGGATGAGCATTGGGTGTTATGTGGAAACTAATTTGACAGTAAACTATTTGTAAAAAAAAAAAAAAATAAAATGAACAATTTACCCATGGAAAAAAAAAATAAAAAAATAAATGAGTTCCCTGGTGTGGTATAAAGTGTTGCAAGAATTTTTTTAAAAAGTCACTAAATGTACTGATGGCTTGCAAAAGGTAGAGAGAGGAATTTCATACTTGGAACACTCCCATAAATCAGGGCAAAATAAAAATTGCATCACTCAGGAGCAATGTACAAAAAGATGCTTATAACCGAGTGTTTTTTTTTTTTAATGTTTGTTTGTTTTTGAGACCGCATGAGTTGGGGAAGGGGCAAAGAGAGGGAGGCACACAATCTGAAGCAGGCTTAAGCGTCCAAGCTGTCAGCACAGAGCTTGACGTGGGGCTTGCTTGAACTCCTGAACCGTGAAATCACGACTTGAGCCAAAGTCAGATGCTTAACAGACTGAGCTACCCAGGTGCCCCTAACCAAGTGTTTTTCCATTGGGAACATGAGTTCCCAGGTCCCTTGTCCTACATAGCAATATACATCATTGACTAAAATTGAACAGTTAGTTCTGCGAGCTTGCCTGAAAGGCTCTAAACATGCCTGCAACAAATAGGTTATGAAGATTAACATTTTTTGAAGTGTCCCCAAGGACCCAGCCTTTCTCAGGAGATAGCATCTAAATCCCCAATGAGAAAAATGTTTTCTATGGAGAATTTTGTAATCTGTTGAGAACACTTTGCCTTTGAGTAAGATTGCCAGATTCATAATAAATTTACACAATCCATGGTGAAATTCAAGTTTAACTGGGCAATCCTGAATTTTCCTGTTGGGAACATAGTACAGGTTGAACCTCAATTACAGGGGTTCATGACAGTTTCCGTTTCTATAAGGGCCATGGTCAGGATGTTGATTTTGTTAGCATCATCTATACTTGGTGGGCGGAGGACAAAGGAACTGGAAGACAATGAATGCTAACAAGAGTAAAATGTTTGTACTCTCCTTCCTCTCCCTCTCCTCCCCCTATGTTTTCTCTTTGGACAGGGTTGGGGTGCAACGTCTCCATATTAATCTAGAATCTCTGTGGAGTCTATGTAAATTATTAGTTTATTTATGGAGATTTATTGTTACTGATGGGCACTCATTCAACTGGCATTTTTCATTATTTGAGGGGCTGTTTTGTTTTCTGAGAAACCCTCCAGGAATGTTCCAGGGAGATTGATCTTTGATGTTATCCTTTGATCTATAAAGGGCACAGCATCTACTTTTCAATTACCTAATACGTACCATTCCAACTCCTTTCATCTGCCTGCAGCCAAACTAAAGAGTAATAAAGATTTCTCCTTGAATGATTCATTACCGCTGCTTAAAAAGTGTAGATTTTAAAAACAAAAAGGAAAACCATAGTATTTGTTTTGCATTGTAGTTCTCATTTATTATAACTGTGCTAGTTTTTAACCCTCTGTGCTCATGCTTTTTCATTTATTTTTTTGGTGTATAGTTGACATGCGATGTTATGTTGGTTTCGGGTGTACAACATGGTGTTTGACAATTCTGTACATTGTACAGCGCTCACCACAATAAGTGCAGTCACTTATACATCCCCATACAGGCGCATGCATGTAGCATGTGTTGTTGCTACAATGGTATCAACTGTATTCCCTGTACTGTACTTTTCACCCCCGTGACTTGTTTTTAACTGGAAGTTTGTACCTCTTCACCCCTTTCACCTGTTACACTTATCCTCACCTTCCTCCCCACTCTGGTAACCACGAGTTCCCTGCGTTTAGGAGTGTTGTCTTGTTTCTGTTTGTTTATTCATTTGTTTTGTTGTTAGATTCCACATATAAGTGAAATCATATGGTATTTGTCTTCCTCTGTTTGATGTATTTCACTTAGCACACTACCCTCTAGGGTGGTGGTGTCGTGACCACATAGTATATTTCTGTTGTCATGAATGGCAAGATTGCAGTCTTTTTTTATGGCCAAGTAAGTATCCCATTGTGTATTTGTATGTCTGTCTACACCACATATTTCTTTTATGCATTCACCTATGGATGGACTCTTAGGTTGCATCTATATCTTTGCTATTTTAAATAATGCTGCAGTAAACATAGGGATGCATATATGTGTTTGAACTAGTGTTTTTGTTTTCTTTGGGTAAATACTCAGCAGTGGAATTGCTGGATTGTACGGTATTTCTTTTTCTTTCTTTCTTCTTTTTTTTCTTTTTCTTTCTTTCAGTAGGCTTCATGCCAACTTAAAAGCCCAACACAGGGCTTCAACTCATGACCTTGAGATTAAGACCTGAGCTGAGATCAAGAGTCCGATGCTTAACTGAGCCACCCAGCAGCCCCTGGTATTTCAGTTTTTAGTTTTTTGAGGAACCTCCATTCTGTTCCATAGTGCGCCAGTTTACATTCACACCAACAGTGCACAGGGGACCCCTTTTCTCCACATCCTTGCCAATACTTACTGTCTTTTTGATGGTAGCTGTTCTGACTGGTATCTCATTGTGGTTTTTGGTTTGCATTACCCTGAGGATTAGTGATGCTGAGTATCTTCATGTGTGTCTGTTGGCCTTTGTAGGCCTTGCTTGGAAAAATGTCTAGTCAAGTCCTCTACCCGGGGTGCCTGGGTGGTTTAGTCGGTTAAGCGACTTTCGCTTAGATCATGATCTCGCGGTTCGTGGGTTCGAGCCCCGCGTCGGGCTCTGTGCTGACTGCCAGCTCAGAGCCTAGAGCCTGTTTCGAAGTCTGTGACTCCCTCTCTCTCTGACCCTCCCCTGCTCGTGCTGTCTCTCTCTCTCTCCTAGAAATAAATAAAACATTAAAATAAAAAAGTCCTCTACCCATCTTTTAGTTGAATTATTTGTGGGGGTTTTTTTAGTGTTGTATATTTTTTATGTATTTTGGATATTAACTCCTTATTGGATATGTCAGTTGCAAATATCTTCTCCCATTCAGTGGGTTCCCTTTTGCTTTCTTTTTCTTTTTAAGACTTTATTTCTAAGTAATCTGCACCCATTGTGGGGCTTGAACTCACAACCGTGAGGTCAAGAGTTGCATGCTTCACCAACTGAGCCATCCAGGTGCCTGCTCTTTTGCTTTGTTGATGGGTTCCTTCCCGAGCAAATGCTTCTTAGTTTGGTGTTGTCCCAGTAGTTAATTTTTGCTTTTGTTTCCCTTGTCCGAGGAGACCTATCCAGAAAAATGTTGTTAAAGAGATTACTGCCCATGTTCCTCTTAGGAGTTTAATGGTTTCAGGCCTTCCATTTAGGTCTTTAATCCATTTTGATTTTATTTTTGCACATGGTGTAAGAAAGTGATCCAGTTTCACTCTTAGATGTAGCTGTCCAGTTTTCTGAACATCATTTATTGAAAGACTGCTTTTTCCCCGTTCTTACCTCCTACATCATAGGTGGGTCATTGAGATTTCTCCTCCCCTGGGCTCTCCATTCTCTTCTACTGACTTATGTGTTCTGTGTCAATACCTTATTGTTTTGATTACTTCAGCTTTATAGTGTAGCTTGAAATTTGGGATTGTGATACCTCCACCTGTGTTCTTCTTTCTCAGAATTGTTTTGGTTAGTCTGAGTTTTCTGTGAATCCATACAAATTTTAGGATTGCTTGTTCTAGATCTGTGTACAGTGCTGCTGGCCCTTTGATAGGGATTGCATTGAATCTGTCAGTTGCTTTGGGTAGTATGGACATTTTAACATTATTCTTCCAATTCATGAGCAAAGGATGTCTTGCCACTTACTTGTGGTCTCTTCAGTTTCTTTCATCAGTAACAGTTTTCAGAGTAAAGGTCTCTCATGCCTTGGTTACGTTTGTTCCTAGCTATTTGCGTCTTTTTGATGTAGTTGTAAACAAGATCATTTTCTTGATTTCTCTTTCTGCTACTTCATTATTAGTGTATAGAAACTTAATGGATTTCTATGTATTAATTTTGTACCCTGCAGCTTTGCTGAATTGATTTGTTCTAACGTGTTGGGTTTTTTTTGGTGAAGTCTTTAGGGTTTTCTATATATAGTATCATGTCATCTGTAAATAGGGACAGTTTTATTTCTCTCTTACCAATTTGGATGCCTTTTTTCCTCCTCATTTGATTACTGCCACTGGGGTAATTTTTTCATTTAAATCACATAATGTTTGAAAAACAGACCTTCCAAAAAACAAAAAAAAGAACCTTCCTCCATTTCCATCCCTCCCTCCATGTTACTTCTTTAAGGCAGACCAATACTATTTTAAAAATGTCATACTTTGATTTCACTAGAACATCAGATTTCACTAGTTCATAAATTAAAACCTATTTTATAAATGTGAGATTCTCTGAACAGTCGCTTGGATACAAAAACTACTTGTTTGTACACATTTAGATAGATTGAGACATATGAACTATTATTCTAAACTGTCTGGAATTATTTCAGCACCTGACAGCATCTTGGGGCTTACTTCAGCCTTGTGCATATGAAATGTTTACCATTAATGGCAATTATTTGGCAGTAAATGCAAGATCTCCCTGTGTGCCACCCTTACCAAAAACGCAAGGAGATAATCCAAAAGTGATCTCTGCCATTTAGTTCAGAATAAGCACCATAATATTTTATTGAAGCATTTACTGCTTCTGTGCTACTGTCTTTATTTTCATAGACCTTTCCACATAGGATCCTGTTTGATGCCTGAGGTAGGACGAAGGTACCACACTTTTTACCAACCTGTTGCTCATCCCAAAGATTCTCCTTCTTCGTTGAACACACACTAGACCCAGGGTTCTTTTTGTGCTACACATCCTTTCAGGAGGCATAAGAATGTATATTTTTAAAGTTTGTTTATGTAAGTAATCTCTGCACCCAGCATGGAGCTTGAATCCTCCAGATGGATCAGTCTCTCCCTTTCTTCCCATGTTCCTTCACCAAATCTAGCAGGAGGTTCTTTATGGTATCTGTTTTCCAAAAAGGTGACAATGCCTCTTAAGGCTCAAGCTTCACTCCTTTGGTAAAAGCAAGTCACTGGATGAGTCTAGATTCTATAGGAGGGGGGAATAGGTTTTCGTTGATGGGACAAGTGACGAAATCCCATTGACAAAGGGCCCGTGGGCTGGGAGTCCTCTGTGGAAGTAATTTGCCACAGTTCACTAGCGGTCACCATTATTCACCTCTCTTGCCCAAGTCAGATTCACTCCTCTCACCCCCAAGAGTCTTCCCCTTTTTGGCCCTGGCTTGAAGTCCAAGGTGTTGCCAAACTAGTTCCAGGTGCCATTGAGGCTCCTTTGATGTGTTTTCTGGTGAAGGTGCCCAGCAGGAGCTCCTGGGTCCAGAGGTCTGTGAAGTAAGAAGTTCTCGGCCCTCCTCACACCCAGCATACAGTGAGGAGAGGGACAGGGCAACTGCAGTAGATCTTCTGGTTCAGAAAGGAGAAGGAGAAGCACAGAGCAGACACTAATCTCTATTGTTTTTGAAATCCAGCCTGATGCATGTCGCCACTTCTCACTCCGGGGCATGGAGTAGTCCTTGTTTAAGGGCTCATTTCTGTTCCTTGGAAGCACATCTAAGAGTTCTAGATGATCCTATTCAAATAAAGATATGTGTACTATGAAAGCACCTTGCATCATTCTTGCCACCTCCTAGGCTTGCAAAATACGGAGTCGTGTAATACTGCTTTCCCAACACACGCTGCTCTTTTGGAACATTCACAACATTGGTGTCTAAATTTTTATGCACAACTAAAATGTATTATGGATGAAAAAGTCACAAATTAATGATATCATATTTCTAGAGGGTTTTGCTTTTTTTTTAATAATAACCTAATCTTCCTTTATAATAACTAGTTTCAGTGTGTGTGTGTGTGTCTGTGTATGTGTGTGTTAAACTAAACACTTGCAAAGCACTTGACAGAGCCTCGAATACAGAGTTCCATTTCTCCTACAGGCTGTGATAATGGCTATTGCTTTTATTTATTTTTAATGTTATTTTGAGAGAGAGCATGAGCAGGGGAGGAGCAGAAAGAGAGGGAGACAGGATCCCAAGCAGGCCCTGCACTGACAGCAGAGAGCCCCATGTGGGGCTCGAACTCACAAACTGTGAGGTTATGACTTGAGCCAAACCGTTGTGTGCTTAATGGACTGAGCCACCCAGGTGCCGTGCAAATCATTGTTTTAAGCCACTATGCTTTGGGGGCAGTTTTTATGTAGCAGATAGCAACTTGGTGCCCGATGTCGTGTGTGAACTTTGTCTTGCATGTATTAATAACTGCATTTTTTTTTTCTTAGCAAAACTACATAGTTTGTATGACAAAATTATGTCATCATCAATGTTCTAAACCGCAGGAGCCCATCCGAACAACTTTGGCAGCCACTGCCTGAGTTTAGAGAGCATGGCATCTGGGATATCCCAGTGTTTGAGAATATGTGGGTTTATGTTTAACAGTACGTGAGATGCAGTACTGTATGAGGACAGATGGCTGATGCTGGGCGATATAGTGATGGTTTATTTGATCCTTATAAACTTATTTGATGAGAGGGGTTTATAGCTGAGGCAGCTGGCTGAGAATGTAAATTCAGTTGTCTGAGGTCATAGAGCCAGTGAGTAATGGAGCCCAGGGGGGTCCCAGCTGTGCCTGACTCCAGAGCCTGCCTCCCATCTTAGGAACATATAGGTTAACTAGGAATTTAAGGAATGTATTCAATTTACCAAGAGAAACCATTCATTTGTATCTGTAAGCCCAGACAGACATGGGAAAGGATAGTGCACTAGTAGTCAGAAGTCCAAGATTTTTGGTCGTAGCCATGATCCCAAATGAAGTGGGTTGGATTAGATGAGTTTCAGGTGGGACGTGAGGCACCCTACATCACCATGCCCTGGAGTATAGTTTTTAAAAATAAGTTTATTTTGAGAGAGAACTAGCAGAGGAGGGGCAGAGGTGGGTGGACAGAGGATCTGAAGCAGGCTTCATGCTGACAGCAGAGAACCCAGTGTGGGGCTTGAACCCACAAACTGTGCCATCATGACCTGAGCTGAAGTCAGACGTTTAACCCACTGAGCCACCCAGGAGCCCCAAGTATTGTTTTAAATAAGTGAATTCCTGGGCTCCAGCCCAGCCTCACTAAATGAGTATCTCCCAGGTGGGCTCCAGTAAGACTTTTCAGGTGATTTTCTGCTTTTTAGGTATTTTGTTTATTTATTTTGAGAGACAGAGAGAGAGTAGAGGATGGGCAGAGAGAAAAGAACAGAGAGGTCCAAGCAGGTCCGCACCAAGCCCAATTCGAGCTAACGAATCAGGAGATCATGACCTGAGCAGAAACTGGGAGTTGGACACTTAGCCAACTGAGCCACCCAGGTGCCCTGCTTTGTACGTTCTGATTCAGAAGCCCTAATCTCTAAAGAAGATCCCCGTGTACTCTTTAAGAAATGATTCCAGCTGTATTTGAGGCCTCTAGAGAGAACTGCAATTTTTTTTTAACAACGTGAACTTCTCCTAGGGCTAAAATGTAATATTTTCTAGGAAGCTTCCAGTAGTCTGTGATCCTCTGATAGCACAACATACTGTAGAGACCCAGAACTTAATTTTGCTGCGACAGAGAATTTAATTTCCTGCATCTTGCATTCTCCCCAGTCTATTGGATTATTTTCAACAGTGTACAGATCAGATCTGCCTTCCCATTGTTAAGACAGCCCCTCTTTTTATCCCCCATCTCTGTTCAGTTGGCACCCTGTGCGCTTCTCCCCTTTGTGGTAAAGCCCCTCTGGGTGAGAGTAGCCAGGGCCCAGTGTCCTCTCCCTTTCTGAAACTCACCCATCAGGCTGCCCCCTCAGTGCTCCTACCAGGGTCACCTTCCAGTTGCTGGATTTGGTGGCCAGCCTCAGCCGTCCCCTCGCCTCTTTCCGTGGCACTAGATCAGTGGTCCCCTTTCTTCACTGGCTTCCAGGACACCACACTCTGGGGCTCTTGTGACCTCTGGGTCATTTCTGCTTCCCCGAGACATCACCTGTGACTTGTTCACAAGTCCCTTTCACATTGTGGTGCTCTCTGTGACCCCACTTAAAAAAAAAAGTATATGTTGATAAGGACAAAATTTATCAGTATAAGTTTTCATCCTTTTAAATTCTGATGACTTCTAGAAAGGTTTGATTTCTTTAAGAGTTAAAGGTTCTGAGCCAGAATGGGGTTTATAATATAATTTTTGGTCATTCGTGTATTTCACCATTTACTCTCAAGTGATTAAACGATAATATTAACAGTTACTACTGTTTTATAGTGCATACTCAGATTATCCTAAAAATAAGGTCTTATTGCCATGATGTAATACCGGGTGCTGATATTTAAGGGGTCCAAAGATCCACTTTGAATCTCTTGAAAACCCTGACAGAATGGTCATTACATACAGTAATATGAGTACTTCCATTAAATCTTGCTAGAGAGTGTTATAAAAATTGCTCTAAAACCTGAAATTGTGGTAAAATATCCTATAGTTCTGTAGGATTCTTCCCACATCCTCTGTTTAAGCCCCATCTTTAAGCTTTTAAAATATATTTACTTCAAGATGTGAGTGTGTGTGTGTGTGTGTGTTTAAAGATTTTGTACCTAAGCCTTTACCCACAAATGTTTGCATTTCTTGGTGTCCTTATTCAGTCTTTTTCTGTCTGTAGATATGATTCCTATATAGGTGTGTCATATATAATTTGGTTCATTTTTTCAAAAATCTCAACATTATTTTGTGAGTAATCTTATTAAATGTAACAGCTAGAATTTTTAATGACTATATTGGTCCAGTTTGCTTAATAGTTCTTATTCAGCTGGGCTTTTTTTATGGTGTCCAGTGTTCCTCAGTTACAAATAAATGCTATTTTACAGATTCTTTGTAAATGCAATTTCGTTTTTATTTTTAAATGATTGTCTTCTGACAAATTCCCAAGAGTAAGATTATACGATGAAAAACCCAACCTTGAAGTCCTTGAGATATTAGGATTTTTCTTTTTTTTTTTTTTTGCTAGTTTTGTTGAGAATAATTTCATTATTTGAATTTCATCTCTTAATCATTAGCAAGGTGAAACTTTCCCCTATGGATATAGTACCTCTAGTTCCTCTCATGTGAATTGTCTATTCCTTATTTCTTGTCTATTTATTTCTTGGTACTTGATAACACTTGCATAAGCTCACAACCCTTTTTGATCAATCATATCGATACATTTGTGTATTATTTTCCTTTTATGCTGATTTTGATTTTTCAGCATAGAGAAAAACTTGCCGACCTTCAGAACATTCATTTATGACCATTTTCTGGTGAATGATATTTTCTTTACCTTCTTTTTTTAAATTGTGTGATTGTCGGCGTACCTGCCTGGCTCAGTTGGTAGAGCATGCAGCTCTTGATTTCAGGGTTGTAGGTTGGATATAGAGATTACTTAAAAAGATCTTTAAAAATGTGTAATTGCTTTTATTTGCTGCTAAATATTTGTAAACAAATCTGTAAATGCAGACCTTTTACATTTATGGCAGACTGAGTTTACAAAGGATTTTCTAATGTGTCCTTGTGTTTAAATATCCACACTGATGATATTTTATCTGTCCCATTTCTCCTTTTTCCCAGGCACCCAACAGGAGGATCCTTTATTCGTCCAAACAAAGTAAATTTTGGAGTGGACTTTCTCACTGCAGTTAAGAATCGCTATGTGTTAGAAGATGAACCAGGGGAAGATGGAAAAGACCAAATTGTTATAATTGGAAACAAAGCTGTGGAAACTGTTGGTTTTGACTCCATTATAAAACAGCAAAGGTACGTAGAAGTGACAAGGGCAGAACTGACCTTGACCGTTCCATCACCGCTCAGGACTGAAGTTCACCCAACTGACTGTGTGTCGACACTCAACACTTTGCTTCCAAACTGGTATGGCCTCCCTGCACACACACAAATTGGAATCAGATGAATCTGAGGATTGAAGTCTTTAGGGAAACGAAAATTCTTAATTTAGCGTAGGGGTTGTTGGGCTTTTCTAGATTGGAATTAAAACATTAGGTTGCCCACTATTAATATTTATACCAACTGTCCTGTATCGTAAGTAACTAAGATTGACATTTGGTTCTTTATTTCATGGTGACATACCTAGCTGGTGATAAGTCAGAAATGGAAACACAGGTCTCACCGGCCTTGTGGTTTGCTGGTCCCATCTAGAACCAAGCTAGCTTCCATCTTTGGCCGCACACCCTTCTCACCTGGGCTGGTTGTGAAATTGCAGAGCCTGTGGTCCCATCCCAAACCTGTATCAGAATACTGTAGGCTCTTGTTTTTAAGAAGGACCCCAGATTATGATGTAGCGGTCTGAGGGGCACTAAAGAACTCACTGTAGAACTGTGCATGCCAACATTCCGTTCTCTGAAACTCTGTGGACACTGTGGTTCTATACAGAGCGGCTTTCTGCTCGCTCTAACGCACTCTCTGAATCGGAGTGAATAGCAGCTCATGTTCCCACAAGACACAGGTGCACAAGAACCTTCCAGGCTGTGCAGGTTAAGTGATGGTCAGTGCTGTGGTGGTGGACCCTGACCTGGATGAGGTGACTTCATAGTGACCCCTGGTGGCCACTCTGGAGAGGAAGTTTGTAGCCACTTGGCTTGAGCCTGAATTAACCTGTGGTTTTGTTCAGAGTACATTTATTTGCTGTCTTATTTAGCCATTATTAATATTTAACATAAGAAATTTAAAGAGCAGATGGTCAACGGACGAATGGATCAAGAAGATGTGGTTTATCTATACCATGGAATACTACATGGCAATGAGAAACAGTGAAATCTGGCCATGTGTAGCAACATGGATGGACCTTGAGGGTGTTGTGCTGAGCGAAATAAGTCAGGCAGAGAAGGACAAATATCATATGTTTGCACGTATAGGAGGATTAGGAGGAACTTAACTGAGGACCAAGGGGGAGAAGAAGGGGGAAATGGTGGGGGAAAGGGAGAGAGGCAAACCATGAGAGACTCTTGAATGCTGACAAAAACTGAGGACTGATGGATGTGGGGGGGAGGGGGAGATGGGCATGGAGGAGGACACTTGTGGGGATGAGCACTGGGTGTTATGTGGAAACTAATTTGACAATAAACTATTTGTAAAAAATAAATAAATAAAAATAAAAATTCATTGCTTTGATACCTCTGCTTTGTAGCATAGATGACCAGCATTAGCAATAACAACAGAAAACTCAGAGGAACAACCCAAATATCTGTAAGCCTAGAACGGATAAATAGTGTTGTATTCATTTAGTGGCATACTGTGAACGTGACCGAACAGTGGTCCTGTGCACCCATATGGGTGAAATCTCATACACATAGCATCCAGGAGTCAGACACAAGGAAGCACACGTTGTGTGATGCTGTCTATATGAAGGTCAAAAACAGTCAAAATTGATCTATAGTGTTAGAAGTCAGGATAGACAGTTTTGGGGGAATGGAGGAAGTAGCTGTCAGGGGCGAAAAGAGGCCTTCCTGAGTCCTGGACTATTCTTTTTTTTCCCCCTAAATCATTTACTGTATTTATTTTTTTTTATTGAAAACTTTTTAATGTTTATTATTTTGAGAGAGAAAGGGAGACCTAGAATCCAAAGCAGGCTCTGGGCTCTGAGCTGTCAGCACAGCCTGACGTGGGGCTCAAACCCCCAGACCATGAGATTGTGACCTGAGCCGAAGTCAGACGCTTAACCAACTGAGCCACCCAGGCACCCCTTTTTTATTTTTTAAGTAGGCTCCACACCCAACATGGGCTTGAACTCACAACCCTGAAATCTAGAGTTGTGAGTTGTGTGCTCCACTGACTGAGCTAGCCAAGCGCCCCTGTACTATTTCTTGATCTGGGTGGTGGTTACCTGTGTGTACTCCTTTAAAAACACTGAGGTGTACTTATGGATACGTAGGCTAATGCACATACTTTCCTATACATAATTTTTTCAATAAAAAAAGTATGTGAAGGAGAAAAAAAAAACTCTGAATAAATTGGGATTTTTATAAAAGCAACAACTTGACTGTTAATCACAAAGCAGTTTACACTCCTTGGTGAGAATTTAGGAACTAGATACATTGAACAAAAGGAGGTCACGCCTTCATGCCACCACCGAGAGATAACTGTCATGAATGCTTTTTGCTTTTTATCCTACTGGTTTACTTAAATTTGAAGAAATATGTGCTTCATAGGGTTGGGCTTTTTTGCTTTATTTTTTCCATTTAAAGTGCAAATAATAGGGGCACCTGGGTGGCTTAGTCGGTTAAGCATCCGACTTTCGTTTAGGTCATGATCTCGCGGTTCGTGAGTTCGAGCCCCGCATCGGGCTCTGTGCTGACTGCCAGCTCAGAGCCTGGAGCCTATTTCAGAGTCTGTGACTCCCTCTCTCTCTGACCCTCCCCGCTCACGCTGTCTCTCTCTCTCCTAGAAATAAAATTAAAAAAAAGAATTTTAAAAAAGTGCAAATAATAAAAAAAAATGAAAAAAGATATCGAGATACCTTTTACCTCAAAAGAGGCAGTTTTTTCTTACTGGTTAATCTCATTCAGAGAATACTATGGCTCTGTGAATATGGACAAATTGCAAACCAATTTCTCTCCTCTGGCTATGAACAACTGTATAACTCAAGACTTTTTTGAGGGGGGATTCACCCTACTGTTTGAGCATCATTGCATTCAGTAATTAGCTAGTGACTTTCTTGGAAATGACCAATGTTGGAGTTGGTCTGGGTTCAGATGTCAGCTAAGCCATCTTCTATCTCTGACAACTTTCTAGCTGTTAGAGATAGTATGCCTCATTCTAAGCCTGTTTCTTCATTTGCAAAACATTACCTAAGCTGTTGGAGCCTTTGGGGATAACAAGTGAGATTGTTCAGTGCAATTCTATCATCTGTGTTAAGGATGGAAAGAAACCTCTACTTTAAGCCATCATATTATCTCAGTAATATCCAGCTGACCAGCTCTAAGTTTGTACTGCTAAGACTTAGAAAACATGGATTAAAAAGAGAAAAACCAGTATGTAGGACTTCTCTTGGACATGGCTTTGCCTTTGGAGTGAGGTCTGTACTGAGACCTAGGATTCTAAGTTTTGGAGCAAGGTCCTTTGGGCACTGCAGAGAACTCACTGGGCCCAGCAGGGTCTTTTTAATTTTAGAGGGAAGCAGTGACCTCTGTTGGACACGGAGCAAGCTATTAGCTTGAGGCTATTCAGTTTCATGATATTCCTACGGTTCCTTTTGTGGGTATCCTATCCCTGCAAAGGCTGGGTTTTTGGTGATTGCTGTGATAAAAAAGCGAGTACCTCCTGAAAATCATCATGGAAACAAGAAATGGAGGTAGTGATGTCCAGTCAGATTCCAGGGTTTGGGAAGTTGTGCAGGGTCCAGCTGACATTAAGTTCACAGGATGTAAATCGTTACTCAGTTGTATGGCCCTAACTACTTACTAAATGGAAACTGAGGTGTTTCCTTTGTCTCCTGGAGACACTGAAAGAAATACTAAAACACCAAGAGCACTGTGAACTGAGCGCGTTTGAAAGGCTCTGTGTTAGACCTTTGTTGCTGCGTTTCCCCCAGATTGTGATGGTCGTAATAGTATGTGCCTTGCACCTTGATCTGAGTGTTTCCCCGAAAGGTTGTCAGTTTTTTATTATTTATTAAAAATGGTTTTTATATTTATTGAGCAAGCGTGATTTGGGAAGGGACAGAGATAGAGACACACAGAATCCAAAGCAGGCTCCAGGCTCTAAGCTGTCAGCACAAAGCCTGATGCGGGGCTCGAACCCATGGACTGTGAGAGCATGACCTGAGCCAAAGTTGGATGCTCAACTGACTGAGTCACCCAGGTGCCCCTATTTTTATAAATACTTACAAAATAACTTACTGCGTATCAGGCAGCATTCTGAGGTTTTACAAATGCTAAAACTCACCAAATTACAGCATTTAAGATTATTTAAAAAAAATTTACCACCTTAACTATTTTTAAGTGTATAGTCTGGTAGCGCTAAGTACATTCACACAGCCGTCAACACCATCTATCTCCAGAACCTTTTCCCTTCCCAAACTGAAACTCTGTCCCCCATCAAACAGCAGCTCCTTGTTTCCCTCCCCCCACCCCCAGCTCCTGGCAGCCACCATGCTGCTTTCTGTCTCTGCAGGGTTGACTCTTCTAAGAACCTCACGTGAGTGGAATCCTAACAGTATTGTCCTTTTGTGACTGGCTTATTTCACTTAGCATGATGTCCTTAAGTTTACCCACGGTGTATTGTATGTCAGAATTTCCTTTTTAAGGCCAAGTAGTATTCCACTTTATGGACGTACCACAATTTGTCCGTTCATCCATTGATGGGCTCTTGTGTAGTTTCCACTCTTTGGCTCCTGTGGTAATGCAGCTGTGAACATGTGTGCATGCCACAGCATTTTAAAGCTGTGGAATCAGAGGCGCAAAGATTTTAACTTCCTTAAGCCCAAAGGAAGCTGTGGAATTGGGGTTTAAACCTTGGTGATGGGTCTCCAGATTTCATGTTCTAGATACTCTTAGGAGACTGGAACACATGGGCTCTTTGAGTAGAAAACACAGATTCTCTACACCTAAAAAGTGGCTTCAGAGATTATGTAGTAAAGCTGAAGGAATGTACGCTTGCCAGGATGTAACCCTAGGGAGCCTTTGGCGTGTGAGGGCAACAAGGACACAGTGTGGTTGGGAATCCTCTGCATGTCAGCAGAGGAGTAAATAAATTAGTCGTGGTCTATAACCTCTAAAACGGAGTGGCTCTAGAGTACATGGGTTGGTATAGCTAAACCTCCCTGTTGAACAGTATACTGTAGAGGAGAAAAACTTTGGAGGAGGGGATGTATATGGTAGGATACTGTTGATACCAAATTTCATTATACATGAAACACTATATTTAGGGATATGCAAATGTGTGGTAAAACTGTTCAATGCTTAAGTTTAAACAAACACCAAGTGTAGGACATGGGTCACCTATAGGGAGCAGAGAAGGAAGGGAAATGTCCTGGGAGGAACACAGAGGACTTCATCTTTATTTGTAGTGTATGTGATGCTTTTTTTCTTTGTAGTTTAAAGCTTTATTTCTTTTTATGTTTGTTTATTTTGAGAGAGAGAAATTGAGAGCAGGGGAGAGGGGCACAGAGAGAGAATCCCAAGCAGGCTCTGCATGGTCAGCAGAGAGCCCGATGTGGGGTTCACACTCATGAACTGTGAGATCATGGCCGGAGCTGAAATCAAGAGTTGGATACTCAACCAACCGGGCCATCCAGGCGCCCCAAAAGCTTGGTTTCTTATAGTGGGTGGCGGGTGCTGGTATCTGTTATTTTTTTGATGACTTTTGGTATGTCTGAAATGCTTTTTAGGTTTTAAAGGGCCAATGGACATGTACGTGCTTATGCATACGTGTGAACTCTGTTTTTCATGCAGTCAGCTGAGCATGTTGCAAGAAATTTCTCTGAGGAGCTGCGTGGTGAATGGTGCTGGCGACAAAGGAGCAATTGCTAAAGCGTGTCCTCGTATCCTTTTCACCGAGTGTCTGACACTGGGCGTGGCCCTCCCTGTGTCCATCGTCCCCAGCTTCCTTTCTTTTTTTTTTTTTTTAAATGTTTTTTATTTATTTCTAGGAGAGAGAGAGAGACAGCGTGAGCAGGGGAGGGTCAGAGAGAGAGGGAGTCACAGACTGAAACAGGCTCCAGGCTCTGAGCTGGCAGTCAGCACAGAGCCCGACGCGGGGCTCGAACCCACGAACCGCGAGATCATGACCCAAGCGAAAGTCAGACGCTTAACCGACTAAGCCACCCAGGCGCCCACCCCAGCTTCCTTTCTAAGGGCATCTGCGTTTCACGGGGGGGCAGTCGCTGCCCAGCGGAGCCACTCACCTTCCCAGGCCCCTTTGCCAGCAGGTGAGGCTGTGTGCCCGTCCCAGCCAAAGAAACGCCAAGCAGCAGTCTCTGGACAGGGCTCCTTCTGGGGCCCAGACCTGGCCTGCATCTGCCTTCTGCCCAGAGCCTTTGCCCTGCTCCCTGCCTTGAGCGAGGACGGGACACCCAGGGCCCGGCAGCCGTCCCGTGTGAAGATGACCGTCCAGCATGGCCTGGGCAAGCTGAGGAGGAGCAGGGGTGCCTGACCGCATCACAGGGCCCCTGTGCTGGCCGTGCTGGACCGCCGCCTGGTGAGCGAGCAAACTCCTCTCTCCGGTTTTGGGCAGCTGCCTGCGGCTGTCACAGAGCCTCCAAACGGGCTTTCCCAGAGTTGGTAATCTCTTCTACCCTCTCCTGGAAGAGGTGTGTGTGTGTGTGTGCCGTACATTGCTCTCATGCCCACAACTAAAAATATGGGAGATTAAGTTAAAGAAAAAACAAAAAAACAATGGGCGCCTGGGTGGCTCAGGTGGCGTCTGACTTCGGCTCACGTCATGATCCCACGGTTTGTGGGTTCGAGCCCTGCGTTGGGCTCTGTGCTGACAGCTCAGAGCCTGGAGCCTGCTTCGGATTCTGTGTCTCCCTCTCTCTCTGCCCCTCCCCCACTCGCATGCACAAGCTCACTCTCTCAAAAATAAATACTAAAAAAAAACTCCCACTGGCAAATGAGATACATTTTCTCTAACTTAAAATACTTTTTTTATTTATTTTTGAGAGAAAGAACATGTGAGTGGGGGAGGGGAGGAGAGGGAGAGGGGTCAGAGGAGAGTCTTAATCCAGCTCCATGCTGACATGGGGCTTAATCCCAAGACCCTGGGATCATTACCTGAGCTGAAATCAAGATGCTCAACTGAGCTGCCCAGGTGCCCCCACTTTCTCTAACTTTATGTATGTATGTATTTTTATTATAGTTTATTGTCATGTTGGTTTCCATATAACACCCAGTGCTCATCAACCACTTTCTCTAACTTAAAAAGGTTGTCTCACAATTTTTGAAGTCTGCCCAGTCTCCACGTAATAATTTATGCCAAAGATAGCTGTTTATGACCCATGTTCTCTGCAGGAGGAGTCGGCAGATGAGCAGCTCTCCTTAGCCAGCTATTTCTAACTACGCCTACAGTGCGTCCTTTGTGGGGACAGAAATTAGAGCAGAGCTCCCCAGCCAGCGTGTCTGGATGTCCACTCCCTCAGCCTGCGGGTCTGTCGGGACCTGGTCACCTTGCCAGCGAGCAGCCCCTCGCATCTGCTCCCGGGAGCCGAACCAGCGTGGTCCCTTCTCCGTGGTTATGGTAACCAAGGCAGAGGGTGTAGTTTGGTAAGGATGCAACGGCAGCTTCTGGAGCATTCTGTGATCTGCCTGGCCAGCTCCCCAATCTTTGAGAAGATTGGAATTGGGTGGCACAAGACTTATTTTCAATGTATCAGAAATGACCTGGCCAGTAGGTAGGTTTGGGAATGTCGGCCGTTGGGTTGCTCAGAGTTGTCAGCAGTGGCCAGAGAGGCAGCGTCTTGCTGCTTTATGTGGAGATGCATCCTCTGAGACCAGAAGAGATGAGGTTTTGTGAGATAATCAAGTTCTGGCTGATATTTGCAGATGTGGTGATGGATGTCTTGCAGTTCCTGATTGAATTCCGGCCTAAAGTGGAAGTTTTGCCTGTGTGTCTAATCCAGTCATCCTTTTTGGGTGGCCCCCTCCGAGGTCCCTCCCTGAGCCCGGGATGACAGGCCGCGGGAGTGCCTCGGCCCTGAGCTTGCCAGGCTGGGAAGCGCCTCTCCCGCTCCGCCAGCGGGCTCTGCACCGGGTGCAGGGTGAGCGTGCGCGAAGGGCAGTGTGTGAAACTGTAAGATTGTTTGGGGTTGATTTCAGAATACAGATGTCCGTGTGCTCTGGGCACACTAGCAGGTATATTTATGATCCTGACCTACACAGTGAGGGAAGGATACTGGACTCCCCATTTCTTTTTTCTTTTTTCTTTTTAAATGTTTTTTTTTTAATTTATTTCTAGGAGAGAGAGAGACAGCGCAAGCAGGGGAGGGTCAGAGAGAGAGGGAGTCACAGACTGAAACAGGCTCCAGGCTCTGAGCTGGCAGTCCGCACAGAGCCCGACGTGGGGCTCGAACCCACGAACCGCGAGATCATGACCTAAGCGAAAGTCGGACGCTTAACCGACTAAGCCACCCAGGTGCCCCCTGGACTCCCCATTTCTAACCAACCCCAACGGCCCCCAGCGTGCAGCGTCATGGAAATGAAAGGTGGTTGGAGCTTGACCATGAGGTGTGAAAGCACCCGGCTCAGCAATCGCAGGAGGGTCCCGACCTCCCCAGTAGTACCCATTTCAGAGACCAACCAAGATTTGTAGTAGCCTACAGGGCCCTTTGTGATGTGGCCTGGCCCTTGCAGCCCATGTGACCGCATTTCCAGCATCCCACACCCCCTCTGCCAGAGGAACAGTGGAGCTCGCTGTCCTTGTCATAGGCCGCACACGTTCTAACCACAGGGCCTTTGCTTGTATCATTCTCTTTGCCAGGAGGCTCTTCTCCAAGCTGGCATTTCATCATTCCCTGAGCTGCTCTGCTTAAGTGGCCTTGCACCGAGAAGATGGTCTTCCACAACCAGTGTATATGGAGTACCCACACATGCCTTGCCTCTGCCCTGAGCCTGTCTCTGTACCTGGCTCACTCGTGCTTACCGCTGTCTCCTGCAGTGAGACTGTTGTGCTCGCTGCTATACTGCTGGCCCCCACACTTGTGGAATAGATGTATTCATCTAATAATTTCCCAGCGTAACAGAGTAGCATGCAAGACTCTTCCTTGAGCTGGTCCTGTCCTGCTCCGACCTTCTCTTCCGTTTCTCTGCCCCCGAGGCTCTGCTAAGCCGTGCCCTTCTGGGTGGCATGGCACTCCCCTCTAGCATTCAGCACGGTGCTTTTTTCTTTCTGTCCTACTAGTTTATTGTAGGACAAATCTTATTGTAGGACTTCTTCCTGAAGTCCCAAAGCTTCTTTAGCGCTGTAGAACATTTCTCCATGCTAAGCCCTGTTGTCTGTCCTGGAGATGCCACTCATGATCTGGGGGTTCCCGCAGTGCAGAGCAGAATGGTGCACCATGGCTGTCAGCAGTGCCAAGGACAAGGCCTTCTAGGTACACCTTAGGTGCTTAATAAATCAGTCACTATGATTGTTCTTTTTTCTCTTTTGCTGGATAGCCTTAGAATGGTTTAGCATTGGTTATAACATTTGGTTCTTTATTACATGACTGTAGATGTTTGTTTCAAGTTTGCAATATACGATGGCAAACTTTTTCATTTCTAAATAAAGAGTTGGTGATTAAAAAAAATTTTAATGTTTATTTTTGAGAGAGAGAGAGACCGAGTACGAACTAGGGAAGGGCAGAGAGAGGGGGAGACACAGAATCTGAAGCAGGCTCCAGGCTCTGAGCTGTCAGCACAGAGCCCGATGTGGGGCTCAGACTCACAAACTGGGAGATCATGACCTGAACCGAAGTCAGACGCTTAGCCAACTGAGCCACCGGGGCTCCCTTTGTAAAAATATATATATGATAATGTTTATCTATTTTTGAGAGCGAGCGAGCGAGCAAGCTGGGATGGGGCAGAAAGAAGGGGAGATACAGAATCCAAAGCAGTCCCCAGGTTCTGAGCTGTCAGCACAGAGCCTAATGTGGGGCTTGAACTCACAAACTGAGATCATGACCTGAGCCAAAGTTGGATGTTTAACCAACCGAGCCACGCAGGCGCCCCTTTCAAAAAAAAAAAAAAAAAAGATACACACACACACACATTGTTTATTTAGTTTTAAGAGAGAGAGAGAGAGAGAGTGTGAGCTGGGGAGGGGCAAAGAGAGAGACACAGAATCTGAAGCAAGAGTTGGGTGATTTAAAAGGTAAAAGCAGGGCACCTGCATGGCTTAGTCAGTTGAACAAATGCTCCTGATTTCAGGTTAGGTCATAATCCCAAGGTTGTGGGATTGAACCCCATGTCAGGCTCAGTGATGAGCATGGAGCCTGCTAAAATTCTTTTTCTGTCTAAAATAAAAAAGTTTTAAAGGTAAACGTAATATGTGCTCATGAAAAAGTTTCAAGCAGACTAGAAGGGTATGAAGTGTTAAAAAAAAAAAAAGATCTATGCTCCAGAATTAAGAGGTAACTATTGTTATGTCTTGTATAAATCTTTCTATATTACTCTTTCTTAACATGTGCTTTGAGATATCAGAAAGGTAGATTTGTCAAGAAACCTGTTGTCCTCATGGGATGAAGTCCTAGATATTGCTGATCAGCTCAGACACCTGGAATTTCTCAATCTCAGGTATGAACTCTTGGATGTCCATTTGTCACCTGATCTCTCCCCTTTCTCATGATATCACTGTGGGAGGAAGGGGGAGACAACTTACTGGAATTGAAGCCTAACTTAGTCTCACTTTTTATTTAATTTATTCTTTAATATTCTTTGGTTATCGTAGTTTTTCATTTTTTCAAATGGTCACATGAGGTGACTCACCAATAGGGGTGTGTTTTACTTTTAATCTCCTACACCCAATGTGGGGCTCGAACTCACAATCCTGAAATCAAGAGTCACACGCTTTATTGACTGAGCCAGCCAGGCATCCCTTTTTTGGGTGGGGGATGGAATGTGTTTTCACTTTTGATTGGCTGGGGGTGGGTTGACCTGGTGAGCAAGGAGATCTTCATATTTTTTGTGAACCTAACCAGGAAGGTTGGGCCATCTGGAGGAGTTGGTCTGTAACTGAGGAGTAGGAGAGGTGCTATGAGCAGTGCTTGTTTGGGGCACCTTGGCTGACTCAGTCAGTGGGACGTGCAGCTCCTGATCTTGGGGTCAGAAGTGTGAACCCCACGCTGGGTGTAGAGATTACTTAATAAAATCTTTAAAAAAAAAAGTGCTTGTCCATTCTGAAGCTTCTAGCATTTAATTGCTTTCAGAATGAATAATTTCATTGGACCACTGTTTCGTTCAGTTCTGATCAGGATTTTCCGTCAATCTACGTGTTTCCCTAAGGCCACGGTTTTCCAGGCCTTTTCAAATTCTTGCTTAGTTTCAATCTCTGAACCTAATTTTCCAAGGGCTTAGCCAGGCATCCCCTTTCATACTCGAGCCAGCTTTACATATACAAGTGGGTTGTACCTGGTTCAGGCAGATTCGATTATAGCAGGTAGTCAGGCCAAAATGAATTGTGCTTCAAATAGAGCAAAGGGTGTAAGTTGACCTGCTGCGTCCCCTCTTCTGGAAATAATAGCTAATAAATGTTTTAATGGTATCTTCTTTCAAAAAGACTGTCAGGGGGTGCCTGGGTGGCTCAGTTGGTTAAGCGTCCAACTTCACTCAGGTCATAATCTCATGGTTCATAAGTTTGAGCCCCACGTCAGGCTCTGTGCTGACAGCTCAGAGCCTGAAGCCTGCCTCAAATTGTGTCTCCCTCACTCTCTGCCCTTTCACTGCTCGTGCTATCTCTCTGTCTTTCAAAAATACAATAAACATTAAAAAGACTTTCATTTTTTAACAAAATAAAAGGACTGTCAGGATTGAGCCCTTTCTGAGATGAGGATCATGGGAGAAAATTGAAAGGGTGGTGATTTATTGAATCCATCCTAATGGAAAAGAGGGGTTTAGAGACTCTGGAGAAGGAAAATTCTAGCTTTTGGTATAGCGTGTCAGTAGGACTAATAGTCTGGACTCCCTTAGGTTTTAATTAATCCCATTTTTTAATAAAATGTTTATTTTGAGAGAGTATTAACAGGAGGGGGTTGGGGGGGGGAGAGAATCACAAGTAGGCTCCACACTCAGCAGAGAGCCCGACGTAGGGCTCAATCCTATGAACCGCGAGATCATAACCTGAGCCAAAACCTAGAGTCGGACGCTTAGCCAACTGAGCCACCCAGGCACCCTTAATTTCACTTTAAGGTGGAAACAAATCAAATTCCTCATATTAAATCCCAAATTGTTGCTTCCTGTGACTTTCACTCAGCCCTACTGGAGAGCAAGCAATCAGCACATTGTGTTTCTCTTTCTACACAGTGAGAATAAACTAAACTTTCCCTCGGATTCACCATCTCTCACCAGAACATTTCCTGCACTGAAGGTTTTAGTCCTTAACCGGACAGGAATAACATGGGCTGAGGTAATCATATTTCTTTGGTGTATTACCCGGAGATAAGAAATTTTAAATTCTTAGCTTAATAGGGAATCGAGGCACAACTGTGGCTTCATTCTAATCATCTTATCCAAATAATGTATATATATATATTATCCAAGTAATATATCTATATATTATCGAAATATCTTGAAACTGCCTCACAAAAAGGAATTACAAAATTGTTGTAATGAAGTAGAAGTTTCTGTGTTGGGATCCGTGTTCTCTCTCTCTCGGCTCCTGATTTGTTCAGCTGTCTTTCTAGACGGTTGGCGCTCCGTGGTGCTGTGCAGTAAACACAGGCTGAACTTTGAAAGCCCTTAAGTTAGCTATGGCTTTTAGCTCGCCGTGTTTTCCCGCAAGTGCTCCAGGCGGAGCTGCCCAAAGGGTCTCGCTTCCTCCTCTTGTTGCAGTTTGGCTGCTGCAGGTCCGCTGTTCATCCTATACAGCTGGGTTCGAAGTGGGCTCGCGGCTCCTTCGCCTGGCAGCGTTTGGGGTTTATATCTGGCACTACTATTTTCTGTCCGAGGTTAACTGACCTCCCACACCCAGAATATTCCTTTTTCGAACTAGTGCAGATGGGGGCATACCCCGGCGAAGTGGTTCATCTATGAAATGCCACCGAGGCACCTTCCTTGGAGATGAGTCGCCTCTGCCTGGTGTGCTTGTGTCCTAGGGCTGCTTCCTGGTGAGTGTGTTCAGGTTTAGCACTGGAACAGGAAGGGCACTTGGAGATGCAGGTGCTAGGGACAGTGGTGAAGTGCAAGTGAGGGAACTGAGAAATCACGGTCATGAAGTACCGTCCGATCAGCGTACTCTGCAAACCCAGGGTGGCGTTGAGCGTTGAGGAGAAGGGGTTGACATCAGGTCCTTTCCTCTGGTTAAGCAAACTGTCCATGTCTGCAAGTCCACCTCTCAGGAACCTTGTGCAGTTGTGGACGCCCCTTGATGGCACGTTCACGGCTCCCTCGGAGGGCTCAGGGTGCCTGATGTATATGCGTCCGTGTCATTAAAACACAGCTTTAAACATTTAAATTGTATCGCCAGTCCCGTAGCACTCCTGGGCCGAATTAGAGCCTGGATGAAATGTCTGTAGGGCACTGTAGGTCTCAAACACTAACTGAACTGAATTGATAGGAAGGGTATAGTAATAAACACCTGGGAAGGAACTACAGGCCCTGACCCATTTCCCTTCTAGGTGCTGCGGTGCGCCCCTGGGTGGCCGGTCCTGGAGGAGCTGTACCTCAGGTCTAACAGTCTCTCCATTTCAGAAAGGTAACAAGGGCCCATGTACACGCCTGTCACCATTCAGTTATCCTGAATAAATACATGATCTCCATTACACCCAACACTAATTTTTTTTAAATGTTTATTTATGTATTTTGAGAGAGAGAGAGTGGCGGGTGGGGAAAGGGCAGAGAGAGAGAGGGAGAGAGAATCCCAAGTGGGCTCCACGCTGTCAGCACAGAGCCAGATGTGGGGCTTGATCCCATGGACTGTGAGATCACAACCTGAGCAGAAATGGAGTCAGACACTTAACCGACTAAGCCACTTGGGCGCCCCCCCAACATGATTTTTTTTTTAAGGATTTGCAAATAAGAGTTGGAAAATGCGTGTTACTCACAAATTACAATGTCAGCTAATTTGTTCTAGTTGAGGAAAAGCTCATCTGAGTGAAAGCCTTGAATTAAACATATTTGAAGACAAGAACGTTATTAGCTTCACAAAAATATAGTTAACTTCTGCTTCTAAATGGAGGTTCTGGAGGAAATGCTTTAATCTGGATCAAATCCTGCATCGTAGGTAGCACTGTCTGTGGAAGATTGGTGAACCAGAGTCTGTGGAAAAGCTTAGTCTTTCTAAGTAAATTAAACATGTTGTCTCCTCTTTGTTTTGTTGATGTCATTAAATTACCATGAAATGAAACGTGGGCAAATTTACAACACATTCCCAATGAAAGGATTCAAACTAATGAGATTTTACTGTATGGAACAATTTACTATACAGGTGAATGCAGGTGTTTTTAAACTAACCTGTTTATTTGGGGATAATTTGAGGTTCACATACAGTTACAAGAAAGAACACCCAGAGCTCCCCTGGACCCACCACCCACTTTCCCCCATGGGTGCGATACCACAGCCAGGATCTTGAAGCTGGTCCGTCCACAGAGAGGACATTTCCAGCCCCACAAGGCCCTTCCTGTTGCCCTTTCACAGTCCTGCCCACTCGCCGCCTGCCCCCTTCCCCTCCTTTACACCAAGTGCAAGTAGTTTGAAAGATACCTTTGAAAACAAGTAAGAGATTAAATTCACGTTGAAACACTTTGATTTTCCACACAGGCCGGTGGATGTTCTACAGACAGTCACGTTATTAGACCTTTCCTCGAATCCATTCATTGATGAAAATCAGCTGTTTCTAATAGCATATCTGCCCAGGTAATTTGCTCCTAAATGCTGTTACAGCCGCGCTTAGGGAGTTTTCAGTGAAGGGATCGTAGGCTGTGTGCGCTTGCTCAGGTGGAACTCGCACACTGAGCAATTCCCTTTGGGAAACTTTCCTCGGAATTTGTGTAGAGCGGGTACTGGCGAGCCACTTACCGCATAGTCTGTGTTTGTCCCAGGGACCTGGCGGGGGCGGGGGTGGGGGATGGGGGTAATCCGGCCCGGGCGCTAACATCAGAAGTCTTCATTCATTAAACTTGGGGAAGTCAGACCATGTCTCTTTCGTCTTGGAGACCCATTGGCTCATGGCGCAGCCGCGGGCACCAGGAGCACTTAGGTGACCAGGGAGCCCTCCCAAGGTAGCGCAAGCAGTCCTCTCCGTGTGCCCTCAGCCAGTCTCTGGTTTCTAAGCATTTCACGAGGCACGAAAACCTAGGGTGGGGGAAGAGAATTACAAATCTAGTCTGCTTGACTGCCTATAGCGCTGTATATTGTTCCTTGTAATCAAATTTAACATTTTAAATTTCAGATTAGAACAACTAATCCTTTCTGACGTTGGAATTTCTTCTTTACATTTTCCGGATGCGGGAACTGGTATTTGAGATCATTCACTCCACTCCCCCCGCCCAGTAGCCCAGATTTCAGCTCTCTCTTTCACTTCTGCCATGTAACTTAATTCTCCTTTTTTCCAGGGTGCAAAACATCAATGTTTCCTTCCTTGCAATACCTGGTAGTAAATGACAATCAGATCTCACAAGTAAGAGCCCCTTCACAGTGTGCACACTGCGCCATCACTCACTTCCACTCTCCTGATGGAGTTTGCGGGTTCCTTCTGTTAATGGATATTTTACTTTAAAAATATTCTTTATGAAGTTTTTAGCTTTAATTCCAGTATAGTTAACATGGGGTGTTATATTAGTTTCAGGTGTACAGTACAGAGATTCACCATTTCCATACGGTACCCAGGGCTCAACATGATATGTGTGCTCTCAATCCCCATCACGTGTTTCACGCCCCCCCTCCACGTCCCTGGTAACCATCAGTTCTCTACAGTTCTCTGTAGTTCTCTACAGTTAAGTCTTAGTTTGTCTCTCTTTTGTTTTCCTCTGTTCATTTGTTTTATTTCTTAAATCCCACCTGAGTGAAATCACATGGTATTTGTCTTTCTCTGGCTGATTTATTTCACGTAGCCTAATACTTTCTTGCTCCGTCCATGTTGTTGCAAATGGCAAGATTTTATTCTTTTTGTTGGTTGAGTAATATTTTGCTAGATATAAAATCTTGCCATTTGCAACTGTATATATATATATATATATATGATATATGATATATATATATCACATCATCTTTATCCAGCCGTCTATTGATGGACACTTGGGCTACTTCCATGATTTGGCTCTTGTCGATAATGCTGCAGTAAACACAGGGGTGCATGTATCCCAAAGCTAGTGTTTATGCATTTTCTGGGTAAAGACCCAGTAATGCAATTACTGGATTGTACAGAGTTCTATTTTTTTAACTTTTCGAGGACCCTCCATACCATTTCTCACAGTGGCCACACCAGGTTGCATTCCCACCAGCAGTGCACAAGGGCTCCTTTTTCTCCCCACCCTCGCCAACACTTGTTGCTGCTTGTGTGTTTGCTTTGAGCCATTCTGACAGGTGTGAGGTGATCTCTCACTGTTGTTTTGATTTGCATTTCCCTGATGATCAGTGATGTTGAGTACCTTTGCTTGTATCTGTTGGCCATCTGGATGGGTTCTGTGGAGAAATGTGTTCATTTCTTTTGCCCATTTTTAATTGAATCACAGTGAAACCTTAGTTGCAAGCATAATTAGTTCCGGAAACATGCTTATAATCCAAAGCACTCGACTATCAAAGCAAATTTTAAGAACCACTGCCTCAGTTGTGATCACGTGATGTTCGGCCTCACGTCCTACTTCTGTTTGAAGACATTGCTCATTTATCAAATTAAATTCATTAGAAAAGTTTGCTCGTCTTGTGGAACACTCACGGAACAAGTTCCTTGCAACCCAAGGTTTTCCTGTATTTGTCTTTTGGGTGTTCAGTTTTTTAGAAGTTCTTTACCTATTTTGGATACTAACCCTTTATTGGATATGTCATTTGCAATTCTCTTCCCCCATTCTGTAGGTTGCCTTTTAGTTTCGCTGATGGCTTCCCTTGCTGTACAGAAACTTTTTATTTTGCCGTAGTAGAAATATATTTTAGGTTGGAAGAGAAATGCTTCCTCAGGGTGAATCTCCTCAGAAAACCCAAAAATACTAACAAAGAAATTAGTTTAATTCACCCGTAAGCAGACGGACGCTTTACCTGGCACAGGTCTTAGCGGGTGCTCGGTGCACAGGGAGGTGCTATGCGTTGGAGGATTCTTGCTTTCCTCTTACTGGTTCAAGTAATCGGGAAAGTAGCCTGAAGCAGGCTTAATTTCATGGATTTTCTTCTGCCTGGGTTTCAGTGGTCATTTATCAACGAGTTGGACAAGTTGCAGAGTCTGCATGCTCTGTCCTGCATACGAAACCCCCTGACTGAAGGAGTCAGCGGAGCTCAGACCACACGTCAGTTCATTATTGCCAAAATCAGTCAGCTGAAGACCCTGAACAAATGTGAGGTGAGCGCTTAGTATCATGATGAGGTATATTTTGGTGGTTTGTTTTGAGAGACCGTGCACGCAAGCGTGTGAACGAGAGTACAGAGAAGAGGAGAGCGAGAGAACCTGAAGCAGGCTCCACGCTGTCAGCACAGAGTCCTATGTGGGACTCGAACTCACGAACCGTGGGATCATGACCTGAGCCAAGATCAAGAGTCAGACGCTTAACCGCCTGAGCCCCCCACGCGCCCCTGAATCTTGTGAAGGGTTCAGATGTAGTTTTCCTCCAAGTGGTAAAATACTATCCTCGCACGTTATGAAGGAAATGTTTCCTTCCAACTCCTCAGGAGGTAGCGTCACTCAGGTGAGATTAGGAGAGGTTGCTCAGCTGTCCCTTGAGGAGGGGTGGGGAGTTCTGGGCACTCGCTCCTTTTCCTGGGGGAGTGTAGGCAGCACAGAGCGCATCCTCTCCTCAGCAGCTCTGCTCTTCTCATAAAAGCGCCCAGGGGTGCCTCACAGCCCCGCACCACCGGCCTGCAGTATCGGCTCCCCCAGGGGTGGGGAGCACCTGCCACAGCCCGCACACCACCTCATGGACAAACTCTCATGCTTTTTCTTCGTCAGCAAACTCTTGAATTCAGTCCGTGTTCGCAAGGAAAGATAAAGCTGTCATGAAGCATTCATTGTCCCTCTCAATTTGATTATTGGGTGTGTGTGACAGTGGAGGAAGGACGGGGTATGAAATGCACAAACACTCATTAGAAAAACACTTGAACAGGGGCACCTGGGTCGTTCAGTCAGTGGCTCAGTGGAGCTGACTTCAGCTCAAGTCATGATCTCTTGGTTCGTGAGTTCGAGCCTCATGTTGGGTTCTGGGCCGACAGCTCGGAGCCTGGAGCCTGCTTTGGATTCTGTTTCCGTCTCTCTCTCTCTCTCTCTGCCCTTCCACTTATTATCTCTCAAAAATAAACAGACATTAAAAAACACCTTAATAGACCTGTTCTTATTCACATTAATACAGATTCTACCAGAGGAAAGGCGTGGGGCTGAGCTTGATTACCGAAAAGCATTTGGAAATGAATGGAAAAAGGCTGGCGGGCATCAGGATGCAGACAAAAACCGACCAAATGAAGAATTTCTTGCAGCCCACCCCAGATACCAGTCCCTCTGCCTGAGTACGTACGTGAAGCCCCTCGCCCTCCCCTGTGGCATGTTCCTCCCCCTCCACCCCCTGTGGTGTCCCCCCCCCTTACCCTTGCAGATGGAGATCAAAGGGGACCCTCAGTGTCATTGCTTTTCTCCTCTGGGGGTCTTCATACTCCTCTGAATAGCTGATAGGTGCTTTCCTGGGGCCACTCCGGCGAGTTGGGAGCAAGAATTAAACTGCTGCCTTTAAGGAAGAGAAGTCAGCTGCAGTCTCTGCAGAAGGAACCCGGGAAAGTGTCCGGGCTCTGGAAGGGAGAGGTTGGTGTTCAGGGAGGGAAAGCAGCTGTGAGGTGCAAGTTCTCTTGTTCACGTGCTCACTGGACTCCCCACTCGAGGAGTCAGTACTCTCCCTCCTTTAAGGGGGGGCAGGAAGCGCTCCAGTGTATCTCGACTCTGCTTGTAACCGAGGACATTTTAAAACTTAAGGGGCACCTGGGGAGTTCAGTCAGTTAAGTGTCCAGCCCTTGGTTTCGGCTCAGGTCATCATCTCACAGTTTGTGGGTTCAAACCCCACTTTGTGCTTTGTGCAGACAGAAAGGAGCCTGCTTGGGATTCTCTCTCCTTCCCTCTCCCTCTCTCATTGCCCCTCCCCTGCTCACACTATCTCGGTCTCAAAAATAAACAAACTTTCAAAAATGAACAGATGTTAAGGTAGAACCTGGGCGTTGGTACTTAAGCTCCCCAGCTAATTCTAATGTCCAGGAGAGTCTGGATGAGTGCACGGTACTCGTTCAGCGCTCAGTCCTGAGGGCTCCCTGCGTGTCTGTCCCCTGCCACTTTGGGCACTGGGTACACAAGGTGCTTCTTTACCTTCGCCAGCCTGGGAAGGCATGACTTTATCTTTGTCCCTGATGTAACTTTCCATTTTGTTCTGACTTCATTATTATTCCAAATTTCACTTTTATGTGATTGGCGCGTGCGTGCGTGCGTGCGTGTGTGTGTGTGTGTGTGTACATTTATTTCCTAATACAAGAAGCCCACTGCTTGAGGCTGGAACATTATCTTTGAGGAAGAAAGGCTGCCTACGGGAATTGCTTTCAAATCACTCTATGAGCTGGCCCAGTTTCCCGGCCACCTCAGGTGAATTCTGAAGCACCTGGGGAGGGGACGGGACGGGTCGGGAAGGGTCGGGAAGGGAAGGTTCTAATGCATTCCTGCACACATGCTCAGTATTTCACAGCCAAGAACATTCCAAGACCAAAGCACAGATACTTGGGGGCATTTCTAGAAATGCAGTCTCTGGTTGGCCCTGCAGAAGTTCAGGCAGGAGGGTCTGCCTTTCCTGACGTCCTCCTGTCGGGCCTCTTACCCGGGGGCGGGGGGGAGGGGGGGAGTGCCACACGCTCAGCCTGGCATCGCGCTCTGGCTGGGACTTGGGGGTGACCTGTGCACTGTGTCCCAGGTGGCACCAGGCTTCTCTCAGGACCCAGAAAGCGGGGGAGCTGTTAGCAGAGGTGAAACTTTGAATAAGTGTCTGCAACATCTGAAAGCCCAGCTGCTGGCTTGAGTCAGGGCCCCGCCGTCCATGCGGATCTGGGACGGAACACAGCTGGCGGAGGCCCCGGGCTTGTGAGCAGTTGTCGGCCACCCTTCCTAAAAATAAACAAGTAACCAAATAAAAGGAACCCGCTGCCAGGTGTGCACGGCAGCTGCTGCGAGGTTTATCCCGGGGAGGGAAAAGGCTGCGCGAACACTTACCTACTTGTATTTCTTCTTCAGGTGGCCTCAGGTGTATCATTCATCCTTTTTTATTTCTTCTTACGCAGAATATGGTGCACCTGAAGACGGGGAACTCAAAACACAGCAGCCGTTTTTGCTCAAAAACCAGCTACTAAGTAAGAACCTTACACTCACACAGCGCGTATTTGTATTCGTGACCTGAGGTGCGGAAACAGATAGTGATGAGCTAGTAGGGATTATGTCTCTTAAGTACCTAAGTGAGTACTTCAGTTTTTAGAGAAATGATGAATTCTCAAGCCTGTCTAAATTCTTATATTGGGAGGGTGCCTGGGTGGCTCAATTAAGTGACGTCAGCTCAGGTCATGATCTCACAGTTCATGGGTTTGAGCTCCACGTCCAGCTCTGTGCTGACAGCTCGGAGCCTGGAGCCTGCTTCAGATTCTGTCTCCCTCTCCCTCTTTCCCACTCATGCTTGTTGTCTTTCTCTCTCACTCAAAAATAAATACATAAAAATTTTTTTTTTAATTTTTTAATTCTTATATTGGACATTTTGTCAGTTTTCATGCTTTAGACTCAATTGTGTTATAAATGGGCAGTATGTTGTAAGTGAATGGACTTATGATTTGTAAATTTGTGACTTTTCTTACACTAGAATACATAGCCAAATTCTCAGGAAAGGACTAGGGGAGAAGAGAAGGCATGAGAATATTGGTCCAGCTATTTTTGTGTTGTTGTTAGTCATTCTGGAAAGTATTAACAGAAGGGATTTTCAGTATCGGTTAAGACCTGTTCCTCTATTAGGGTTTGAGCCAAGCTGGACTGAGCAGCCTTTATCATTTGTCAGCTGCTGTTAACATGTATGTGTAATTTAAAGCCTTATTACAGTAGCTCTCAGTCACTCTCTTTCCTTTTTTCCTTCAAGCACTGAAGATAAAATATCCTAATCAAGTTGATCAGAAAGTCACAGAAAAACAACTGCCAGGTAAGAAAAAGGCTTTTCTGCTCCTTACGCTTATGAATTGCTGGTCTAGGAGTTGGTTGAAAGGAGAGTATCTGAACTTCTAGAGCTTGTATCTTTTATGATCTCAAATACAGCTAATCGTGCTAGCATCATCTCCCCCCCCCTCCCCCCCCGCCAAAAGCGGGAGTCTCCCGTAACCAAATCAGCTTATGTGGGAAAGTCCAGTTAAACCGGAAGCCCTTATGTGCAATTACATCTTCAGCCAAAGGCATGAGGCCTGGACTGGCTTGGCCTTTCCTATGCCCACCTCGGTTTAGTTCTCAAATGGTTGCTCTCGTCCAGAGAGACCGTTTCACTGGACTCGAGGTCTGTCTCACCAGCCCTTCGTAAAATGGGAAACGTGTCCTAGTGACCCAAACTATGAATTATTTAGACATCTGTGACTTCTCATACACTGGACTCCTTACCAACCAGGAGTCCCTGCAGAAAGTTCTCGGACGTGGTCTTTTAATGGGAACAGTAGGTTTTCTTTGGAAAAGCTACTTCAGAATTCTGTCTGAACATTAGTGTTGCTGGAACTGAATTCATTTTATTCCGAAAATACTTCTGTGTCAACAACTAGATTGATCTAAGCGACCTTAAACTTAGAAAAAATTACAGCCCATCTTTTGAGTATATTGTGAATTCTCAAGATTAAACTTGACTCCTAGTTAAATAGTAGTATCAACAGGTTAAATTTAGAGCAGTGAGGATTTGCCCAGGAAATGGAATGTAGATCACCATAAATGACTCTAGCAAAATACTTTTGTTTGCTAGAGTAAATTCATTTATTTTTCAGTTAATTTTTATCAAATCCTGTAAGCTTACAGTATCACTTCCAGAAGGGCTTTTGCTCACAGGGCTACCTCTCTGATTGATAACTGTCATTTAATACCGGTTTACCAGCACTGCTCCATTTTAATTAGCAATCTAATTTCTATTTCTGTGATCTGTAATTCTGCTGTCAGATCACCAGGAATTAAGACTAGTGTCTCCCCTTTGGTTATGCTGTTTTCAAACTGAAGTCCTGGCAGTAAAGACACTCATGGGGACAGACCAGTGGGAGCCCAGAGCGTCTTGTTAACGTAGTTGGCTTTGGATACGTGTTCGTTTTTCCCTTTAATTTCCAGATCCATGAAATCACCTCATGGGGAAGGTATCACTAAGGAATGTTTGCTCAAGTGTTGCTAGACCTAAGTGAGGCTTTCTGCTTAAGGGCTTCTTTGGGGCAAGGCACCAAGCTCCATTGGTCAAGGACTGAGCCTGGGCGTGCGTGGGACTGTGGTTCTGGGCTGATGGCGACAGGGTGGGCTCAGCCTCTCCCACCCTCCACATGTGACCGTGTCCCAGTTCTTCTGCGATCCGGTTCCCCCCGGAACACCCACCATGCTCATGCTCTGATGTTTATTAATCTTCAGGTGGACCCAGCAGAGTAGAATCGTCCATAGAAGTTATATGTACTAATTATGGCTTCAAGCAATGCAGAATCTTGAGATCTGTATTCTCTAAACTTGGCAGCAAGCCAGCGGGTTCGAACAGTTCTTGCAATTAATTTTTATGCCACATGCTGTCAATATCTAGCCACTGACCTAACTGCTCTTTAAAAGGTGATAAATAAGGAAATGTAAAACACGGCAACATGATTTTTCTGCCCATCAGATTAACCCGTAATACATACTATGTATGTATTCTACCAAGCATTCTACCTTGTAGCACATGTAATGGTGAAGTTAAAAACAAATGTTCACCAGTGGAGAAATAAATGGTTGAATAAGTTTGGGCAGGACCACGCACTGCAGTATTGTGGGTCACTAAGGAGAATGAAGTAGGTCCAGAGCCGCACTGGTCGGTATGGCTGCCATGAGCCATAATTTAAACTCATTAAATTGAAATAATAAAAATCAGTTCCTGAGTCGTACTAACCGCACTCTAGTTTGAGTGTGGCTCACTAGCCACACAGAGCAGCCATGCTGGGCTGTGCAGGTCTAGAAGAACTGGTGTGAAGGGGTAAGAGATGTACCACCATAGATGAAACCTATCCATCCTTCTAGAAATGGAGGAACGCCTGAAAGTGTATACCGTTAAACTTAAAATTTTTTTTAATGGTTTATTTTTAAGAGAGCACAAGCAGAGGAGAGGCAGAGAGAGAGGGAGACAGAATCTGAAGCTGGCTCCAGGCTCTGAGCTGGAGTCAGAAGGAGGGGTCATAGGGAGGGACAGGGCCAGTTAACCATCTACATTTTCTGAATGTTAAGATAATCATGTTACTTTTATAATAAGAAAGGTCTTGTTACTTACAGTATTATATGTACGTTGCTGTGTTTTTCTAAAGACAGTGTGAGTAGGCAGGTTTCTTACTAGGGTTCTTCTATGACCAGATTTTGTGTCTGACGGAAGTTAGGAATGTGCCTTTCCCTGTTGCTGGGAAGGAGTTAACCCATCGCTGCTCACCCTCCAGACCAGGAAAGCCAGTCCACCTAAGTGTTTTGAAAGGACAGGATCATCTACACAGATTCACACGTAAAAGAACAGGTTACGTTCATATAAATGTCAATTAAGTGTTTATATTCAACACATAAATAAGGCCAGTTTTTATTCTAAAATAAAGGTGACATTTATTATCACAAGTTGCATAAAAACACACAGCTTTTACAAAAATCATTTTTGATAGAAAAATATTTGAATACATGTGATATTTGTAGGAACACCGTACTATTGCTGAACTCCAGCTAAAGCTTCAGAGAAACTGTATTTCTCATCATCAAAACATCCAATATTTACCACAACCCATCTTTGGAAAGAAGTTCATAGCGTTTTCTGAACAAACCAAAGCATTTGCTCACCGGGTCATTCCCCCACGCGAAGCGCGTTTACATGTCATCAGACTGGGCGTACTCAAAGGGAGCCGATAGGCCCCTTGTCCTCCCTCACTCCCCAGGGAGGAAACCGAGGTGAAAAGATGGACAGATGTCCTCGGGACGCCCCACCCCAGCATTCTCTCAGCCATCCAGAAGTGAGTTATCACAGAGTAAACCGTTTAGGAAGTTCATGATTTTACTCACATTTACTCCTCTGGGCAGAGAATAGGGTCTCTGGTTTCTTCAGAGTAAGGAGGAAAGAGAAACCCCACTGAACTGGTAAGGAAGAGCCATCATCAAAGGGCACTTGGGTCAAACATTGGCTCCAATTCCCCCACCTTTCCGAACCTCCAGTAAGGGGCATGGACCCGGCTCGCGCCGTCCCTGGGCAGGTGGGCCTTTCCCTAATGATCTATGCAGGTAAAGGGACACTGAGTCACTGCGACTGTGGGCTTGTCATGTGAGCTAGTTTTACACGGAATCGTCATTCGAGGGACCTGAGGGCGTGTCTTTTCTTTGACAGACTCCATGACGGTTCAAAAGGTGAAGGGACTGCTGTCGCGTCTTCTCAGAGTTCCCGTGTCACGACTTCTGTTGTCCTACGAAAGTCCCAAAGTAAGGTGCCCCGCGAAACGGAGTCAGGCTTAGGTCCCCCAGTAAGACGCGTCATTCACCCGCGGCTCTTTATAACTCAGCTGGAGTTTGAATGGAAAACAGACAGCCCTGCTGTAGTAAGACAGCCCTTTGTTCTGGTTTTAGATGCCTGGCAGAGAGATCGAGCTAGAAAACGACCAGCAGTCATTACAGTTCTATTCTGTGGAAAATGGAGACTGCCTGGTAGTGCGATGGTAACAGCCGACGAATCAAGTCCAGAGACTCCACCGTTTTACCACGACGGGGTCACTGGATATGAAAGACTTACCGGAACAGTTCTGTCAAAAAAAGGTTTTACAACTCGCCCTAAGTAGAGAAAAGGTGGTATTTTTCACTGGGAAGAGACCATTTCTAGGCATGTATGTACTAGAAGTTGCAAAGTCTTTATTACTGCTAATGATTTTCTGATTTTATTTCATATTTATAGTTCACGACTACAGATTTCAATATGTGAAGATTTAAATATTAAATAGAACCAAGCTAATGAAATCTGCACACAGCTAATGTCCGGCATAAGACCAGTTTTAATGGAATTCTGTTACTGCTAGCTTAAAAGGTTCCAAAATGATTTGGGAGGTCATTTTAGAAAATGTCCCTTAAACTTAGGGACGTGCCTCTTCTGTGTGTAATGCATATGCTACGATCTCTCTTGGCTGTTGCACTATTTTTTAGAGTACTTGCAAAAATGAATTCCATGCTTTTTCCTGCAGCTGTACCTAAACTGGGCGTGTATTCTTCTCCAGAAGATCTGCCAGCCCTGACGGGAATTCACGTAGAGTAGGGAACCATCAGGCAGTGACAGGAGGAAAGCAAGATTCATTCAGTAGTATCCTTCCCTACGTCACTAAAACCCTGAGAGGTATTTGATGTATATCCACAACATTTTAGCTTTTTTTTAAAAATAGTACTAGACTGACCTCCAGAATTTGTTACATGGCAAAAGAAAACTTGAATTAGCCAACTCAGTAAGTGAACTTTGAAACCAAGGTCTCGAACTAACACTTCTATTGGTTCCTTTTCAAGTTCAAGTTGCCCACTTCAGACATTTCCAGAAACCCCAAGCTTTGGTATCAGTGACCACACAGCATTCTGTGAGTTCTTTTTGGCCCTTAATTACCCTCATTATGCTTTACAGAACTATTCTGTAATTCAAGTTGAAATTCGCATTCTCCGTTACTACCCAAGATTTCTGAACTAGGCCAAATTTTAACCAAAAGTGATCATAATGAATTATAAACTAGAAATGATACATCAGGTTTTAGAAACTTTTTTGTTTTATAAAATTTGGTATTTTTCAAGTGTTCTTCCAATACAGAAAATTTTTCTTATGCTACAGTATCAGTTGATTTTTAAAAAGGAAATTTTGTGCAAACTTTTAGAAACATCACATTGGTTACAGGTAAAAAGCGCCAACCTAGAACATTCCTGAAAGTCCCATGGAATCTAGTGCCAAACTGTGGGCACGCCTCCGACTCGGTCACACACCCGAGTTACGCTCCCCCTTCGGCCGCTTCGCACTGACAGGGGTCCCCACACGCTTCCTTCAGCCTCCACAGCTGGGCCAGCTCCTGCGGGGAGTACTGCGGGGAGGACAGCATCCCAGGCTCGCACGTCTTCTCACACAGCCACAGGCCGTCCTGGGTAGAAACCAAACAGTGAACTCGGGAGCCGCGGAACTGGGTTTGAGGACCACAGAGGCCTTCAAAGACCCCTGTGGGTGAACCACTGGCAGGCGGAGTTCTGTGACCAGAAAGCCTGGGGCCACAAATGGAAGTTTTCCCGGCGGCCATGAACCTCTGTAACAGCAGCTGTTCGAAAGGAATCTTCCAGTATTCTGGGGACAGCAGCAAGGGCTTTATAAATAAATACTGGCGAATTCTCCTAAAACACTGAGGAATCCTTTTACAATTGAGAAGCTGAGTGTGCGGTCCTCTGCCCAGGGTCACGGGGAGGGTGATCAAGGTGAGTGGTGCTGTCTTCACCCCCAGCTACTTCCCAGCGATACAGAACACAGAGCCTGAGAAACCCTCCCGTCTAAGAACGTAAAGGTGTTGGATAGAATCAAAGGTCGGTGTGGGTCTCAGCCTTGATGCTGGGTGGGATGGGAAAGGGTCTGCCCTGAGCAGCTAGAGCCCTGGCCCGCACTGAGGGGGGTCTGCGGCACGTGTCCCGTTCGTCAGTGATGCCCTCTTCGTCAGAACTTGTTTTAAACACAGACCTCCATTTCCGAGGAACATGAGGTCACACACACCAGTCTCTCAGCACACCAAGAAACAAGGTCTGTAAGCAACACCAAACTACAGAATCAGGCCCACAGAGACCCCAGAGCTCACAGTTAGCAGATAACAGAACATTTTCACCATTCAGGAAGTCAAAGACTGGACTTCAGTATGACATGACTATCAAAGCTGACCCAGCAGATAAGGGTTTATTCCCATTTCACCCCTGAAGCAAGGCGGCCCTGCTTTGGGTCCGGGAGCCAGGCAGAGGTCCTGTCTGGCAGGCCCTGCACACCCCTCTGCCCCCTCCCCCCCCCTTTCTGTGGCCAAAGTGGAAGCTGCAAGAATCTAAAAGTCAAAGAAATCTTTGAGGCAAAGCCCAGCTTTCTACCTGCTCTCTTCTCAGGGCTGTTTCCATTCTGGTCTCTGCAAATTCATTTCTTTTCCTGGCTCAGTGATCTGTGTATTTTAAAAGACCCCTTACGAGGTTTGAACTCATGACTTCCAGATCAAGAGTCACATGCTCTACCGACTGAGCCAGCCAGGGGCCTGATTCCTTAAGGTTTTAAAGCTGCAAAGAATTTGACCAAACATATAAAAACCTAATTCTTCTCTGTGGGTAGGAAAACTTCCATCTGAAACATTTCCTTTTGGTTTAAACTCAGAAAAATACCGTATGCCGACCTACATGGATTACTGTGCTTTGACTCAAGGGTGCGGCTCTGATCTCACATCTCTGATTCACTGTTTCTGCCCATCTGACCCATGACCCTGGCCTCCCGAGCGCTCCGGGGCCAGTCCCCCTCAGGCATGCTTACCTGGTACCGCACGGGCCCTATGGCGGCCATCCAGATGCCCATGCTCACGTCTTCACCCTGTACGTGCCCGGAAAGTTGAAAGGCAAAAGTTTAAATGCTGTATCTGTCTTTTAAACGTGATGCCACACATTCCCATAATCCTCTACTTCTTTGTTTTCCTGTTACTCTACTAGGAAATGCCAAGCCTGTATTAACACCTATACACAGTTTTACTCTGTGGCTTTTACTGCCAGCGGCCGGCCCATTTCTCGTTGGCCTTAACCCCCCAGCACAACCGTGTGAAGGACAGTGGATCCCATAGCTGGGCGGCTCGTTCATTGCCACGGTCACCAGAATCAACAGAGAGCGCTTGCTTTATGGTTTTCCTTCTTAGGACAGTCCAGCTTTCCGTTCCTTCAGGGACTGTATTTATAAAATATAGTCTGCAAACATAAGTAGGCTCACGAAAAGGTTTAGGAACAGAATTTCGAGCCAGGATCTGACGGTGAGGACTGGGTCCCTGAGCTCTCTGAAGGGGAGTCCCTCGCGGAGGAACCACTATGCTTTCCCGGGGCCGCCGGCTCTGCGCTTAGCGGAGGAATCCCGAGCCGCCTGAGGCCTGGCTGGGGAGTTTGTACTCTTAGGTCGGAAATGCCGAGTCACCTGGTAGGTCTTCAGTCTGCCCGCGTTGCTGGCCAGCCAGTGGACGATGTCCCTGGAGATCACGTACCCCGAGCCACAGGCAAAGGCCGGGTAGGCGGGGCTGGGGTATTCCAGCTCCTGCCACTTGCCGGTTCGGTCAACTGCCCAGTTCAGCCTGAAACTGAGATTCAAAACAAGTTGGTTTCTTCTCTTGGCTTGAGCTCTGTCCTACCCCTAGGAGGCTGCACCCTTTACTGTTACTACAGGGGATAAGCTGTAAAAGCAAGGGAAGAATGAGAACATGTTTTGAGTCTAAGGAAAGGAATTTTCTAGCTGGCAGGGGTGTCGCACAGAAGACTGGTCTATCAGAGTCTCTATGGTTATATCTGTGGGGTTTCTGCAGGTAACAGCCCATCTTGTATCCGTCTGCTACAACACCCTCACCGATCCATGCTGCATTCCTGAATGGACAGCACTTTCAGAAATGTGTCACAAATTTATTCTAACTGCTCTTTTCAGGGCCACAAGGATAAAAGCCGTATCATTTTCCCTCCTTTGTTACATGAGCCTGAGGTTTTTCACTTTAAAGATGTTCCCTCTGATCGTCGGTGAACAGCCCACAGTGACCCAGGGGCCTGGACGGGTGGCTTCCCAGCTCAATCACCTCTTGCTGGCGGAAAAGAGCTGGCGTATTTCATTCTCGGTTCATTCCATTGGATCAGGTACCTGAAGGCCAAGGGGCTCACAAGCTTTAACTTACTTTCCCCACCAGAAATTAGGCCCGTCCAGATTCTTGTGGACAATTCTGTTAAACACAGCTTCCAAGTCTATGTAACAGTCGTCGTCCGTTTTTAGCAGTAAATCAAAGCTGGTTGTTTCCACAGTCCTGTTGGCAAAAGGGAACATGAAAGTTGGTGTGTCTGTACAAGGAGGTACAGCGACACCAAGGCGGTGACACTGCTGTCCCCAAGCTGCCTCTGTACCTTTTTAGCTTCTTATTCCTTCAACGCTGAGAGCATCTGCTTAGAACGCTGCTGCCAGCCGCAGTCCCCGCTGATGTCACTAAGGGGCGTGACATAGAGAAGTACCAGGCTGACTTGAAAAGGTGCAGTGCAAAAGAGGGGCATCTGGCTGGCTCGGTTAGTTAGGTGTCCGACTCTGGATTGCAGCTCGGGTCATGATCTCATCCTCTGTGAGTTCGAACCCCATGTTGGGCTCTGTGCTAATGGCACAGAGCCTGCTGGGGATTCTGTGTCTCCCTCTCTCCCCCTTCCCTGCTTGCGCGCGTGCACACACCACACACACACACACACACACACACAAACACACACTCACACTCTCTCTCTCAAAAATAAACATAAAAAATATGAAAGGAACAAATGAAAAAACAATTAAAAAACGATGGCTTAAGTGGAACATAGGCTCAAACACCACTTCACTGGCCTTGCTCCAGCCAGGCCGCCAAATCCACTCAGCGTTCAAACTTTGTAACACGTGTGCGTGACAGAGGCCCAGGACGAGGGGACGGGTGTCACACGAGGCCCTGCACACAGAATGCTGCTGTACGAGATTCTCTGCCACTATTTATGCCGCACTCACATATTTTATGGTTTTTATAAAACAGGGTTATGACGCTGAAATATCTTTCCCCTTGGAAACGATTTCCAGCAATCAAACTATTATAAATGACCTCTAGGAGGCCCAGGAGGGGGACTTCATTTATGGAGACCTATGCGAGCGAGGAGATGAAACAGACTTCTTCGTCTCACCCTGCCAATCCCTACGCAGCTTTGATTAAAACAAAACAAAACAAAACCCCCAGAGTCTTGCTAGGAAACCAGTCAAGTGACAGAAATCTGAATAAAAGAAATCTGGAGAAAATTCCACTGAGTCCAAGAATGGTGAATCTCACAACAATGGGTCCACACCAAATTGCAGAACCCTGTGCTTCTAAGGTTTACTTCTAATTAGCAGCACAGGCACACATACTATTGATTTGCTAATTAGGAGGCATTTTTTGATAAACGACACTGCACTGCGGTCGCTGAAGACTCAGCTGAAGAGGGCGGCTGGGAGCAGGTCCCCGAGCATAGGCCTGGAGGCTGGTGCAGGTGGGGACAGTGGCCCAGGACAGCGGCAGTAATGACTGAGGGGAGAGGCCAGGACCTCAGAGACGGAGACCTCCGGACCACCGGAGACAAAGCTGAGACTGACGGTAGTACCGACCGCCAATCAGCTCCCTAGAGAAAGCCCTAGAACTCCACAATCCACATTCCCGACTTCCTGGACCTCCTTTCCCTCTCTCCACCTCTTTATACTCTTCCCTTGGCCCTCTGAGCACAGGAACCCCTACTGGCAGCCTGGAGCTAAATTAAAAAGGTTTTTCTCACGCCAGTTGTCCAAACATAACCTTGGTGTTCCAGACATGCCCCAATTTCCAACTCTTATTTATATCTGCCCTCTCCCCACAGGGTGACTCCCAGATTGTATTAACCTGCCCTCGCTCTGAAACATTATCTTCCATACACGGATCAGGCCATCTCCCCCTCAGGACCAGGGGCCTGTGTCCACAGAGTACCCAGGACGACAGAGGGGAGAGGAAAAGATTCGGGGGCTCACCAAGAAACCAGCTCACTGACAGACTGTAAAGACAAAGATGTGAACACTATGGGTTTAGTCTAGATGGAGACATTAGGTGTTAGCTTTGCACTCAGGCTGGACAGTGTCCAAGGGCTTAATGACCCATTAGGAGACCCTGGAGTAACTAGTAATATTAACTCCCCCACCTTCCTCTTTTCCTCCTTCACTCCCTCTCTCTATATATAAAATAGTTTTTGTCGCCATTATTGATATAAGGGTAGGAATTACAACCAAGGTCTAAGAACTACTGAAGGGCTGGGGAAGTTACGGCGGACTCCAAGGGTTTTTGGATTTCGTCTACACAAAAAAGTTTTGGAATTAGGGCAAGCAGGATTTTTTTAATTTATATATTTTTAAATGTTCATTTATTTGAGAGAGAGAGAATACATGAGCATGGGAAGGACCAAGGATCTGAGGCATGCTCTGTGCTGATAGCAGAGAGCCTGGCACGGGGCTCAAACTCACAAACCATGAGATCATGATCTGAGCAGAAGTTGGACCCTTACCCGACCGAGCAACCCAGGTGCTCCAGGGCAAGTGGTTTTTAAACGCATGGAGAAGAGGATGGAAATACAATGTGCAAGTTCAGGTGAACACAATTCAGATCAGTAGCCTAGCTTCAAGGGAACTATATACTCAGGCCGTTTAGGTTGGTGGGTGTGAACACACCCATTTTCAAACTCACTGATTTTCATCTGATGTTGGCCTGAGACCACCAAGGCAGTGACTCAAAGGACTGACTCTGACTCCAACAGGCTGGAGGACTCAAAATGAAATCAACTTTTGCCCTATTTTTGATAAAGACTATTCACATCATAGATCTGCTCATGTAAGAAAGAAAGCAACGAGGGGCGCCTGGGTGGCTTAGTCGGTTAAGCGTCCGACTTTCGCTTGGGTCATGATCTCGCGGTTCGTGGGTTCGAGCCCACGTCGGGCTCTGTGCTGACTGCCAGCTCAGAGCCTGGAGCCTGTTTCAGTCTGTGACTCCCTCTCTCTCTGGCCCTCCCCTGCTCACGCTGTCTCTCTCTCTCCTAGAAATAAATAAATTTAAAAAAAAAAAAAGAAAGCAACGGAATTTTAGAAGTTCTCACAAAGCACCAGGATACAAAAGATCACATCCCAGGTGTGCAGGGGCTTTAGGGTTGTTTAAAAAAAGAAATTCAGGGGCGCCTGGTGGCTCAGTTGGTTAAGCATCTGACTCGACTTTGGCTCAGGTCATGATCTCGCAGTTGGGGCGTTCAAGCCCCGTGTTGGGCTCTGCTGGGACAATGAGGAGCCTGCTTGGGATTCTCTCTCTCTTCCAGTTTCTGCCCCTCCTCTGCTTGCTTGTTCTCTCAAAATAAATAAACTTTAAAGAAAATTTAGGAGGATCCTGGGAGACTTAGTTAAGCATCTGACTTCAGCTCAGGACATGATTTCACGTTTCGTGAGTTTGAGCCCCATATTGCACGATCTGTGCAGAGCCTGCTTCAGATTCTCTCTCGCTCTCACTCTCTTCTCTCTGCTCCTACCCCACCTGTACTGTACGCATGTTCTGCCTCTCAAAATTAAATGAACTTAAAAAAAAATTCATTGGTCTAATGCTGATAAATTGTTTCTACATCCAAAGAACAATACAAATTCTACCCGCCCAACAGTTTTTACAACCTACCATCTGTAGAAGTTCAGTAATTTTGCAGGAACGTTTCGGTAAGTGTCGACAACATCCACAAAAACTATATCGTCATAGACGCTGCTCTCCTCCCTCAGTAAGGCATCTTCCCTGTGGAGATTACTCATATGGTCAAGAAGTCGTTGAGGGCGAGAGTGAAGGTTCTTTAAGAGGGCATCACCTTCTACAAAGAAAAAGCCGAGAGTTGGAGAAACAAGCCATCGCAAACGGCAGCCCCAAACATGCAACGTTATGTGCACTCGCGCTCCTTCCCCAAGGTACTTAGCGCAGCGCGGCTGTTAGCGACCTTCCGCGCGGCCTGGATGCGCACATGCGCTCTCTGTGGAGGGCAATACAGCCCGTCCGGCACAAGGCGTGCACGCCACGTGGCCCAGGAAAGGCCACTCAGACACAGCCCTAGCGACAATATTTCACGTGCTCACAACGATGTTCCCTCCGCACTGTTAGTAACAGAAAATATGGCCCATCCACATCACAGAGGACAGCTGTTAAAGAAATTACCCTGGGCGCTCAGTCGGCTAAGCGTCCTTGATTTCAGCTTGGGTCATGATCTCACGGGTCGTGAGATCGAGCCCTGCATCAGGCTCTGCGCTGACCAGCGTGGACCGCTGGGATTCTGTCTCTCTCTCTCTCCCCATCTCTCTGCTCATCTCCCACTTGTGCGCTCTCTCTCAAAATAAACATTAAAAAAAAAAAGCAGCAGGGACTGGATGGTTGCCGGTCTTAAGGCATCAATAGGGTTTAAAAAAAAAAAAAAAACATTACCCTGATCTTGCATGTTGGGATGGATGGCACAGAAGAATGGTGTGGAGGAAAGTGTATTTATTGCTAATCGATATATACAATCTGATGCCATAGAATCAATTTTTAAAACACTCTCATCAGGGGCACCTGGGTGGCTCAGTCAGTTAAGCTTCCAACTTTGGCTCAGGTCATGATCTTGCAGCTCGTGGGTTCAAGCCCGGTATCGGACTCTGTGCTGACTGCTCAGAGCCTGGGGCCACTTCAGATTCTGTGTCTCCCTCTCTCTCTGTCCCTCCCCCACTCATGCTCTGTCTCTCTTGCTCTCAAAAATAAATAAAAACATTAATAAAAAAAAGTTTAAAACATTCTCATCAAAACCGCATGTCATTTAAAGATAAGTACACATGGGGTGGAAAGCAGAGGGACGGGAGGGTGCAGGCATCAGGACGGGGGCATTCTCTCCCAGGGGAAAGAGGGGCAGGGCTGGCACAGCGGGAAGCCAGCAGGCTCCACCTGTATCTGAAATTTTTTTTTCCTTCAAAAAATAAAAAAAATTTTAAAAAAGAAGCAGGACAAAATGTGAACATTTGTTAATTCTGAGTAGTAAGTACATGCATGTTTATTATAGCACTCTCTATTTCTGCTGTATTTGGGCAATCTCATAATAAAAATGTGTTAAAAGACATCTAGTATCGCTCAAGTTCAGGAATCACTTGTCATGTCTGGGCAGGGACTGTCCTCAGATCCTGTCGCTTTCAGGTAGCAATTTTTTCACTGGGCCAGGATTTTCTCAAATGTCTCGATCAAATCAGAGAAAATTCTGTGATAAATAAAGTGAGGGGCTGAGGGGTGAGGACAGGAAACGGCACAGTCATCTGGCCCCCCACCTTCTGTGCCCACATGGGGTTCTGGCGGCCTGAACTTGATTTCTGCCTCTGCCACTGACTGCTGGGCAAGCTATGCATTTCCAGGCCTGTCGACTTGTCGGGAAGAGGAGGAGGTGGGCCATGTGGTTGTCAGGATTCCTCACTGAAATAGAGACGCCCAGGCCCGAGCCTGTAGATTCAGCAGGTCTGGGGTGGGGCCCAAGACTCTGCATCTTTAACACGTGGCTCCCTCGAACTGAAGCAGGTGGACCACACGCTTCTGCCCTTTGAGAGACACAGGCCAAAATGACCCCATGTCTCCCCCAGCTCTTACTTCTACTGTAATATCCTTGAGCTTTAAAGATAAGTATATATGATTTAACACTTGAAGGCAAGTGAAAGTGTCAGAAAACTGAAGGAACAGAACAGTTGTAAGACAGCAGAAATTAAACACAGGCCTTTCAGATGAAAAACCACACATTTTGTTTCATATTGCATGTCTCTGAAAAACAGCATCAAGTGATAGGTGTGTGTGTTTTAAGTCTGGTGATCTGTCCAGGTGCTACTTAAAAGAACCACAGAGTTTACAGTCTCTCAACTTTTGGAAGCATCACATCTGTATCTAGGGAGACTGTTAAGATACAGACATCTGAGCTCCAGTCCTAAAGATTTCAACTCTGTAGCTTGAGGTACGGCTCGGACGGCGATGCTAACACCCAACAAAATTTGCCACGTAACTGTTCTGAAGAGCACTTAGATCCTGCTTTTAAAAAATTAATTTATACTCAGATTCTCAGATGTACCCAGCACCCAGTACACAAGAAGACAATCTATTCATTTTCATTTCTTTAGCCTAAAACTTGAGTTACTTCATTCTTACTTGAAAGAAATTTCCCCTCACCCAAACTTTATTCCTTTAGCTTCCGTGACGGAAAAATTATGACAAATTTTTGTCCAGAGTACAGTGGCTGTTCCTTGTAGAACGGTGCAGTGACAGAAGTCTCAGGGGCCCCTCAAACTAGTTTTTAAAGGCTCTGGGTGGTACATACTTGAATGAACTGGCAAAAGAAAGGAAGGTGCTAGATACTCAAGTCGGACGGTGTGCGAGCCACCAAGTCTGTGCTGCTTTAGGAAACTGCCTGAGTTCCTTATCTGAATTTTCCCCAGGGCTGGACTATTAGCTAGCTTCCTGGTGGGCTGATACCTTTCAGGGCAGCGTGGTCTCATGGTTTTATGTAAAATCTCTGGGCTGGAATTAAGTAAGGATCTCTAAATTAAAAAAAATTTTTTAATGTTTTATTTATTTCTGAGAGAGAGAGAGAGAGAGTGTGAGCAGGGGAGCATCAGAGAGAGAGGGAGACACAGAATCTGAAGGAGGCTCCAGGCTCTGAGCTAGCTGTCAGCACAGAGCCCGATGCGGGGCTTGAACCCACGAACCATGAGATCATGCCCTGAGCCCAAGTCGGAGGCTCAACAACTGAGCCACCCAGGCACCCCATGGATCTCTAAATTTTAAATCGCTATTTTTTAATGGCAAGTTCATGGGCCAAACCTACGTACGTACCTATGTACAGCCCCATCCTTTGTGGTGATGTAAGAATATAACTACTTATAGGAGGAAACAGCATAACTAAGGGTGCTTTCGGCCACAGCCCATGGGCATCCTCAAACAGCACGCAGAGGTCCCGAACTGGGGTCTGCCCCAGCCTCAACACTGTGCTATCAATGGAGGCCCCAAGACCCTCCCCTCGGAATGTGATCTCTGTTTTCCCTGCTCACTGCGAGCCTTCAGGAAGCTGGGTCGTGGTTCCTTTATAGGAACCCGTGGTGTGCAGAGCTCTGAGATGTCAAGACATCCAATAGGACTGGGCACCTTTGTTGCATAAGTGATGTTCAGGACAGTGGCCAATAGCAACTGCATCAATGATGTTGTTTTTTTTTTTTTTAATTTTTTTTATTTATTTCTAGGAGAGAGAGAGAGACAGCGTGAGCAGGGGAGGGTCAGAGAGAGGGAGTCACAGACTGAAACAGGCTCCAGGCTCTGAGCTGGCAGTCTGCACAGAGTCCGACGCGGGGCTCGAACCCACGAACCACAAGATCATGACCCAAGCGAAAGTCGGACACTTAACTGACTAAGCCACCCAGGTGCCCCTGGTTTTTCTTTCTTAAAGATCACTGACATAGAATTCTCCGGGATTCATAGAGGGATATTGAAATAAGCATCATGCAAGAAGACAAACATAGCTACTCATTCCATCATAACAAGTTCCCTTTAGAGTTTTAAGTGAATGCTTCTGACCCCCCAAGTTTTAAAGGAATCTTTAACAAACCCATCCTTGACCCATCTATTAGGAGAAGCATTTAAGAAACATGTACTCTGAGAAACAGCGTATGTTAAAATATTCACTTACTGAGGAGAAAGTGTACCTGTGAATCAGGAGGGGAAGGTGAGTTGACTGGGCTCCCTGCAACAGAGGGACAGATGCGGGCATCAAATGCACCGTGCCTGGATCAGGGGAGCCAAGGTTCTTCCCTTCTGACGGATAAGCGGCTCTGAGCCCACTCCAGCTCTACGGCCAGGGTCTCACAGTTCTGCACAAGTCCCTGCCTGGCTGGAGGATGAACCAAAGGCAGCCACATGGGGCCAAGAAAGTCCAAGGTCAAGATCACCTTTATGGTGAAAGACTGGATGCTTTCCCTCCAAGAGCAGGAACAAGACAAGGATGTCTACACTGCCATTTCTACTCAGCACTGCCCCACACGTTCTAGCCACGCCACTTAGACGAGAAAAAACAATAAAAGGCATCCGGCTTGGAAAAAGAAACACCAACTCTTTGCGGAAGACATGATCTTGCGTATGGAAAATCCTAAGGCACACATAAAACTAGTAACTTAATACATGAATTCAGAATTGCAACACACAAGAGGGACATGAAAATCAACTATATTTCTACACATTCACAATAAACGATCTAGAAATAAAATGTAAAAGAATTCCACTTATTATAGCATAAAAAAGAATATTTAAGAGTAAATTTAACCAAAAAAAAAAAAAAAAAAAAAAAAGGCAAGATTTCGTTTCTAAAAACCACAAAACCACTAAAAGAACTCTGGTAAGACCGAGATAAAAATGGAAGGATACCATGTTCACGGATCAGAGACTGAATGTCAGGAAGAAACGCTCCCCGAAAAGATCTATACGTTCACTGCAACCCCTTTCAAAATCCCAGCTGGCTGTGTGCAGAAATTGACAAGCCGTTCCTAAAGTTCATATGGAAATGCAGGCGACCCAGAAGAGCCAAAACAATTTCGAAAGAGAACAAAGTTGGAGGATTCACACTTCCGATGTCACATCTTACTATGTAGTCAAGACAGTGCAGCACCAGTATAAGGAGAGACATGCAAATCAACAGATGAGAACTAGAGCCCAGAAATACATCCTTACATTTAAGGTCAGAAAGGATAGTGAGCAGGTGATGGCTGCTCGGGACCGGGGGTGAAGGGAGAACGAGAGTGTGTGCTGACAGCCACAGGGCTTCTTTGTGGAGTGACGGAAATGGTGTGCAGTTAGGGGAGACACTTACAGAACTCTCCTGCACCAGAAACCACTGACTTAACCTCTTTAAAAGGGTAAAATGAATGTGAATTATAGATCAATAAAGCTTTTTTTCTAAGTGACAAAATAAATCAGCTTTCACGCCACAGTATGGGGTAAGATTAGGTGCGAGGGACTCGGGGTGTTCCTCTGCTTTCCAGAACCCACTTACCCTGAATGGTATAAATGAAACCGCCTGCAACGCCCTCCACACCTTCCATGAATCCGTGGGGCAAGGCACCCTCCCCAGCCTGCAAGAAATGACAGCAGCGCTTAGTGTTTCATTGCTGAGAATACATTCCTTCTGATTTCAAACTGATCTGGCAAAACCGACAGTGACGCCACAGCAGCTAAATGCATCCATGAAGCCGATGCACTGCACTTGCACGATCGGGAAGACCCTGGTGCTCTCCCAGTCACGATACTGGACCGGGGGGCATGCAGCAGTCCATACAGTGCTCAGTCTCCAGCTTACACAGGACCATATACGCTTGAACTTGCTACCGTAAGAGTACAAAAACCAATCTTCGTTTACAGCCCAACCTTACTGCTGGAAAAAAAAAATTATCACCACCTTTGATTTCTTGGACAGGAAAACTGTCAAAAATTCAAACGCATGTAGGCCCATTTTTAACCTTGGCTCCACCACGCGGAGAAAAGCCCCTCTAACCAGGTGGTTCAGATGCAGCCCTACCGATTACTGACGTCATGGAAGGTGCCAACTGTCAGCCATGGTCCTTTCTGTCTCTGAGGATTGGAAGGCCTTTTATTGTTTTTTTAAAATTTTAGTTTAAAATTTTATTTTAATGTTAATTTCTGAGAGAGAGACAGATGGAGTGCAAGCAGGGGAGGGGCAGAGAGAGGGAGACAGAAAATCGAAAGCAGGCTCCAGGCTCTGAGCTGTCAGCACAGAACCCCACGCGGGGCTTGAACTCAGACTGTGAGATCATGACCTGAGCTAAAGTCAATGCTTAATGGACTGAGGCACGCAGGCACCCCTGGATGACATTTACTAATCAAGGTTTACCTCTCCCCACCTCACAAGTTCCCCGGTGTCCTTGCCCAGGATGCGGGGTTTCTCTGCGCGGTGCACACCCATGTGACCCAGGCACCCACCCAGCAGCCGCCACGGTCCCACTAGCGCCAGTTCACAGCCCTGCTTCTATAGGCACGGCTACTGCCCCGCTGGTCCTCATGCCAAGGGACCTTTCAGCAGCTGTGCGCCACAGGGCAGCATTTCAGGGCCGCAGACAGACATGGTCCTGAGGTGACTGCAGGAACTTTTGTCATTTAATGTACAATACGGCCTGTGGCTCGATGTGGAGGAAGCCACTGATAGTGAAGGCTACGGTTTCCGGCTCTGCAGTCCCGTGGAAGCTCCTAGACTCTCTACTTCTTCACTGCGTGCCCTACATTGTGTTATAGCACTTTTTATGAACTTCTCTCTAAAAGGCCACAGCTTGGCTTTTATTTTGGCTTTTAAAAGTTTCTGACAGGGGCGCCTGGATGGCTTAGTAAGTTAAGCGTCCGACTTTCGCTTAGGTCATGATCTCGCGATTCGTGGGTTCGAGCCCGCGTCGGGCTCTGTGCTGACTGCCAGCTCAGAGCCTGGAGCCTGTTTCAGTCTGTGACTCCCTCTCTCTCTGACCCTCCCCTGCTCATGCTGTCTCTCTCTCTCTCTCCTAGAAATAAATAAAACATTAAAAAAAAATAATAAAAAAAAAATAAAAGTTTCTGACATTGTCACTTGCTGGCAAGGGAGCAAGATTCGTGGAAGCTCGGAGCTTTCTGCATCTATGATGAAAACCTTTTCATTTTGTACGTGGGGTTTCCTAGAACAGGCTGCTAAGTTACTGGACTTGTTTTTAAGGTTAGCTCAGTGTTTAAGCCGGCTCTAGCTCTCTACAGCTGTGTGCCCCCGATGTTTGAGTCTTTACACTTGAACCTAGTCCTCAACTCAGAAGTCATCTGTTTCCTTTTGTGTAACCAACTTAATACTGCAGAATTCTGAGACATTTTGGGTATTTTTAAGTTTCATAAATAGAAAAGGAGGCAACATATATATTTTAATATTTATCCTTATTATTTTTTTCAGTAAGAGAGAGGGAGACAGCACGAGTGGGGTAAGGGGAGAGAGAGGGAGACACAGAATCCGAAGCAGGCTCCAGGCTCTGAGCTGGCAGCACAGAGCCTGACGTGGGGCTCGAACTTACCAACTGTGGGATCATGACCTGAGCCTAAGTCAGGTGCTTAACCGATTGAGCCACCCAGGCGCCCAAAGGAGGCAACATATAAAAGGCACCTGCCTTGGAAATAAACTATAATTAAATTCCACAAAACCTCTATCTTAAAGAAAGGACTTTTTGTAATAAAGAATGGGATCCTAAACACGATCCACAAGGCTAAGTCTGTAATTATATATGAATGTGAGGATCTAACATATTTCTCCTTCACTCGAGAAGTCCCACAGTGAGCCAGGAATGGTCTTCTAAATGGGTAATAACATACCACATAACACTCATTTCAAATTCAGGAATTAATTCACGTAAGGTTAACATTAACGAGAATATACTAAGCTTCTGAACTGAGATGCTAAGTACTTTCCTAATCTTTGTACCAGAGCATCAAGGAGAATGAAAGACTGTGTGACACCACCACAAACACCACTTGTTTACTTAAAGCTCATCGTTTTAGACCTGCCTACACCCGATCCCCCTGCATTTACTTGGGAGAAATTCACCTGTCACAGTTTTAAATTTGAAGCAAATCTGAATAAAAGAAAAACATGAGGCAGAGATCCCAGCACTATAGATGAAAGCGGATACTCCCTCTTATTTTCCTTCTACGTTAACTAACGTCCTGCTGTGGGGCTGAGAGAATGAATGTTCTGAATACTACTGAGCAGGTGTCCTTCAAGAACGAGAGCTTAAAAATTACTGAGAAATAAAATATCACACGTTTTAAAAGGGCCCCTACCTTGGGGCACCTGGGTGGCTCAGTCATGTAAGCATCTGACTCCGGCGCAGGTCATGGTCTCACGGTTCATGGGTTTGAGCCCTGCATCGGGCTCTGTGCTGACAGCTAGCTCAGAGCCTGGAGCCTGTTTCAGATTCTGTGTCTCCCTCTCTCTCTGCCCCTCCCCTGCTCATGCTGTCTCTCTCTCAGAAATTAATAAAAACATTAAAAAAAAATTTTTAATGCTAAAAATGCCGAGCAACCTCAATAAAGGAGGAGGGCTTACCGTCATGACTCTGAGAACACCCCCGCCATCATTTACGGTCACTTTGTGGAGATTTCTTGACACGAGGCCTTGGAGGTCTTGGCTCTCCCACACGATTGTACCTTCAAAGCTCTTTTTGTGGAAAGATGAAGTACAGTCGGTTTCTTTATTGTCATCATTGAGGTTTTAAGTAAGTCTTTAAAGAGAAATTAGATTCTTCCCCAGTACCTACTGGTTAAAATGTGTATCCCAGCTACTCTAACCCACACTACTGTGGACATTTTGGTGTATATTCCCGTGTCATTTTTTTTTTCATGGCCATGTGAAAAAACCAAGTACAATCCTGCACTCCTGTTGCTTGTGTTTCCCACTACACCGAAGCGCCTCCAGACGCTACTGCGGCTGTTACAACCATCCTTTCTCACGAGTCTCCAACATGCCACTGCGTGCATGCATCCCAAGTCACACAGACCCCACCCTGCTGGCAGACATCTGGGCTCCATCAAATATCTAAGAGGGGCGCCTGGGTGGCTCAGTCCGTTAAGCGTCCGACTTCGGCTCAGATCATGATCTCACAGTTCGTGAGTTTGAGCCTCGCATGGGGCTCTGTGCTGACAGCTGAGAGCCTAGAATTTGCTTCGGATTCTGTGTCTGTCTCTCTCTCTGCCCCTCTCCTGCTTGCACTCTGTCTCTCTCAAAAATAAACATTAAAGACAAAAAAAATTTTTTAAATAGCCAGTAAATCATGTTTTGGTGTTAAATGCTTATTTTTCCCTAACAGTAAGGTAGATTTTCAGGGGTGAAATTACAGGGACAAGGAAGAAAGATATTTTATATGAATCTTGGAAAACAATGCCCAGTTGTTTTTTCAAAAGGAAATTATACTAATTTATAGTGTCTTTCCCAATTTACAAAAATACAACTGCACTGTATTCTTCTAAGTATGGGATATCGGTAAAAGTAAAGAAGTCTGAATCAATTTCGAATTTTTTTAAAAATGTTTCATTTAATTGCATTTGATTTCTAGTGATGTTTATAAATCATACAGTCTCTTCTGGGAATTCCGGATCCAGGCATCTCTGCCATCTAGCTACAGAGTTTTCTATTTTTCTTATTCATCTGTGTTATCTTGTAATCAGTGACCCTGTGTATATATTATATGCTAAAATAGTTTTTCAGAATTGTTTGCCACTTAACACTATGGTTTTTTGTGTTTGAAACTAAAAGGTCCACAAGTATACTCTGGTTTCTCTTCAGATCGCATAAATCTTTCGCCTTTTACTCTGAAAGGCCCACAAGTTTTATCTTGTCACAATCGACAAGCTTTTCTCTTGTGATTATTACTATTAACTTTTGGACTTAGAGAGTTACACTCCGCTGCCCTAGGTTTGATATGCATTTAAATCCCAGGGTCTTCTAATTTCTCAGTGGGAGCTCAGCTGCTCCTTCCACTGCTCAGGCTCCCTCCACAGTCAGCCCCTCGGAGAGGCTCGCTCCAGAGATCCAATGAAGGCAAGCAGCTCCCGCTCTTTCTTCTATTACATCAACCTTATTTTACTAACACCCCTTATCTATCACTCTGCTCTCGTTTACGTTCCTATTGTCAAACCGCTCCCACTAGAATGCAAGTACCAGGAGCGCAGGGATCTTATCAACCACCAGGTCCCCAGCACCTAGAATGGCTTGACATACAACAGGCACCCGAAAAATATTCACTCAGGGTCGAACTCAAAATTAATTGGAATGAATTTTGTTCTAGAGCACGAGTTAAAAGATAGAGCTTTAATATTCTTTTAAAAGTTTCACATATTAAAATGAAGAGATAAAAGTGCTTTAGTGTCCCAGTTAGCCAGGATTATAAGGAAACGGTACAAAATTCTATTTGTCCAACAAGCTAGGCCAGTGGTTTGAAAGTTGTTTTTTGTTGTTTTTTTTTTTTTAAAGCACTACAGCTTCTCTGTGAGAACAGATAAAAACAGATAAAAACACTGACAGAGTCCGGATTCCCTACGCAGTCTGTCACTTTATATGCAGCAAAGGGGTCCTTCATCTGCACTGTTGGTGAGATGCTGAACACACGTTGAGCAGCTCCAGGGTTTCTGAGAGCAGGCCTCACACTCACACTGTGGGTCGTCACTGCCTGACCACGACGACAGAGAAAATGATGCCAACCTCACGGGGCTGCGCAGAGGGTTAGTGACCACGCAGCACAGCCTCCTTGCCCAGCACAACAGAGCTTTATGACCACTGGGAAGAACACAGAAAGTGAAGTGTCCCTTTGAAAGATCCATTGTCTTATCCTGGAAATAGGTGTGGATTTTTTCTATGCTCTCCCCGGGTGGCCTTAACTCTCTATTCAACTTGACACTGAACCTCAACTCTGTAGAAACAAACAGCAATCCCACAGAAGAAAAACACAAGACTAGGGAGAAATACACCAAATATATTGGGAAACAGATGGGTAACATCATATCCTGTTAACTTTTCTCTATTTTGTCAAATTTTCAACAGTGAAAAATATTTTTCATACTTTTATGATCAGGAAAAAAAATATTAACAAAACAAGTGTATACAACTAAATAAATGTGGGGTCAATCTTCTTTCAGGCAGAAGCCATTCTTTAAGCTTTTGAATGTCTACTACATAGCAGGCTCTGGGCTCTTCGAAGATCTGAAGAAACAAACCAGCTCATATCTTCAGATCATCACAATGTACCATGATACCTTCAGTAACAAAGGAAAGTCATTGTGCTTGCGGAGGTCAGACAAAATTTCAAATGACAGTGCGAACAGAGCTAAGTCTTGAAGGCATCGGAGTCAGACAAGTGAGAGGCAGACAAAATAACACATCACAAGGCAGACTAGAAAGAGCGCTGCCTGTTCAGAACAACCCCAGCGCTGCCGAGGCGCAAGGCTGAGGGCAGGAGAGGGGAAAGGTAGGCTAAGGTTGCCTGTGGCTTCTGTGAGAGTCTGTCCCTTATCTGGAAGGCAGTGGAAAGCGCAAAAGTTTGCAAGCCCAGAGTGACACATCATAGCTGCATTTTAGAAAGGCCACTCGAGCAGCAGCACAGCCCCAGAGCCGCTGACAGGGAGAAGGGGACGCATCCCAGGAGTCCAGGTGGGAAGGAGCAAGCGCTTATTCAGACATTAAGACTTCCTTCCGAGAAACTGAAGGAGACAGAAATCTATGGAAAGATATTCAAGCTCAAAGACTCAAAGTATTAATATGGTTAAACTGTCCATACTACTCAAAGCAATCTTCAGATTCAATGTGATCTCTACCAAAATTCCAATGGCTTTTCCATAGAAATACAATAAATAATACTAATATCTGTATGAAATCACAAAGAGACCCCAAATAGCCAAAGCAATCTGAAGAAGAACAAAGCTGGGGCGCCTGGGTGGCTCGGTTGGTTGAGCACCTGATTCTTGATTTCAGCTCAGGTCATGATCTCCCAGTTCACATGGGACAGCCTGCTTGGGATTCTCTCTCTCACTTTTTCTCTGCCTCTCCCCTGCCCCCCTCTCCTCCCCTCATAATAAACAAACATTAAAAAAAAAAAACAGCCGGAGGGCATCATGCTTCCCTACTTCAAACTATATCACAAAGCTACTGCAATCAAAACAGCATGGTTTTGGCAAAAAACTGACACAAAGACCAACAGAACAGGAAAGCCCAGAAATAAACCCACACACGTACAGTCAACTGATTTACAAAAGAGGAGGCGAGAATATACAACGGGGAAAGGACAGTCTCTTCAACAGATGGTGTTGGGAAAATGGGACGGCCACATGCAAAGGAATTAAATGGGATTGTTACCTTGTACTAGACACAAAAATTAACTCAAAATGGCTTCAAGACATGATAAGACCTGACACCAAAGAAGAGGTAGTAAGCTCCTTGACACTGGACTTGACAATGATTTTTTTATTTAATACCAAAAGCAAGTGTAACAAAAACAAAAATAAACAAGTGGGACTACAATGAACTGCAAAGCTCCTGCACAGCAAAGGAAACCATTGACAAAATGAAAAGGCAGCCTATGGATGGGAGAAAATATTTCTAAGGAGTGAATATCCAAAATATATAAAGAACTCCTACAGAACAACAAAAATCCAAACAATCTGATTAAAATATGGGCAGAAGATCTGAACAGACATGTTTCTGAAGACGACATATAGCCAAGAGACACATGAACAGATGCTCAACATCACTCACCATCAGAGAATGTCCCCTCATACCGGCTACAGTGGTGACTACCATCAGACAAGGAACAAGTGCGTGGACAAGGATGTGTAGAAAAGGGAAACAGTGGCTGAAGCCATCATGGAAAACAGTATGGAGGGTCCTCAAAATATTAAAATAGAACTACCCCCATGATCCAGTAATTCCACTTCTTTATCCAAAGGAAATGAAAACACAATAACTTGGGAAGATATCTGCACCACCATGTTCACTGCAGTATTATTTACAACAGCCAAGGCATGGAAGCAACCCAAGTGTCCACAGATGAATGGATAAAGAAGATGTGATGCGCAAACACACGCACGGAGGGGTATTATTCAGCCATAAAAAGGAAGGAAACCTTGCCATTTACAACATGGATGGAACTTGAGGGCAGTCTGCTAAGTGAAATAAGTTAGATAAAGGCAAATCCCGTATGATTTCACTTATATGTGGGCTCTAAAATGCTTTTAAAAAGCCAAAGACAAAACACCAAACTCACAGAGAGAGAGAACAGATGGGTGGTTGCCAGAGGCATGGGCTGGGCGGATATGCAAAATGGGAGAAGGGGGTGAAAAGGTACAAATTTCCAGTTATAAAATAAATAAGTCCTGGGCATGTAATAATGTGCAGCATGGTGACCACAGTTAATAATGTTGTGTTGCGTATCTGAAGGTTGCTAAGAGGATCTTAAAAGTTCTCGTCACAAGAAAAGAAATGGGATGGTGGTGATGGATGTTAGACTTAGTGAGATCATTATGCAGTGTTGAATCATGTTTGTACACCTGAAACTAATATGTTATATGTCGATTACATCTCCATTTAAAAATTAAGACTGCTTTCTGAGTTGAATGAAATGCTTACATTAAAGAAAACAATGTCCTTAATAACTGAGAAGTGCTCTGAGGTTCAAGCTTAATTAGTAAAAATCAGTATCTTAAAACAATGTATCAAGTGGCCAAACCCGAAAAAGCTGGTTAAGAGACATTTTGGCAATGCAGCAATGTCCAGTGGGAGGAGGACACAGGAATTGGAAGATCCTACCTGAATGAGCCACGTACCACTGCTGTAATCAAATTCAATGATCAAGCCAAGCACTGTTCAGATTTGGGTTTTTTTGGTCCCTGAGATCCCAGTTAGGAGACCCACAGCCAGGGGTCATGACTTTCAAATGAAACAAGCTAATAATCCCCATTCATGATGAGTGAACGGACACTCTGGTTTACAAACTGGTCCTCTGTGAATTTATTCAGTGTCATTCAGTGAGAATCTGATCATCTCGAAGTGAACTCACCGGAAGGTCAGTACCAGAACCTGAGAGCTAAGTCCTAGACCCCTGACAATGGGAGGCTGCTTTGGGTTAATCATGTGTCTTTCTCCTGGCAAAACAGTCTCTTGCCTTTGGTGTACTGTCCTCTAAAACTTTAACAGTGATAAAGTTTGGAAAAACTGATACCAGATCTGATCAGGAGAAAGAACTGATAGGATTTAGTGAGTGCCTGGATAGGAGAGCTGAAGATAAATCCCACGATTCTGGTTTGGATGCTTGGGAAAAACGATACTAGTACCCAAGACTGAAAATACAGGGGAAGAGGAGAGTGGATGGGATGGAGATGATATTATAATTAATAATAATAATAAATTATATATATTATTATGACACCACCGTTCGAATGCCCTTGGGACATTCACGTGGAGAAGGTCAGTAGGCAGCAGAAGTATGTACCTAAGAGAAATGTGGGCTAGAGTTGGATTTAAGAACCATTAGCAAGCAGAGGGTAATTGATAGAATTTGCCTAGGAAGAAGGAGTAAAAGAAACAGAAAGCCAGGTATCAAATCCTAATGATTAAGAGGAAAGCGAGAGGGGCATCTAGCTGGCTCAGTCGATGGAATATGAGACTCTAAATCTTGGGGTTGTGAGTTTGAGCCCCACGCTGGGTGCAGAGATCACTTAAAATCTTTTTTAAAAAGAGGAAAACAAAGTCCCTAGGGAAGGAGGGGATAATGAAGTCCCTATGGAAGAAGGACTGGGCCGGATGCGGCTGAACCAGAAGAATGTGTATTGGAGAAGCAAAGAGAAAGATGCAATCAGGAAAGCTAAGGGCAGAAAGTGTGCCCTGGAGCTGGGTCCCTGGTATCTTAGTGACTGCAGTTTCGGATGAACCCTACCCTAACTAAAAGCTATAAGGACCAAATAAAAATGCTTCCCCTTGAAAGTATATATCTAGAAACTACAACAAGTAATTCTCTGCCCCGTCCGCTCAGCGGACATTGACCTTTATTTGCCTTGCCGTTTCCCGCGACACCCAATGGGGGTCTCCCCGGGACTGGGTTAGGACAACAGCAACAGTGCGGACTACACTGAGGACTTGCCAGAACAACTGCCTGGCCCCCAAACGCTCCTGCTCTCTCGGCTGAACTTCCATATCCCTGCCGGTGCTGCCTGCTCCTCCTCCAGTGCACGGCTCAATTCCTACCTCCAGCTTCTCTCCCAGGCCTCCGCTCGGCTCTGAGCCAAAGGAATTAGAAAGCCAGGGATCTCTTCAGATGAGAAACAGTGTGTTTATGGCAGTTCTCTGCAAAAAAAAACAAACAAACAAACAAACCCTAAAACCCACACAGAAGCTGGGAACAGCGTGGCGTAGGCTGCAGAAATGAGATCTAGTAAGCCATCTCACCCATCATGCTAGCGCCCTCCACAATGCCTTTTGCATGTTGTTAATTCTTGCACGTCCTATTTCTAACTTCTCATCCAAAGCAACAGAGTAGCTTCAATCTACTGTATTTTCACACCTGTAAAAAACTTTCAACAGTTCTTTTATGGACTGGAGAAATGACTACATCTAAAGAATTTCAACCTGCCAAAACAGTAAGTGTGTAAGTGCCCACGCTGCTAACAATGTCGTCTCTGGTGACTCGGGTGAACAAAAGTAGTCTTTTCACCGAAATTAGTTTCAGGTTTCAACTTCACTGTTCAGGAAGATACAAAATTAGAGAAATATTTTAAGAGAAGCACACAGCAGTCTCCATTTAAATTCGTGGCTCCCACTGACATTTATGCTTTAGCGAGTCACAGAACGAAAACACTACAGGAGATCTGCTTACTTGAGAAGCTCTATGGCTGACACGTTACTCCAGGAGGCTATGAAATACAGAGCGAGTAAGACGATGTGCAAATCATCTACTGCTCTCTCGAAAATGGCACAAATGATGTTTTTCTTCTGTCATCCTGCGATGATGATATGCGGGCAAACCATTCATCGCTATCGCTTTGTCTGTGCTAATAAACCTGTGCTAATAAATTAGGCTTGAAGCAACAGAAATGAGTATCTACACACAATTAAATATGGTTTCAACAAAAATGGGAGTTTGTGGAAAAGGACAGAGTTTTTAAAGAGTGTTTTGTTTTTATAAAGCTAATACATATTTATTACAGAACATTTAAAAAAGACACAAAAAGAAGAAAACAATCATCCACAATCCTACCTCCTCACCACGAGGTATGGCCTCTGTTAAAGAACTGCATGTTTTTATTTATTTATTTATTTTTAAATAGACTTTTTTTTAAATGTTTTATTTATTTCTAGGAGAGAGAGAGAGACAGCGTGAGCAGGGGAGGGTCAGAGAGAGGGAGTCACAGACTGAAACAGGCTCTAGGCTCTGAGCTAGCTGTCAGCACAGAGCCCGACGCGGGGCCCGAACCCACGAACTGCGAGACCATGACCTAAGCGAAAGTCGGACACTTAACTGACTAAGGCACCCAGGCGCCCCTTAAAAGAAAAAGTATTACTTAGGAGTAATGAAAAATAAAAAGTCAATTTAGCTTGAAGCTTAAAAGTGACATAAAGATCACCAGGCCATGGGCATGAAAAATCTTAAGATGGCCACTCACCGTCCTGACATTAGTACCTACTGCTAGTTCACCATCCTGACCTTGAGCCAGTTCTTATTTTGAAAATTTCAAAATTTTGAAAACTTCAAGCTACAGAAAAGTTGAATATAACACCCAAATCACCTAGACCCACCAAGTGTCAACATTCGGTCACATCTGCTTTATCTCTGTTTACACACATACTTTTCTGTTCTTGCCTGTTGTTGAAAAACTTGAAAACAAAACGTGGACATCGTGACATTTCACCTCTAAGTACTTCAACATGTATTTCCAAAGAACAAGGACATTCTAATGGAAAGTAATTAATTTTTGTGGACTAATCAAAATCCCTAATTCTTTCCAGCTGACCAAGATAATGGGCCAGACTCTATAAAACTGATTAGCCTGGGGTGCCTGGGTGGCTTAGTCGGTTAAGCGTCCAACTTTCGCTTAGGTCATGATCTCGCGGTTCGTGGGTTCGAGCCCTGCGTCGGGCTCTGTGCTGACTGCCAGCTCAGAGCCTGGAGCCTGTTTCAGTCTGTGACTCCCTCTCTCTCTGACCCTCCCTGCTCACGCTGTCTCTCTCTGTCTCTCCTAGAAATAAATAAAACATTAAAAAAAAAATTTAAAAAAAAAAACTGATTAGCCTGAAGTATTAAAGCTTATTTTCTTCCTCTTTGCATCACACTGTGACTCCTTCCTCTTTTTTTAAAAAGTTTATTTATTTTGAGAGACAGAGACAGTGCATGCAGGGGAGGAGCAGAGAAAGAGGGAGAGAGAGAATCCCAAGCAGGCTCCATGCTGTACGTGAGGAGCCTGATATTCCTTTCATGAAGAGGAAAGCGCCCACAACAAAGAATTAATCTGCCTCAAAATGTTGATGGTGGCGAGATTTAGAAACTCTTTAAGAGGAAGGGGCAGGGGTGTCTGGGTGGCTCAGTTGGTTAAGCTTCCTACTCTTGGCTTAGGCTCAGGTCATGATCTTGTGGTTAGTGAGTTTGAGTCCCACATCAGGCTTGCTGCTGTCAGCCTATCAGCACAAAACCCACTTTGAATCTTCTGTCCCCTTCCCTCTCCCCTGCTTGTGCTCCCGCAAAAATAAACAGAAATATTTTTAAAAATTAAAATAAATAAACAAACAAAACAAAGAATGGCTTCCTTCAAAAGCTGAGATCCAACACGTAGCCAATGCTACGTAGTGGCTGTAGCTAAGCCACTCCTCTTAACAAGAAGATGCCTTTGATGGTACATATTCATGTAACAAAGAAAAAAGTTCATATATGAAACTAAAAGGAATACAAGGATCACGAAAACAGGCACTCTCACATAATGCTCATCACTCAAACGGATACAAACTGCTAAGCTGCCTTCCAGAAAGAAATTGTATATCTTAAAAATGTGTATAAAGTCCAAACCAGCAACTTATGCTAAGGAAATAACCAGTTACGTACACCAGAGTAAGGAGCATAAGGATGTTCGCTACAGGTTTCTGTGTAACACTGAGAAACTGGAAACTTTTTCCCAGTGCGTTTTAGTTTCGCTTTCATTTAAAATGTTTTTAAGCGGAAGTTCACATAGGGGCAAAATGAAGGCGATCTTTTCACATCTACAGAATTAACACAGAGTTTCAACCACCTGTTCTTCACTGCAAAGCCCCACAGCGTACTGAGAGATGTGCTGCACAAGTAAGCCAAACCAGAAGACCAGCGGTAAGAAGATGTCTCTTGGTTAGTCTGCTGTCTAGCTTCCGCGTTTTAGCTCGGCTTTGATGTTGCAGCATGAACTCTCCAGGAGATCTAAAGTGATTCCCAGAGATGCCTGGGAACCCGATCCCCAATGTGGTTCCAAAGCACTGAGGAATGGCCTCAGAGCAGACTGACCCCGCCTGGAAAGGCTGAGGCTGATGGATGAGGGATCTGGTCACGCCCAAGCACACAATGCTCCGCAGCCCGACCGTGGCTTCGCTGCAGGACTGATGAGGGCGACTGGCAGGCGGGTGACGGGCTCTCTAGAACACATGAACTTAAAACTGGACCTGGAAGGATCTAGAAGGGGACACCTCTTTTCAGACAAGTTCCTGGGGAGCTTTATTCATCTTGGAAACATGGCCGATCTCTGCAGTTATCCTGTCTGCACTCACCATCCCCATCTTTAGATAAGGAAACTACTTGACTTCTTTAATTGGTGTCTACATCTGGTATTTCCATCAGGCCGTACCTATTACTATCGTTTGGCATTAAAACAGTCATGCAGTTCCCTACTCTGCTAAATAAACCATGGTAACATACAGTGCTTTCCAAAGAGTGTGGTCTGGCAACTCCTGGGGCTCTGTGGCAGTCGGGTGCAGAGAACCACGTCTCAGTACGCACACGCTGCGGTAGCCTCACCTACGCTCCTCGTGCAACAGAAAACTGAGCACCTGTCTCTGTAGAACGTAACCCTGGCCTACAAAGGACCAAGCCGGTACCACAGCCTCTTTGTTACCCCACATACCTCGGGCAAGATGAACTGCTCCACGGGTTTGTACCACAGCTTGTTCACCTGCACACCACAGCTCGGAGGACTAAAACGGGCCACGAAGAGGGCCTCCTACAAATGCAGAGGGGAGGAGAAGGCAAGAAATAGGGGGGAGAAAAGACAAAAAGAAAAGACTTCATGTTAGTGTATCTGCAGCAAGTTTGCAAACATCTTCTGTCTTGGTCGGTGTAATCCTTGACGGCCCCAGCCATGGTTAATACGGGTCTCCTGTCATTTAGACATTGCATTTTCCAGTGCAATCGTGGTTATCAAATAGATATTTAAGATAACAAAAGCTGTCATGAAGTTCTAAAACACGAAGTAGGGACAGCTGGATGGCTCAGATAAGCATCTGACTTCAGCTCAGTTCATGATCTCGAGGTTTGTGAGTTTGAGCCCCGCATCGGGCTCTGTGCTGGCAGCTCAGAGCCCGGTACCTGCTTCAGATCCTGTGTCTCCCTCTCTCTCTGCCCCTCCCCGACTCACGGTGTCTCTCAAATACATTTTAAAAACATTAAAAAAAAAAGATTCAAGAGTAATCCTAATTTCTAGATCAGGGTAACAGTGGAATCCAGAGACCTGTTGTTTTAGTTACATGTTTGAGTTTTTGTGTCAGTGGAGCTTTTAACCACAATAAAACACAAACTCCCATACCTGAGTCATTTCATAAAGCTCTCTCACTGTAGTTATAATGGCTGGAATCATTGGTAGATTTGTTCCCTCCTGCTTACATTTATGTAATTAAGCACATTCACCAACTACAGATTCTTTAGAAAAAGCAGGAATTTAGAAAAAGGATTCTTTAGAAAAAGCAAAAAAAAAAAATTAAGCTTAAATTGATTTACATATTTACTAGTTGCTCTCTAACACTGTATCTGTTAGTAACAATTACCATTCACAGTAATACAAAAATAAGCTTCATGAGGCCTAAAAAACCTGAGTTCTTCTACAGATAACAATTCTTCTATAGGTAACAATTATGAACACTGGACAAAACAGAAAAAAGATGCCCTGAAGGCACTGGAATGTGAATAGGCTGAAACTGAAGGAAAATCAATACTAGGAAGAAAAGAACAGCACATTTAAAAAATGATTTTCTTCATCTGAAGGCACACCTTGTTGGGGCAACCAGAAATTTTAAGTAAAACCTGCCATTATTCTGGTTGAAAAATATCCAAGGACAGAGTTGGGGCAAACACATCAGCTACAAAGTGAGAAAAATCCCCAGAAGGAAAGGGTCAAAAAGAGAGAGTCCTAAATTCTTTACATAAATTCTGCCCAAATCCATGACTGACTCATGACATCCACATTCAAAGCGGAATCCAAGTAGCGCACCAAAGTCCCGAAGAACTGAACAGAGATTTCAGCTGCTGCCCACTGCAAGGGAGAAAAAGTCTAAAGTCTCTCTCAGCCAATGTAGCTGCCTGCCGAAAACAAACAAAACATCGATACTCTTCATGGAATATAATAAGATCCAGAGACCTGCAATGAATTATTCACAATATCTAGGATATAATCCAAAATTACTTGATATAAGATACACCACAAAACTGTTATCCATGCTCAAGAGAAAAGATGATAATCGATAAAGACAGACTTCAACATGATTCAAATACGAGAATAAACAGACGGGATTTTAAAGCCATTATTATAACTAAGGTCAAAGCTGCAAAGAAAATATGTTCAAAATGAATAAACACAGGAAATTTTAGAGAAATAAAACGACAAAAGAGAATTGAAGGGAAATTCTGGAACTGAGAAGTACAATATCGAAAAATTCACTGACGAGTTTGAACAGATTTGAGATGGTGGAAGAGTCAGTGGATCTGAATACAGATTGATGGAAATGATAGAATATGAAAAAAAGAAAAAAACATTTACTTAAATGTGCACAGACAGTCTCATGATCTGGACAACAACGCCAAAAGGTCTAATAGACATGAAACTGAAATTCGGAATGAGTGGAGAAAATGCGGCTGAGCAAATTTTTTTGAAGAAATAATAGCTGAAGGTTTCCCAAATTTGGTAAAAGACAAACTTACAGATTCAAGAAAGTTGGCAAACCCTGAGTAGAATAGACACAAAGAAAACGCCACACCAAAGTACAACACAATCAAGCTGCTTAAAACCAAGTATAAAGAGAAAATTTTCCAAGCAGCCAGGAAAAGCAAGCAAAAACCACATCCCATGTATCATCCCCGGAAGCAATAGGAAGGCTAGCTGGCTTCTCACCCGAAACAGTGGAGGCCAGGAAATGTTGAATGGACATCTTAAAAATACTGAAGAGAGGGGCGCCTGGGTGGCTTAGTCGGTTAAGCATCCGACTTTCCGACTTTCGCTTAGGTCATGATCTCACGGTTCGTGGGTTCGAGCCCCGCATCAGGCTCTGTGCTGACTGCCAGCTCAGAGCCTGGAGCCTGTTTCAGTCTGTGACTCCCTCTCTCTGACCCTCCCCTGCTCACGCTGTTTCTCTCTCCTAGAAATAAATAAAATATTAAAAAAAAAATACTGAAGAGAAATAAAAAAAAAAATCAACCCAGAATTTTTATATCAGAAAATATTCCATAAGAAAAAAAGGAGGGGCAGGGGACAGAATAAAGGCAAAATAAAAACATTTTCAGAAAAAGGAAAACTAGGCAAATTCATTACCAGTAAATTTGTGTGTTCAGGAAACTTCAATATTCAGGAAGGAATGAAGAGCACCGGAAATGGTAGATGTCTGTGTGGGCAAATCTAAAAGACTATACCTTCTCTAAATTACTTTCATACACATTTGGCTGTTTAAAGCAAAAGCTGTAACATTCTTCTTATATTTGACATGAAAGGGTACAGCATCAATTTTCAGAAAAATGAAAAATTTAGGATGTATATTGTAATCTTTCTGTCAACCACACACACACCCCATACAAAGAGCTGTAGCTGAAAGCACAACAGAGAGATTAAAATGGAATTCTAAAAAATACTCAAACCCAAAGAAGGAAGGAAAAGAAGAACAAAGGTAAAAACAGTGGAACAAACTGAAAACTAATAGCAAAATGAAAAACAGAAATCCAGCCACTTCAATAATTGCATTAAATGTAAATGGATAAACACTTCATGTAAAAAAGTAGAGATTCACAGACTGGATTTGAAAGGAAGACCCAACTACAAGCTGTCCTCAAGAAACACAATTTCTAGCAACATTAAAAAAATAAAAAAAGATATGACCAAGACAAATAGGAGGTAGGTTTAACATTTCAAAATGAATAAATGTAATTCATCCCACTAACAGAATAAAGAGCAAGAACACAGGAAACATTCTATATGCTGACTATCAGGAGAACGCATAAACATACTGCTGGAATACAACTCAGCCAAAAAAAAAAAAAAATGGAAAAGGGATGGGGCGCTGGCTGGCTCAGTTGGTAGATTATGTCCTCTTGACCTGAGGTTTGTGAGTCCAAGCCCCACATTGGGCATAGATCTCACTTAAAAAAAAAAAAAGTAAAAGAAAAGGGAAAATTCACTAATACATACAAGAACATGGATGGGTTACAAAAACAGGTTGAGTGAAAGAAGCCTTACACAGGAGAGTACTTTTTGATTCTATTTACATATAAAACCCCACAATAGGCAAAACTAGTCAATGGTAACAGGCAAAAAAAGCTGCCTCTAGAAAAGGGGACGGGGGACAAGAGTCTAGGTTACACAGCTTTATGCAGTTTAAACTGACTGAAGGGTGCTTGGCTGACTCAGTCAGAAGAGTATGGGACTCTTGATCTCGAGGTCATGAGTTTGAGCTCCACATGGGATGTAGAAATTCCTTAAATATACTTTAAAAAGTAAATAAAAATTAAAAACCATAAACAAACCATAAAGTCTAGTTAATGATATGCATGCTGAAGTGTTTAGGGTCAAAATGTACCAATGCCTGAAACTGACTCTGAAACTCAGTAAGGAAAAAATAAGATAGATCAAAAAATAACTATGTATATGATAAAGTAAATGCAGCAAGATGTTAACTACTATACAAATTAGGTAGGTATACGGGTGCTCACTGTAGAATTCCTCCAAGATTTCTATAGTTTCAGACCCACGAGTTTATCTTTTCAAATACAATTTCTTGCTGATATACTTCAGATGTGCTCTGTGAACAAATCAGATTTCCCCACGTATCAGGAATGGAGTAATAATAAGCCCAGTTGTTTTAAACTTTCATTCCCTCTACATCCTCCTTACAAAAGACGTTTGGAGCAGCTGTCAGTCTTGCATTCTAGCGATAGGCATCTAGGGTTGGAACAGAGACATTAATACTCGCTTACACCTTAGAGTCCCAAAGTTTCTACATTCATTATCAACTTTTATAATTCCTTAGGCTTTCGGGGATTTTAGGTTGGAATTTCTAATCTAGTCCAATTTTTTTTCTTTTCTAGATACAACATATTTATTCTCCATTGGTATTCTCTTCCCAAACCAGCATATTAATATATTACACTAGCATGTATCCAATTAGTAAGGGAAGTCTTCCAACCAGATGGAATAATGGAGTCTCCCAACCTACTAAATGCCATAAGGGAAAAGCTGGTATTTTTTAGAAACAAAAATGGGGAAAATCTTGTAAAAATCACAGTGTATACCTCTTGTTCTGCCTGATAAAGCCTGACCGTGATGTTCCTCTGGAAACCCACATCGCTGGCATCATAAAACACCCCGAGGCTGGTAATAACAATCGGGTAGAGAACTCGGAAGCTCACGCTGACAACCTGGTCCTCAGAAACCCCTGATGAGGTGTCTTCAGAAAGACTGAATGCTTCAATTTCCTGGTTCAAAACTAAGACGTAATGAGAAAAGGAGTTTTATACAACCAAACAAGTATAATCTTGTAACTCACAAATGGCAGTAATTAAAAAAAAATTCTCCAGAAATACGGCTGCTTCCAAGGAACAAAACCAAACTTATTTTGAAATTTAAGAATGAAGTTTTCAGACACATCTAGATTATCAAAATGACTTTAGTAAGTTTTTATATACACAGGTGTGCATATATATGTCCAAATGCCACAGAGGAATATTATCACAGTGTCTATTAGGAAAGGCTGGATAAATAGGGATATTAAAAACAGTACCTAATGCAGTCATAAATAATGAGAAAATATAGTCTTGCTCTGCAAATTCCAAAATTCCTATTTCGTGTTGGGTAATTTAAAATATTTGTGATGTCATAAGACAAAAGTACTTGGGGTGCCTGGATGGCTCAGTCGGTTAAGCTTTGGCTCAGGTCATGATCTCACGGTTCATGGGTTCAAGCCCCGCGTCGGGCTCTGTGCTGACACCTCAGAGCCTGGGGCCTGCTTCAGATTCTGTGTCTCCTTCTCTCTCTGACCCTCCCCTGTTCACAATGTTTCTTTCTGTCTCTCAGAAATAAATATGACATTAAAAAATATTTTTTTAAAAGACAAAAGTACTTGAAATCACTTCCAGTAACACTGAGCACCTGTATGTAATACTGATAAGAGAGAAGCACGCTACACAGAGTAAGCCTTTCTGATCACATCCCATGGGCCACGTTCCATCTTCATAACTGTACTATGTAATCATGTGGCATTATTTGGCATTATGGGTTACAATACAGAGGCCTGGGGATTTAAATGACTCACCCAAGGTCACAGATAGTGGCAGAGCCATGCATCAACCCCACATTTACTGACCTTACTCAGTGCACTTTCCACTCCCGTCTAAATCAAAGCCAAAAACTGTCCTTTTCAAATAATGTTTTTAATTACCATAAATGAATCAGGACCAAGTACATGAAGCAGTTCACACGGCTGAGAATATCGGTGCCACTTTGTGAAATAGTATAAAAACCTATTCTACAAGATTTTATCAGAGTTCTTTATATCTTTTAGAGCTGTGGCTTTCCAATTTTGCTGCTCACGCAACCCCATCAGTTAAGCATTTGTATACACACTGGTATATTTACTTATAAAATATGCACATATATTATTGTTACCACTGTATTCAGTCTTTACAAATATTACATTTGATTTTGAGGTAAAGAGAAATTCTGTTTTCTTCCAACACCCAGTGGATCACTTGGATCTCTACCTCAGAATTTCTAGAATGCTTTTTTACACTTAACAGATGCTCAGTAAAATGTGATTAAATGGAATTGATGGCTCCTACCCAATGCCATACATGAGCGGGAGGACGGGAAGGGAGGATACACATTTTATCACGGGCTGGGCAAACACTGGCCGGAGAGTCTAGGTGCCAAATAAACTGGCCGACAGCAGAAGCTTTCCTTTTTCATATACTCAGTAAATTTAAGATATTCAAAGTATAAGCATGTATGTTAAAGGCCCGTAGGTTAAGCACATTATAGCATAACTACGTATCTTTCTAAAACAGATGAACCCTGGACTTCAGGCTACCCAGACACAGGAAGCTGTGTTACTTCGATACTACTGTTAATCAAAACTTCTACACACCCAGAGTATCATGGTGATTATTAGCACTCATAATGAGCTTAAGGTATTGAAATAAACCTAACTGCTGTTTGAGTCAGCAGAAAAGATAAAATTAGAGTTAATATAAATTTAGTTACACGTATTTTCTAAAAATTTATAAGTAGGTACTACATATATGGAAATCTTCTTTTCATCGACAGCTCCACTCCTTTACTATTAATGAACAGTAACACTTAAAATTATAAAAGCCTGGTTAATTTAAGGTGAGATTTTTAAAAATTGGATTTGGTTTTGGATTTCAGATGTAATTCGTTCTGGGCTACTCTGACGTCACCGGTAACATGACATTTTATTAGGTTCATGGTTCCCCTGGGACTCCAGGGCAAGCTAAGAGACCTTCTCCTGAGAGAAACACAATTGCCCATGAAATTGTACTTGCAACGTTAACTAGAAGACTGTAAGGAAGAAATCTCTGCTTTACACTACAGACCTGAAAATATGGTACAATTTATTTAAAAAGCTGATTAAAACTGAACTTTATAAAAGGCAAGGTTTTAAAAATAACATTAACTACCTACCAGGTCCCAAGAACTATTCTAAATATTATATACACGTCAACTTATTTCATCCTGTCAGTCCCTACAAGGTAAGAACTTTCATGCCCAGTTTATGGATGATGAAACTGAGACACGGAGCGCCTGGGTGGCTCAGTAGGTGAAGCGTCTGACTTTAGCTCAGGTCGTGATCTCGCAGTTTGTGGGCTTAAGCCCCATGTTGGGCTCTGAGCTGACAGCTTAGAGCCTGGAGCCTGCTTCGGATTCTGTGCCTTCCTCTCTCTGCCCCTCTCTGGCCTTCTCTCTCCCTCTCAAAAATGAATAAACATTAAAAAAAAGAAACTGAGGCACAAAGCAGGTAAGTAACTGATCAAAGGTCATACACATAGAAAAGGCAGAGCCTTGATTTAAAGCTGTGGAGCCTGACTCTGAAGCCCACACTCTTAACTATCGCTGCTTATAAAAGCTAGGTGTATATATAATCATATAGGTTTGACAAATCTTAAAATACCAGAAGTCATAATCAGCACATTTAAAGCTGAAAAGTTCAATCTTCCTTAGAAACACAGCTGAACATAATAGGAAATGTGGAAAAAGAAAGATAAATGGTTATTATAATCAGCAATTTCCTAAAATCAGTTTCCTAGTAACAGAGGAAATCGAATCAGTACCATCTCTCTTCCTTCTCATTAGAACTCCCACAAATCTTTAACTATAAGGAATGCAAAATATTACTCATATTTAAAATTTTGTACTATTTGCTTCTTTTGCATAAGTTTAGGTAATAATCCTAAGGGAAATCCGATTCACAGTATTTGTATCAACATTACTCCAACTTGATGAGACAGTGAGTGAGCAGTTATCTCCAAGTTCAAGGTTCAGTTATTCAGGACTTATCTAGGTGTAAGGAATCTCTGGAGGGACGCATCTGCATCATACTGAACAGCAAACTCTCCTGGATCCTGAAATTATGTGCATCTATAAAGACTCTCACAGATACCAACAGTTATCAGTCAACTGTCAAAAAGGATGAAAGCTACATTTGGATGAAAGCTGAAGTTTAGTCTGCTAAAAACCGACTACTGGGCCAGGGAGCTTAGCAGCTTTTCGTCATCACCAGAGTTGTACGTTGGGGTCACAGGGCTAAGGAAAAAGGCAACTCACCCGGATTCGTGATGTTGAGCAGTCGGCAGGAGTAAGGGTCTTCACGGTCTTCCACGGGCACCTCGCAGCCACGAGCACCTATTATGAACTTGACAAGCACACTGAGAGAGGCGTTGGCATTAACATCAGCTCCTGATCTTTACATTGCACATGCACATTTCCTCACACCCATTTCAGAGCTTTTGCTTTGAGACACAAGTATTAATGATGATTCATTCCAACTTTCCTTTCCTAGTCCAGCAAAAGAGCCAGCAAAACCAAAAGTCGCCAGCCACAGATGACTTCTGTGCAAGCCTCTACCTTGGTACTGGTTTAAAGCGAGTGTGAGTGTGTCGTCCTGGCTGCCAGCAGATGCTCATACCAGTTAAAAGCGAACTACAGTAAAGCCCATTTCTCATGCCCCGACCTACAAATGTATCTGTCTGCAATCTCCTTCACTTGCTTCCTTCGATTTCAGAAGGTATTCCTTCTGCTCCAGATCAGTCTGTCTATACAAGTGGAAGTCCTCTCCTCTCCTGTACCTTTTTTGGCTGGTTACCTGTAACATGTGGCTCCTTCCCTACACATTATAAATACGATGAAGTCTTTTTTCTTAATTAAAAAAAATTTTTTTAAATTTTTGACAGAGACAGCATTAGTGGGGGAAGGGCAGAGAGAGAGGGAGACACAGAATCCGAAGCAGGCTCCAGGCTCTGAGCTGTCAGCACAGAGCCCAACATGGGACTCAAACTCATGAACTATGACATCATGACCTGAGCTGAAGTTGGACGCTTAGACAACAGAGCCCCGCAGGCGCCCCCATGAAGTCTTGATTTAATTTCTGTGTGCCTACTGTGCCTTCCTTGGCTCTACCCTTTCCTTTACAGCAAAGTCCTATAAAGGAATTAACTGAAGTTGCAGGCTCTAATGTGTCATGTCTTACTCATTTTACAAAACAGAGATTTCAGCTTCAACACCCACCACTTAGCTGAGATGTTTACCCCAGTGTAACCACTAATTTGCTGCTAAATCAACAGACGCTTTTCAACCCTTCAACCTACGGTGCTGGTCTCTGAGCAGGGCTCTTTTCCCTCTGTGATATGGCCTGCTCGGTCCCCTCACTGGCTCTTCTTCCCCAGCTTGTCCATTAGGGGAGATATTAAAGGGGGACTTTGCTCTTGTGTCTCTTCTCACACTTTTTGCTTGCTCTCCCTGGACACCATTTATTCTCAAGGCTTCAACTAGCTAAAGAATGATTTCTGAATTAACGTCTCTAGTTTGGACCCATCTTCTAAGCAAAAGATCCCTATATTCATTGGACATCTTCACCTAGATGGCCCACAGGTGACAGCTGTGTGCTGGGGCTTGAGCGCCTACTGGCTTAAGAGAGCTACCTGCTAAATTTTGGGGAATTCTGTGAGCTGGTTATTTTATTTTATTTTATTTTATTTGTTATTTATTTCTAGGAGAGAGAGAAATAGACAGTGTGAGCAAGGGAGGGTCAGAGAGAGAGGGAGTCACAGACTGAAACATGCTCCAGGCTCTGAGCTGGCAGTCAGCACAGAGCCCCACGCGGGGCTCGAACCCGCAAACCGCGAGATCATGACCTAAGCGAAAGTCGGACGCTTAACCGACTAAGCCACCCAGGCGCCCCTGTGGGCTGGTTATTAAGACCGGCCTTTATTGGGGCACCTGGGTGGCTCAGTCGGTTAAGCATCCGACTTCGGCTCAGGTCATGATCTCACGGTTCGTGGGTTCGAGCCCCACGTTGGGCTCTGCGCTGAGAGCTAGCTCAGAGCCTGGAGCCTGCTTCAGATCCTGTGTCTCCTCTGTGTCTCTCTCTGACCCTCCCCTGCTCACGCTGTCTCAGAAATAAACAAAACATTAAAAAAAAAAGACCAGCCTTTATTAGATTACATAAACTTACAATTAAATACATTACATAAAAAACAAAGAAAACATTCCAATTAATCATTTCTTAATTATTTCACTACTATCTATGCTTTTGAAGTTATTTTTTAAAATTTTTTCAATGTTTATTTATTTTTGAGAGAAAGAGAGATAAAGCATGAGCAGGGGAAGAGTACAGAAGAGAGGGAGACACAGAATCCAAAGCAGGCTCCAGGCTCTAAGCTGTCAGCACAGAGTGCAATGAGGGGCTTGAACTCACAAACCATAAGATAATGACCTAAGCCGAAGTCAGATGCTTAACCGACTGACACCCAGGCGCCCCAGGTTATTTTTATCTATTATATCCATGTGGTAGAATTATAATGGTGTGCTAATACATACCTTCCCCAACTCATGTTCAGAGATGTTGCATTAGTTGGCTGAAAGTCATCACAGTGAGAATATTTACACTATGGAAGCTAGCAAACACTATAAATAAGGGTTTTATTTATTGTTTCGTTGACTTTAAGTGATGGGAGGGGAAAACAGTAAATGTTTGAGGAAAAATTAATGCAGATTAAACTTAAATATGGGCCATGTCTGCATAGATCAACGGAATAAGATAGAGAGCCCAGAACTAAACCCACAATTATATGGTCAATTAATCTATGACAAAAGAGGCAAGAACATCCAATGGGAAAAGACAGTCTCTTCAACAAATGGTGCTGGCAAAACTGGACAGCTACATACAAAAGAATGAACTGGACCACTCTCTTGTACCACACACAAAAATAAACTCAAAATGGATTAAAGACCTAAATGTGAAACCTGAAACCCTAAAACTCCTAGAAGCAAACAAGGGCAATAATTTCTCTGACACTGGCCATAGAAACATTTTTCTAGATCTGTCTCCTCAAGCAAAGGAAATAAAAGCAAAATTAAACTACTGGGACTACACCAAAATAAAAAGCTTCTGCACTGTGAAGGAAATAATCAATAAAACTAAAGGCAACCTACTAAATGGGAAAAGATATTTGTAAATGACATATCCAATAAGGGAACTGTATTCAGAATATATAAAGAACTTGTACAACTCAACACCAAAAAACTAATCCAATTAAAAATAGTCAGAAGACATGAATATTTTCCAAAAGAAGACATCCAGATGGCCAACAGATACATGAAAAGATGCTCAACATCACTCATGATCACAGAAATGCAAACCAAAACTACAATGAGATATCATGTCACACCTTGTCGGAATGGCCAGTACCAAAAGATAAGAAATAACAAGCACTGGTAAGCATGTGTAGAAAAGGAAGCCCTCGTGCACTGCTGGTGGGAATGCAAACTGGTGCAGCCACTGTGTGGAGGGTCCTCAAAGAATTAAAGACAGAATTACCATATGATCCAGTAATTCCACTATTGGCTATTTACCCAGAGAAAACCAAAACACTAATTTGAAAAACTATGTGCATCCCTAGGTTTACTGCAGCATTGCTTACTGTAGTCAGTCCATGGAAACAACTCAGGTGCCCACTGCTAGATGCACGGATCAGGAAGAGGTATAGATATACAATGCAGTTATTACTGAGTCATAAAGAAGAATGAAGTCTTGCCATTTGCAAAAACATGGATGGATGCAGACAGTATAATGCTAAGTGAAATAAGTCAGAGAAAGACAAACCAGACTCTTAACTAGAGAGAACAAACTGGTGGTTACCAGAGGCAAGGTGGGGAGGAGCGATGGGTGAAATAGGTGAAGGGCACACTTATTGTGGGGCGCCTGGGTGGCTCAGTTGGTTAAGCATCCGACTCCTAGTTTCAGCTCAGATCATGATCTCACAGTTTCTAAGTTTGAGTCCTGCATTGGGCTCTGTGCTGGTGGTCCAGAGATCCTCTCTCTCTCCCCTTCTCTGCACCCCGTCTCAAAATAAATAAACTTAAAATCTTTTTTTAATTTTTTAATGTTTTATCTCTGAGAGAGAGGTAGCAGGAGCAGGCGAGGATGCTTAACCAACTGAGACACCCAGGTGCCCCAAAATTTTTTTTAAAAAAGAGCACTTTTATCATGAGTACTGAGTAATGTATGGAATTGTTGAATCACTGTATCATACACATGAAACTAATATAACATTGTATGTTAACTATATTTGAATTAAAAATAAGTACATAAAAATTAAAAGAAAACAGTGATACATCAGCAGACATTCTATTTGAATGGTACAAAAAAACTGAGGAAATACTCTTCCACTGTTCAAAACCTATTCAGCAAAGAAGCCGTGGACTCAATTGACTAAGAACATTTACATCAGAACTACACTCTTTTGTCAATTGCACACATAAGTCAGTTACAGATACAAAAGTCTAAAACAATGAAAGTCTAATTCAATGAAAGGAGAATCTGCTGGCTGCACGAAATTTATCGTAAAGAGTACCATATAAGTTATCATATGTCACATGTGTATACATCCTTTATATCAATGAAACTCATAGTAAACACAGACATATGCATAAACATACTTATTTTTCAGAAGGCCAGCTTGTCAACATTTCTTAGCACACCACTGCCAACAGCTGCCACAAACTCGACATTATCCACAGCTGAACTTCTCTCCCCAAGACACCTGCTCTTCTCATCTAGTATTTTTCATCTTGACTGATGATTTCATTACTAAGTTAAAAGCTAGCAATCCTCCTCCTCCTGTCTACTGACGTCATTTTCTTCAAAGGTCATGCTTTAGTTCGGCCCCTCAGCCTGTCCCCACAGCTGTTCTGCATGACCAGGCCGCTGCCTACCCCTTGGTTCGACACCCTTCCTCCTCTCTTTACCTCATCATCCCTGTCTCTCCGCCCCTCTTTCCTTCCCAGCACTTCATCCTTCACTTACCCGGCCCCCTCCCCTACGTGCTCCACTTACATGGAGCTGTTTGGGGGTTCCCAAACACTCTGGGCTGTTTTCTATCTGTTTATATGACAGCACATATAACATTTTATTACACTATTACAAACTTCCCCCATAAAGACCCAGGCTATACTGTCACTATCTTTATATTCTACCACAGACAGTACACTTCCTGAATAAAGAAGATCCTTAGTAAATACTTCTGAAGTTGACAACTTATTTATTTTATTACAAAGGCTTGTAATTAAACAAGGTCCTGGAAATATATGTGGAGTCTGGCTCCTTCAGTGAAATGCAAGATTTGAAAGTTAAGTCACAGCCACAGAAATGCAAGCACTTTCTTTTACTGATGGCCAATTAAGGCAGAACACCATTCACAAACAATGAGGATTTAAAATAAGAGTACAGGGGCGCCTGGGTGGTTCACTTGGTTGAGGCTCCAACTCTTCATTTCGTTCGGCTCAAGTCATGATCTCATGGTTCGTGAGTTCAAGCCCCACCTTGGGCTCCGTGTTAACAATGCAGAACCTGCTTGGGATTTCTCTCTTCCTGCCCCTCCCCAACTCCCTGTCTCTCTCTCTCTCTCAAAATAAATAAGCTTAAAAAATAAATAAAAATAAAGTCATCATTATAAAAAAAATAAATCTAATTTCATATGCCTCTCCCAGTGAACTTTCGTGGTCATGCTGGAGTGTTCCTTAAAAACCCATGAGAGAGGGGCACCTGGGTGGCTCAATCAGTTAAGCATCTGACTTTGGCTCAGGTTATGATCTTCCGGTTTGTGAGTTTGAGCCCCGCGTCGGGGGTTGTGCTGACAGCTCGGAGCCTGTTTCAGATTCAGTGTCTCCCTCTCTGTCTGACCCTCCCCCACTCATGCTCTGTCTCTCTCTGTCTCAAAAATAAATAAAGTATTAAAAAATTACAAAAAAAAAACACCCACAAGGGGGACTTACTCCCTCATTTATAACACAATCACCAGGATTTATTTTTGTCTTGGAGAGGGGTCATTATTTTCTGAGAAGTGAAAGACCTCGCAGGAAGTACAGGTTTCAGAGGAAGGTCTGAGGCCTTTCATTTGCTGGGTGATGGGTTCTATTATCATAGTTGGGGAGAGGGAGAGAGACAAACCACGAGAGACTCTTGAATACTGAGAACAAATTGAGGACTGATGGATGTGGGGGGAGGAGGGGGGAGACAGGCATGGAGGAGGGCACTTGTGGGGATGAGCACTGGGTGTTATATGGAAACCAACTTGACAATAAACTATTTGTAAGGAAGGAAAAGGAAAAGGAAAAGGAAAAGGAAAAGGAAAAGGAAAAGGAAAAGGAAAAGGAAAAGGAAAGATGAACGAAAAGAAACCAGGCTTGGAAAAGAATGAAAGCGGCTATACATAAGATAAGAAATCTATCGATGTTCACTACGGATGACAAGAAAATTCTGCAGTCCTACAGCTACTCAGCCACGAAAACGCCAGCTTCATGCAAGCCTGAGAGAGCTTTCCAGAACTGCCCATCACCTCAGGGTCCTCACATAACCAAAGGTTCAATCTCCCACATTTCTCTTCCACAAGCCCCTTGCAATGTAACCCTCAGAGGCTGGTCTCACCGAGAAGACAAAAGCCTTGGGCTCCTAACCAACAACTAAGCCATCTAATACCAATAGCAGATGTGCTACCAAAGGTCATCCCCCGAAGGGTGGTCAGGAGAAACAGCATGGCATACCACACACACACCATAGACCACATGACTCAATACTACAGAGCAGAAAAAAATTAAGCGTGTCTTGGGAAGTTAGTGAAAAGTATATTTACACACAAAATATCTAAGCAGAGGACTATTCTGGACTAGAGCCTTTTACAAATTACTGTTCTAAAGCAAAGCAGAAACAAAGCAAAATAAAACAAACTAGGTATCTATAAATAGTATCTATGTTAACCACTGAATATAGTCTCCCCCAACTATCTTTTGGCTAAGAACCTTGGTTCAGTTTCCTTTTGTGGGGGCACCTGGGTGACTCAGTGGGTGAAGCGTCCGACATCAGCTCAGGCCACGATCTTGTGGTTTGTAAGTTCGAGCCCCGCATTTGGCTCTGTTCTGACAGCTCTGAGCCCCCTTGGGATCCTCTGCCTTCCTCCCTCTCTCTCTGCCCCTCCTTGCCCATGTGCACACTTGCTCTATCTCCCAAAAATAAATAAACATTAAAAAAAAATTCCTTTTGTGACTCAGTTACATAGAGGGAAGGGAAAATGAAAAGGCTGTTTCTTCTAGGGAGAAAGGTCACAGTCCTAAATTAATATCTCTGACTGTCCCCAAAGAGGTTTTTCAGAACTCTTACTTAGTCACTCGGGCAAGGTGCCGATGAAGAACACCTACCGTTGACTTAATGATGGATGTTGTATTAGATGCTTCAGCCAGGTGCTTCTTATCACATTTCGAAGTTCATGGTTATTGCGAGCTGACAACACACCAACTACGACATCATAGTGACTAGATTTCCATGGAGGAAATAAGGCCAATTGATCTAGAAATAAGCAACAATGAATTAGAAATGTCCTGTCTCAATTACGAAGTTCACCATATAACATAAAAATTTTATTACAGAAGAACGTATGTTTGTGTGTGTAGAAAAATAAAGAGGAATACAAAGAAGAAAAAAGGTGGTTTTTTTTTTCTAATGTTTATTTTTGAGAGAGAGAGAGACAGAGCATGAGCAGGGGAGGGGCAGAGAGAGAGGGAGACACAGAATCCAAAGCAGGCTCCAGGCTCTGAGCTGTTGCCCTCAAACTGGGGAACCATGAGATCATGACCTGAGCTGAAGTTGGGCACTTAACCAACTGAACCAACCAGGAGCCCCAAAGAAAAAATTTAGAAAGGACCCACAGATGTACCATCCAGATAACCACTCATAACATTTTTGGCGTAGTCTTTCTGTCTTCCACACATCTGGATGTATTATGCTCACATAAGTACATAAATTCTTTAAAGCTAGGAAGATGTTCATGGTGAGAATTGCTTTGGAAAGGCGTGAGAATCGGTTTGGAAAGGCGCCATGGCATAAACCATGTGAAAGTAGGCAGTAAGAGTCTGTTAGGCCACAGGCAGAATCCTGGCTCTCTTTTATGACCTACAAAACCTATTTAACTTCTTTCTTTTTTATTAGAGATTTTATTTTTTTAAGTAATCTCTATACTTAAATTTCTACACTCCCAACATGGGGCTCATGACCCTGACATCACAAGTTGCATGCTCCACTGAGCCAACCAGGCACCCTGAAAAGTTATTTAACTTCTTGAGCCTCAGTTTCCTTCACTACAAAAGGGTGTAGTAATACTTCTCACAGAGGTGTTGTACAATTAAATGAGATAGGGGCACCTGGGTGGTTTAGTCGGTTAAGCATCCAACTTCAGCTCAGGTCGTGATCTCATGGTTTGTGAGTTTGAGCCCCATGTTGGGCTCTGTGCTGACAGCCAGCTCAGAGCCTGGAGACTGCTTCAGATTCTGTGTCTCCCCCTCTCTCTGCCCCTCCCCTTCTCATGCTCTGTCTCTGTCTCTCAATAATAAATAAAAATGTTAACAAATTTTTTTAAAAATTAAATGAAATAATGTGTATAAAGGTCCTGGTCTGGTACCAAAATAGTAGGCACTCAACGGGGACTAAGAGCAAGAACCACAAGAAAGGTGTGCTTTCAAAGGTGACAGCCTACGTTAACATCAGTTAATAACTTTGGGACATGAATGCAGGCAAGTATCAGAACACTTATTAACACCAATAAATTCTACAGCTGGCAAACCTTGTATCACTTACTAAATATTCCAAAGAATGAAAGAGGAAGGCCGTATTTCCAGCAAGGCAAAAAACAATCAAGTGACAAGTCATGCGAAAGGCTCCTTTTTTTTTTTTTTCCACTGCCGTAAGGTCTAATGGGCAGGATCACATAAAAAAAAAAATTGTCCTTTGAAAGAAGACAGCTGGGAAAGATACTTTGTTTTTTGTCACCCGTTTCAAAGCTGGAGGGTTACAAGCTTATATATAGCTCTGATGAGGGATCCATTTCATCTCTTTCTCCAGTGGTGGGAACTGATCCAAAATTTCCCAAAAATAAATTATTGAAGGCCAGCGATCTTTACTACATTAAGTGCAATGTTTTCATATGCCATAGGACCTAGGTAGTTAGTCAAAAGGCAACAAAAACATGTTGCTGTTTTTTCAAAGGACCAATCAAAAATAATACAAAGAAAACCTGGGGGACAGAGAATAGGATACTTTAAGGATACTACATTGTAACAATTCTAGGAGTACAGGAATTTTTGTGTAGACACCTTATTTTCCACAATAGATATGTTTCTTAAAAAAAAGTTCAATCTAGGGGCGCCTGGGTGGCTTAGTCGGTTAAGCGTCCGACTTTCACTTGGGTCATGATCTCGCGGTTCGTGGGTTTGAGCCCCGCATCGGGCTCTGTGCTGACTGCCAGCTCAGAGCCTGGAGCCTGTTTCATAGTCTGTGACTCCCTCTCTCTGACCCTCCCCCTGCTCATGCTGTCTCTCTCTCTCTCTCCTAGAAATAAATAAAACATTTAAAAAAAAAAAGTTCAATCTAAATGCAATAGAGATATTTGTTAGTTTAGCCTACTGTGAATCCTGTACTAAAATGAATTCTTTTTAAAGGCAATTTACCTTTAATGTAAATCCAAATCTTCCTAGCCTAAGCTTGCTTATAATAGACGTTTACTGAACATCTATAATGTACTAAGTACTATATACAGAGTATCATTTAAGTTTATTCATTTTTGAGAGAGAGGAGGAGGGAGGGGAGGCAGAGAGAGGGAGAAAGAGAATCCCAAGTAGGTTCTGTGCTGTCAGCGCTGAGCCCAATGCAAGGCCCAAAACCATGAACTGCGTGTAAGATTATAACCTGACTGAAATCAAGAGTCAGATGCTTAACTGAATGTGCCTCCCAGATGCCCCCAGACAATTATTTTAATGCTCACAACCCATGAGGTAGGTGGGGCTGGCTCCTTATTAAACAGATAAAGAGGCAGAGAATTCAGTAACCTCTGCTAAATCAAACAGCTAGTAAATCCTAGGCTAAGGTTTAATCCCAGGCAATTAAACTCCATATTTTTCTTAAATTTTAAAATGTTTTTACTGATTTGGGGGAGGGGGGGAGAGAGCGCACGAGGACAAATGCAGGAGGGGCAGAGAGAGAAGACACAGAATCCAAAGCAGGTTCCAGGCTCTGAGCTGTCAGCACAGAGCCTTACGTGGGGCTTGAACTCAAGAACTGTGGGATCATGACCTGAGCCTAAGTTAGACACTTAACCAAGGCTCCCCCACTCCATTCTTTATCACTGTTCTATTAACAACACAGCTTGATGTAGCTCATCTGATACTAAATTCTGATCTTTTATTGGCAACACCAGTTCAAGTGGTGAATTAGTGATAAGCAGATCACTGGAAATGCTGGTTAGTGTGTTCATTTTTTAAAATTCATAGCTCAGGAACATTCTTCCTCAGATACATGTAACTGTACGCTGAAAGTTGTATCCACTGCTGAACTAACTCTAAATGAGTCTGAATTCGGAGAACTGTTTAAATGCTTATGCAAATTTTTACCCCCTACTTTTTCACAGAGAAATACTGATAGTACATTTTAGTGACAGAAATGAGGTGAATTTCCTAACCAGACATATCTGACATTGATTCCACAACCAACAAGCTGCCTGGCATTAATAACAAGGTATTTAAATCCCTTCTGCCTCAGTTTCCTAACTAGAAAAAAACCAATACCAAAAACTCTTTGGAGAGTCTATTTTTCATCTGTTTCAAAATGTCTTCTGGAAAGATTACAAGCTATAGAAGAGTAAAATCACATTTAGCCTAAATGCCTCACTTACCTGACATCATCAGAAAACAAGGTTGTTGCACAAAAGTAAAATCACAAAAGCGCTAAAACAGCCCTTTAAAGGCCAAATATCACCACCTCATTTTTGGTAGATGATCAAATCCTAGAGAAATGGATTACACGAAACATAATTTCACCTGTTCTTGATGACAAAGTCTTCAAGAAAAATATCTCAAATCTATCCCTTTCTCATTAATTCTACCTTTGGCTTCAATTCAGAATCTTATCTTTCACTGGACCATGACAGGCGCTTCCAAATGGTGGGCACTGAGTACCGTATGGAGGTGCTCAATTGCTGTATTGTAGACCCAAAACTAATATAACACTGCATCTATGTTAACTCTACTGAAATTTAAAAAAAAAAAAAAAAAAAGACAGTTGGAAAATCTTGAACACTTGGTATTGGAAAGCATCATTAATTTTCCTAATTGTGATGACAGTTTTGTAGTTATGATTTTTAAAAGTCTATCTTTCCATAAATATACTAAGATATTTATGGAAAGCATAAGTTAATCTGTGATTTGCTTCCAAATAAAGCTGTGGGAAGAAGAGGCTAGAAGGAGGTGTATGAGTACATAATAATCATTATAATCTTCTACTTCGGGGTATGTCTTAAACTTTTCATAATAAAAACTTAAAATACAAAGAAAGAAAACAAAAAACTCCAGGGCTGTCCCAACAGTTTATTCCTGGTTTCTTCATATCACAGCCAGACAAGATTTTTCTAAAAATAAATAAGTAAATAATAAAGATAAAGAATAAAGACATGTGAAAATCCCATGGCTTATGGTAGCAAACTACTTTTTGATCTCATCCCACCTCTCTCTGCTGCTTTGAATCCAGGTCTAAGCTGCTGATGTTGAACTACTTCTGTTCACATGCATTTCTCCCTTCCTTGCAGAAAGGAAGTACATGGTAGATTGTGGCCCTTAAAAAAAAACCTTCTACTTCCTGGGGCTCCTGGGTGGCTCGGTCGGTTAAGCGTCTGACTTCGGCTCAGGTCATGATCTCAGTTTGTGGGTTTCAGCCCCGCGTCGGGCTCTGTGCTGACAGCTCAGAGCCTGGAGCCTGCTTCAGATTCTGTGTCTCCCTCTCTCTCTCTGTCCCTCCCCAACTCATGCTCTCTCTCTCAAAAATCAATGAACATTAAAAAAAATTTTTTTTAACCTTCTACTCCCACATATATTGAAAAATAGTTTTCTAAAGACTCAACCAAAAAATCTGTTAGAAATAATAAACAAATTCAGTAAAGTTTCAGGATAGACCATCAATCTACAAAAATCAGCAGCAGTTCTATATACTAAAAATGAACTATCAAAGAAAAGAAATTAAGAAACCAATCCTATTGGGGCACCTGGGTGGCTCAGTCAGTTAAGTATCTAACTCAATTTCAGCTCACATCAGGCTATTTCAGGAGAAATAGCCACTAACACCACAGATATACAAAGGATTATAAGAACATGTTATAAAAAGGCATTTCCAACAAAGTAGAGAACCTAGAAGAAACAGATAATTTCCTAGAACATATAACCTTCCAAAACTGAATCAGTAAGAAAAAGAAACTTTGAGCAGACCAATTACCAGCAATGAAATTGAATCAGTAACCAAAAAACCAACAAAGTCCAGGACCAGATGGCTTCACAGGTAAATTCTAACAAACCTTTCAAGTTAATATCTATTCTTCTCAAACTACTCTCCAAAACTGAAGAGGAAAGAAAGCTTTCAAACTTATTCTCCAAGGTCAGCATTACTCTGATACCCAAATCAGATAAAGACACTACAAAAAAAGAAAACTACAGGCCAATGTCTCTGATGAACACAGATGCAAAAAATCTCAACAAAATATCAGCAAACAATACAACAGAAAAATATCTTTCACCACAACCAAGTGGGATTTATTCCAAGGATGCAAGAGTGGTTCATTGTTTGCAAATCAAATCAGCATGACTAAAGGACAGATGCACCCCTACATTTATTGCTGCATTATTTATGGTAGCCACATATGGAAGCAGCCCAAGTGTCCATCCACAGATGAATGAATAAAGATGTGATATATATACACAATGGAATGTTACTCGGCCATAAAGAAGGAGGAGTTCTTACCATGTGTGACAGCATGGATGGACCAAGAGGCTAAGAGAAATAAGTCTGAGAAAGACAAATGCCGTATGATTTCATTCATGTTTGGAATTTAAGAAACAAAACAAATGATGAAATAAATAAAAAAGAGGCAAATGAAAAAGAAGACTTTTTTTTTTTTAAGTGTTTATTTTTGAGAGAGAGAGAGAGAATGCGAGTGGAGAAGGGGAAGAAAGAGAAGGGGACAGAGGATTCGAAGTGGGCTCTGCACTGACAGCAGAGAGCCCAATGTGGGGCTCAAATTCATGAACCATAAGACCATGACCTGAGGTGAAGTTGGGTGCTCAACCAACTGAGCCACCCAGGTGCCCCAAACCACGCTCTTAAATACAGAGAACAGACTGGTGGTTGCCAGAGGGAGGTGGGTGGAGTCATAGGTGAAAAAAACCAAAAAACAAAAAACTGGAAGTATTATGCTCCCTGATTTCAAACTATATTGTAAAGACACAGTAACCAGAACAGTGTGGTTTGGGCATAAAAACTGACACACAGATCAATGGAATAGAGCCCAGAAATAAATCCACAATTACATGGTCAATTAATCTACGACAAAGGAGGCAAGAATATACAATGGGGAAAGGACAGTCTCTTTCATAGATGGTGGTGGGAAAACTGGACAGCCACAAAAGAATGACAGGGGACCATACTTTATACTATGCACTGTAAGTATGTGCATTCAAAAACTGTAATATAGATCATTTTTCCTGTTTTCTTTTAAAAAAGAATTTCAATTTTTTCTACAAAGAACTTGGTTTGCTTTTATAAGACAAAATTTGAAATCATAAGGTCATCATTGAATTCGAACAGAAGATCTACAGGTGACAAATTCATGAATACTCCCCCAGTTTTATTCTCTTTAATAAGAGAATTTTTTAATCTTTTAATTCCTCCCAATTACTAAGCACCTCTCTTATGTTCACTGTTCTAGGTGGGAGATATACAGCAGTAAACAAACCTTCGTGTCAGGAATCATTCAAACCCCACACAGTCTCCCTGAGGACGACATTTCTCTTCTCTAATATGTGAGGGTCTGCAATCTGCTAGGCTCTGCATTTGGAGTGGACATCTAAACGTTTATTTAAGACCAAGAGAGGTTGGGGGTGCCTGGGTGGCTCAGTCAGTTAAGTGTCTGACTTTGGCTCAGGTCATGATCTCGGGGTCCATGGGTGGGAGCCCCACATCGGGCTCTGTGCTGACAGCCCAGAGCCTGGAGCCTGTCTTCAGATTCTGTGTCTCCCTCTCTCTCTGTCCCTTCCTAGCTCGTGCTCTGTGTCTCTGTCTCAAAAACAAATAAACGTTAAAAAAAATTAAAAAAAAAAAAAAAAAAGACCAAGAGAGGTTGACTTCAAAACTGTTTAAAATAGGCCCAAGGATTTTTTAATGTTTGTTTTTTTTTAATGTTCATTTACTTTTGAGAGAGAGAGAGAGCTCACACAAGAGGGGAGGGACAAAGAGAGAGGGAGACACAGAATCTGAAGCAGGCTCCAGGCTCTGAGCTCTCAGCACAGAGCCCAACACGGGGCTTGAACGCATGAACTGAACTGTGAGATCATGACCTGAGCCGAAGTCGGACGCTCAACCCAGTGAGCTACCCAGGTGCCCTTAGGCCCAAGGATTCTTAAACCTCAAACCAAAATATCCGTTCTCACATGTACACTCTCAGACGAATCAATCACAAATGAGCAGAAATCTTGAAAATGAGGGAAACATAGAAATTCATCACAGATCTACTGATGAAGATAATCAGCGTGCTCTCGCCAATTGCAGAAACCTCCCCAAGCAGCTCACTAGCCCAGGACCAGCCCTCACTATCCTACTCCTCTTGTCTAAAATTCATGCAGTGTTTACTATGAATCAGGAGCTTTTCTGGGTCTTTTACTAACTGAATCTTTACAATACCCCTATGAGATCATCATTTTATAAATAAGGACACTGAAGCACGGAGACGAGATTAACATACAGGGATAATTTTGGATGAACCAGCACCAGGCAAAACTGCAAAGCAAGCGCACTTTGTCTTTGGCCTTCTACTTGCTCCATGTCTGTTTCAGTTCCAGAGACTGTGAGGACCTCTGAGCTGGGACCGCGCATCCAGCGCCTGACCCAGCACTCTATGTTCAAACAACTATTGAACATTTATGCTTTCCTTTCCCTTTGGTTTCTTTCTCTCCAAACACCCCAGAAAGAGGAGCCTTCTTTTGTCTCATCATTTCTCTAAATTTGCTGTTAAATAATTCCTGCTAAGGCATTACCCCAAATGAATTATGTTCTGTTAGACATGCCTTGTATCCATAGGCTTCCAGTTTCCTCATTTCATCAGAGACCTGCTTCTCTTCAATGGTTGGTGACTGTATTTCAGCTGTTTAACATGAACCACTATGTTAAAAAAAGTACTAGGTACTAATAGGACTTCCACACTGCATTCAGGTCCCTGCCTCAACTAAGAGGTGTCCCCTGACCTCTCTATTTAAAAAAGTAGCACACCATTCTCTAGCCTCTTACACCACTTTATTTTTATCACTCCATTCATCCATATCCTTGAGGATATTTACTAATTATTTTCTATGTTCTATCTTGCCTTCTAACTTGTAAACTGCATGACACCGGGGCCTTGATCTGGATTACTGTTGTCATGCTACACTAAAACAGGGGCGGGCCGGAGTAGGCTCTCATATATTTGCTCAATCAACTATAAATCAGATTGTCTTTTTTAATATTCAGGCAAGGTAACTCTCCCTTTAAAAAAAAAAATACTGCCATGGGACACCTGGGTGGCTCAGTCCCTTGAGTTGGCTGAGCGGCTGACGCTGGCTCAGGTCATGATCTCATGTGTCAGGACTTCCAGTCCCACACTGGGCTCTCAGCTATCAACACAGAGCCTGCTTCAGATCCTCGGTCTTCCCCTCGATCTGCGCCCCCCCCCCACCCCCATGCTCTCTTTCTCTCAAAAATAAACAAACATTTGGGGCGCCTGTATGGCTCAGCTGGTTAAGCAACCGGCTTAGGCTCAGGTCATGATCTTGCAGTTGGTCGGGTTCTGAGCTGACAGCTAGCTCAGAGCCTGGAGCCTGTTTCGGATTCTGCGTCTCCCTCTCTCTCGGACCCTCCCCTGCTTGCCCTGTCTCTCTCAGAAATAAATAAAACATTAAAAAAAATACTTCCTAAAGAAATACCACCACAATTTAATGAGGCTGAAGACAAAGAGGCAGAAGAAAACACAAACAAATCTTAAAACATTAATTCGACGGAAGAAACCTTAACAAAATCTTGGGTTTTCTCTCTCACTTCAGGCTGAAGGTATAGGTGCTGAAATGTAAACATGTGCAAATGTTTTAGTTTGAGCCTGGTGGTTAACACAACAAAAAGAGCCGCAGGAAATTTTGGCAATCGCCAGGCTTCTGCTGTTTTTAGTTTTGAAAAGCAAAAGTTAGGAGTCTGTCAGGTTTCATTTAGATTAAAACACCTAATTTATCATCTAACCAGATGCACAATATCCATCTAAAGTCAAAATTTATGTTAACTAGTATTGACTTCTTCATCTAGCTGAGTCTAACTTCACCGCAGATAATTGCATCATCCAAACACTATGGGGACAGGAAAAAACTTCGCTAAACTAAGAAATTGCCAGGCTGGCTTACTAAGTTTAAAGCTTGACGGGGTGCCTGGGTGGCTCAGTCAGTTAAGCATGGGACTCTTGATTTCAGCTCAGGTCATGATCTCAGTTTGTGGGTTTGAGCCCTATGTGATGACAGTGTGGAGCCTGCTTGGGAGTCTCCCTCTCTTTGTCTCTTTCTGCCCCTCCCCTGCTTGCATGTTGTCTCTCTCAAAATAAAAAATTAACTTAAAAAAAAAAAAAGCTTGAAAGCAGACTTCTTGCTTATTTCTTCAACCCCAAACGACAACGTTAAGGGCATAAATACCCCAAGAATGTTCTGCAAGTAAATCCTAGTATTGCTCACTCATCATACAAAAAAGGAAAGACTTGTATAACACAAACCTAACAGATGTAACAAAGTATTTTATATCTATGGCACTCTTTCCTCAAATTGGCTTTAAAAAAAACTAAAAAAACAAACCAAAAAATCCCAAACCCCAACCTGTTAACAGGTTAAATGCCCTGTAACAACTTTATTTTTCTTAAAGAATTTAAACAATATTTTAATGCTATTCAAGTCACACAAATAGCCTTTTCAAAGAGCTTGTGGCTTGTCTAATAGGAAAAGATTCTAAGAGACTGTTAACCAGAAAAAAGAACTCCAATTCCAACAACCAGATTGCTTTGAGGGCTGCCCAATTACTGTCGATGCTTTCTCCTCAAAAGTTAAGGCCCATCTCAGAACTGCAAATACTCATTTCTAATTCTTTAAACTTTTGGATAAGAAAACAGCTGTTTTGGGGGCGGAGAAGTGGTAAGAAAAAAAAAACCTCCCCAAGTAGTTAGAACACAAAATAACTATTACCTCATTTTAAAAACAGCCTTCTAGGTTTCTTTATATGTCCTAAGGCAAGCCCTTAAAAAGGAAGATAAAAAGGGAAATCCATTAACAAAAAACGGTGGTAGAACCCATCAACAAAAAAAAAAGTCCACTGGGTCCTTACTACGGACAAAGCATTCGACTGGGCCGTGAAATGACCAAGAACAAAGATTTCACTCCCACGAGAGAGAAGTTTTAGAACAAGTGGATGTCGTTAGGGAATTTTCTATTTTCACGTACACTTCATTGGTAGGCTCTGCGAGCCAAACTCCGAACAATTCCTCTCGCAGCCATGCCCTACTTCACGTCCAGATTTGTTGAACCGACTTACATCACAGTTTTCAAAGCAAACAACATGCACTATACTCTTAAGGCAAAGTTACCGTTAAAAGCAAAACCCAGCCTTTTGAGACACGCACAGGCATCGCCCAGGACACTAAGACCTCCAAGCTTTGACCGAGTAAGTCCAACCGCTTAGGGAGGGAGCAGGTGGCGCGGCCCCCGAGCCCGGGCTCACGCAGCAGCCGCCCGCGGCTGAAGGACACAAGGTTTTGCTCCCAGGGCCGGCAGGCAGGCGCCGGACAGCTCCGACCAGGCCTGGGGGACAGACGAAGGACTCGCGGTGGCGGACGCCGGTCCCGTGCCCATAAAGGAAAGCGGGAGGTGAGGAGCCGCGGGGACACGCACTGAGAAACGCGCCCTCAAGTCTGCCGGATTTAACGCCCCGACGATGAAAAGGACCATTTGTCTCGTCCGGGGACGGTCGCGTTCGGCCCGTCCCCCCCCCCACCCTGCGGGACTCCCGGCGGAGCTCCGCGGAGGAAGCCGCCCGGGGGGCTCGGAGTCGGCCTTCGCCCCTCGCGGCCGCTTGGCCCGCGGGGCCCCAGGACCTCACCTGCGGGGCCGGCCCCGGAGGCGCGGGCGGGCGGCGGGGAGCGCAGCCGCAGCCAGAGGTGCAGCGCGGCCCCGAGCACACACGGGCACAGCAGCACCAGCCAGTTTCGCATTGGCCGCCCCCGCCGGCTCCACCTCGCGCCCCCGCCGCGCGCCGGGCTCTCCCGCGTCCCGGCGGAGAGGGAGGGGACCTGCGAAGAGAAAGGCCGAGGGGCGGCGGCCGACGCACGCGCGACCACTCTGGGCACGCCTGCCCTCGCGCCCGCCGCTGTCCAGACTCCTGACGCCTCCCGGCCCCGCGCCTCAGGTTCCTCCAACCGCGGGCGGCGCCGGCTCCGCTGCCCAAGCCCCGCCCCCTCCGCTGGGCCTACAGCCCCCCCGCGGCCCGCCCACCTTTCCTCTTACTCGCCCCGCCCCCTTCTCTCGTGTCCCCTCCAGCACCCGGAGGCCAGTCGGGAGCTGAAGTCCCGCTCTGGGCCCAGGCAAGGGGCGCATCCCAGTGATCCCGAGGCTTGGAAACCACATTTCCCATAACTGCCTGCACTTGCTTCCGTCACTCGGCGGTCGGGGAGGCGAAGCGCGAAGCCCCACATGGAGCATGCGCATCCCTTCTCACCGCCTAGTGCCCCCCGACGGCCGAGGGGAGGCGGTGCAGGTCGCCCAGGTGCTCGGAGGCCGCCTGGACCCGGAGAGGAAAGAGCTGTCGAGGCGAAGGCTCCCAGCTGCTTCGGATTTAAAGATCTGCGTGCGGCTGGTTTTAGACCACGCAGAGCTCCGTTGTGCGAATGCTGGCCTTCTCTGGGAGGTGGGATCCTGCTGACGTCTCCTGGGCCCGAGAGCGGGCCGGGGCGTGTGTCTTCAGCGGTGAATCATCCATCAATTAGTTCTGGTGCACCGTGTACCCGGCTCCTTGCCCAGTCCTGTCCTCTGGGAGCTCAGGTTGGGGACACACCCAGGGGTCCAGCTGTAGAGTAGTACAGCGGCGGTCCAGTCGGGGGTGAAATTCCACGTGCCCCCGATTCAGATCGGGGAGTGCACTGGGCGTGGGAGCACCTCCCCCAGGACAGAGCCGTGACGCGGGTCCCGTGGGAAGGATCTGAGCAGCCCTCCTCGGAGACCCGGCCCAGCCCGGCGTCTGCAGCGCGGCCCCGGGACAGAACCCCCCAGGGCCCCCATGGGCCAGACGCACGAGGGCTTGGGTTGAGGCCGTGGGTGCAGTCGGGCGCTCAGGCTAAAAAGTGGAGGGAAGGATGAAAAGGAATGCCTGGCGTTGGGGAAGGGGGGGGGGCGGTTCGTTTTGTTTTTTTAATTTCCGCAAGTTGTGAGTAAAGTCTTGGTTGAAAGCCATGGAAAATCCATTTCAAACAAGGTTAAGGGGAAAGAAGCTAAGATGTCTCAGGCACTAGCAGTTCCATACTCTTGTTGAGTGGCAATTTAATCTCAGCAAAACAAAATATTAAAATCACATTTTAAAAAGTTTTTTTTTATGTTTTATTTATTTCTGAGAGAGAGAGAGAGCGAGAGAGCATGAACAGAGGAGGGTCAGAGAGAGAGGGAGACACAGAATCTGAAACAGGCTCCAGGCTCTGAGCTAGCTGTGAACACAGAGCCTGATGCGGGGCTCGAACCCACAAACGGTGAGATCATGACCTGAGCCTAAGTCGGATGCTCAACCCACTGACCCACCCAGGAGCCCCTAAAATCACATTTTTTAAAAAGTTGCCTCCACACCCAAAGTGGGGGCTTGAACTCAAGACCTTGAGATTAAGAGTCACATGCTCTACCAACTGAGTCAGCCAGGCGCTCCTAAAATTACTTTTCAGTTGTTTTGTAATGTTGTCTGTACTCTATTTAATTTTAAAATCTCTTTTGGTTTAATAGTTGTATAAAAGCTCTATGTTTGTACTTAAAAAAATAAAAACAATTTAATGTGCTGTGTGAATTGTTTTTCCCTGTAAAGGGATTTGTATATGTTTTAACTATCTATTGCTATGTAACAAATTATTCCAAAACTTTTATTTTTTTTAATGTTTATTTATTTTGAGAGAGAGCACATGCAAGCAGGGGAGGGCCAGAGAGAGGTGGGGGAGAGAGAATCCCAAGCAGGCTCTACACTGCCAGCGCAGAGCCACACGGGGCTCGATCCCACAACGGGTGAGATTAGGATCTTAGCTGAAACCAAAAGTTGAACTCTTAACCAACAAGACCCGAAGCACCCTGCTCCAAAACTTTAAAACAGTAATTATTATCTCTTACAATTTCTGTGAGTCAGGAATTTGGGGGCTAAGTTCTGGTTCAGGGTCTCCCATAAAGTTTCTGGGGCTGTGGTCATCTGAAGGCTTGAAGTGCTGAAGAATCGACTTCCTAGGTGGTTTACTTCCATGGTTGGCAAAGTGGTTCTGCCTTTTGGCCCAAGTTCCTCTCTGAGTGGACTTCTCCCACAAGATGCTTTAATGTCCCCACACCATAATGGCTTGCTTCCCCAAGAGCTGTAGATCCAAGAGACCAGTGCAGATGCTGTGAAGGACCCCTGAAAGACACACATTGGCACTTCTGCAGTGTTCCATTGGTTACAAAGACCACCCTGATTCACTGGGGGGGACCAGAGAAGGATGTGAGTACCAGGAAGCAAGGATCGTTGTGGGTCATGTTAGAGATTGACTGCCCCAGTGTATTATGGGAATTAGAGAAACATTATTGTCTCTAAGCAGTTTGGGGAGTCAAGAGGGGCCCCTACATACTCACCATGGCCCCTAAATACTCCCAAGACAAGAAAGCACAATATTTTCTTCTTTTGGGAAACAATTAGCAGGCTGTGATCTTTGTGGCTCTTGGACAAATGTCACCAAGATCTGTGTGCCCCTTTCCCAGAATGTCTACAGGCAGCACTAAGGAAGGAGGGTGTGTAGTGTGTACAAACTTCTCGTTAGAAATTCTTTGTTTAGAAACTATGCCAACCTACTCTCTGCATTTTTAAAAAGATTTTATTTTTAAGTAATCTCTATACCCAATATGGGGCTCAAATTCACAACCCCAAGATCAAGAGTCACATGCTCCACTGACTGAACCAGCCAGGTGCCTCTGCTCGCTACATTTTACTGAAAGAAATTGTTAACAATTGGTTGTTACTAGGGGTGTCCAGCTTTTCATCTTTAGAAAGGGTAGTAGAAGCGCACACTGATTTACATAAAATTCACATACAATTCACCCTGTCAGCAGAATCCACAACTTCTGGGGTGGTGAATGGCAGGTAGGGTATAGAGCATGCGGGTGAGACCACCCCAGCATCCAGGCACAGCCCCGTGGACTGACCTCTGTGCTTTGCCAGGGGGCACCCTACCTCTGGGCACCTGCAGGCAAGTTGCGAGGGACCCCAGGGCAGCAAATTTTTGAAAAGAAAGATGGGGGCACCTGGGTGGCTGAGCCAGTTAAGCATCTGACCTCAGCTCAGGTCATGATCTCCCAGCTGATGAGTTCAAGCCCCATGTCCAGCTTTGTGCTGTCAGCTCAGAGCCTGGAGCCTGGTTCAGATTCTGTGTGTCCCTCTCTCTGCCACTCCCCGGCTCACAGTCTGTCTGTCTGTCTCTCTCTCTCTCTCAAAAATAAACATTTAAGAAGGAGGAGAATGAAGAGAGAGAAAGAAAGAGAAAGAAAAGAAAAAAAAGAAAAGAAAGAAAGGTGGGTAGTAAAAGGCTTCTGCTGATATCCTAACATTTTAATTTTGTGGTTAAAGAATTGTAATGAGTTAACCCCAAAAGAGAAATAATCTCTCATTTAGGCAGATCTATTTAGTCGACAAATCTTTAACTATTATGTGCCAGGCGCTTTGGTAGGTACTTTGATAAATCGATGAACAAAACAAAGATCCCTGTCTGGTGGTGGGGGCGGGGCCGACTGTAGACTACAGATCAAATACAGGAATACATTTTAGCAGCATGTAGATGATGATAAGTGTTACAGAAAATAGGAAAAGTGGAGGAGGGTAGGGAAGGCGGGAATGCAGCGCTGGGGCAGACTGCAGTCTTAAATAGCATTTAAACAACTGTTCACAAAGTTACAGTGAGCGCTAAAAGGAGGGATAAAACCATCCTAACACAGGGCACTAATTAAGATGTTGTTCCTTCAATTGGGGCGCCTGGGTGGCTCAGTCGGTTAAGCGTCTGACTTCGGCTCAGGTCACGATCTCGCGGTTCGTGGGTTCGAGCCCCGCATCAGGCTCTGTGCTGACAGCCAGCTCACAGCCTGGAGCCTTCTTCAGATTCTGTGTCTCCCTCTCTCTCTGACCCTCCCCTGCTCACGCTGTCTCTCTCTCTCAGAAATAAACATTAAAAAAAAAATTTTTTTTTTAAAAGATGTTGTTCCTTCAATTACTAAAATGCTTTGACCCACAGGGGGAACCTCACTGAGAAGCCTGTACCAGAGCTTTTGGTAACTTTTTAGCACACAGTTACTCCCCACAGTGAGAGCTGCTCTATCACCTGTTCCATAGGACCAGTGACCCTTGCACTTGCTTGGTGTCTACTGTCCCCTAATGAACTCAAGACTAAGGTAGGTAAAGATCAGAAGAGAGACAATGTGCAGAATGGAAAGAATAATTTTTTTTTTCAAAGCCGGATGATGTAAAAAGCCTGTGTGTGAGTCAAGGTACTCCTAGTTTAAGATGTGAAGGGGTAAGCAGAGAATTAGGATTAGGGTGAACTGGATGGTTGGTCACCCACATTGCATTTCAGTGTAACCAGAGAAAGGGATCACAGGGTTGTGTCCGCACAAAGCAGGAGGTATCTGACAAGCCCAGGGTGTCCCAGGGAAGGTCATCCCTTGAAAACACAGGGCTGGAACTTGAAATCAAACAGGCCTGTTAGGAAGGCCGGAGCAAGAATGGCATCTGAGAACACTTTAGGCAAAATTAAATAATTAAAACAAATACTCCCTAGATAGTGATGACATCATGATCAGGAAAATGCAAGCAATTTGGCCTGACCCTAAGAGAGTTAGGACTGGAAATGGGGAGAAGGCGATCAGGAAACAGGCCAGATCGTCATCATGTGCTATGCTAAGGAATTTGGATTTTATCTGGAAGACTTGAGGAATGAATTTTTTTTTCTGACTATAAAAGTAATACGTGATGATAAAAAGGAATTTGGAAAGTATAGAAAAACATAAAGAAGAAACAAAATCAGAGGCGCCTGAGTAGCTCAGTCTGTCGAGTGTCCAACTTTGGCTCAGGTCATGATCTCACAGTTCATGAGTTCAAGTCCCGTGTCAGGTTCTGTGCTGACAGCTTGCACCTGAAGCCTGCTTCAGATTCTGTGTCTCCCTCTCTCTCTCTGCCCCTCCTCCACTCACACTCTGTCTCTCAAAAATGAATAAACGCTAAAAAAAATTTTTTTTAATGAAACCATATAAAAAAATAAATACTTTCTTTTTGGCATGTTCATCAAAAAGATGCATTTTCATTAAAAAGGTGTGATGTAAGGATCTTCTAAATAGATTTACTTATTTATCCAGATAGCCAACTATTGTCCCTGTTATTTTATTAAGTTATCTTAGTTATGTTAATATTTTTACACATAACAGTATTTGGTTTTGAGCCACATTTTTGAATTAATCTGTCTTTATATCAGCACCCTAATATTTTAATTATTGTAGGGTCATAATATTTTGTAATCCAGAGGGCAATTCTCCCCCCACCTGATACTCTTATTTCTCACTATTATTTCAGATGAAATTTATAGTCATTTTTATAGTTATTACCCTTCTCCCTGAACATTATGTTTAATTACAAAACTAACGCATGCTTATCATAATACATGCAAGTAATACTAGTGTAAACAAAAACAGAATGGGGGAACATGGGTGGCTCAGTCACTTAAGCCTCTGACTCTGGATTTCCACTCAGGTCATGATCTCATAGTCTGTGAGTTCGAGCCCCACATCAGGCTCCACAGTGGCAGTGTGGAGCCTGCTTGGGATTCTCTCTCTCTAAGTTAAAAAATAAACTTAAAAAAATAGAATGTTAGACTCCTCCTTTGGCCCACCCAATCATTGTATCCAGAATCCCATTTTTGGTATGGAAAGAGAGGATCAGCTTCCCTTTTAATCCTCAAGAATGCAATCTGTGCCCTTAACCTGCATCACTCCAGAAATTCTAGTCCCTTCCTTAAATATCCATGCGTGTCCCAAGAGTGTTTGCATCTGCACAAGTTCATCATTACTGCCATTGGCTGCCTCTTGTTCCCGACGCGGCTCTAACTTCCTCCCTCAGCCACTTTAGCCCATAACGAGGCCACAACACCAGCACCTTTTGCTTTCATCCCAATCATGGACATAATACTTCCCTTTGTCACCCAGATCATAGCTCAGACATGGCTGTCATAACACACTTTATCAAGGGAATTTAAACCAAGAATGGGGGCGCCTGGGTGGCTCAGTCGGTTGGGTGACCATCAGCGTAGGTCATGATCTCACGGTTTGTGGGCTGGGGCTCCCGGTCGGGCTCTGTGCTGACAGCTCGGAGCCTGGATCCTGCTTGGGATTCTGTCTCTCTCTCTCTCTGCTCCTCCCCAGCTTGTGCTCTCCCTCAAAATAAATAAATAAACATTAAAAAAAAAAGGAATTTAGACTAAGAAAATGCAATACAGAAGGGAAAATTTAAAACTAGATGACAGACAGGGAAAATTGCTGCTAAGATCCACCAACAGTTTCCCTTAAGGCCACCTCTTGCCTCATGCCCCTCCCCTCCTGCCCCTTGCAACGGCTTCCTCATCTCTTCAACTTGAGAGTCACTTCTAGCTCATTCTCTCTTTCCAGTGCAGGGTGCAATTTTTGTTGCCAACCAGTGAAGTCAAAATTTAAGAGCCTTTAAAAGTCTCTTCAATAGCCTAAAATGTATACTATGCATGTGTCTGTGTATGCAGTTCTGTAGAAAGATGACTTCTTATTCTTCGAATTATCATTAATGTTTCTTGGCAGCTCACATTCATTCACTTTTTTCCCTTAAGGAAACCATTTTTTTTAAACAATAAAGTTCACTTTTTTTTCCCTCCAGTTAACAGTTGGGAAAGCATCTAGACCTAGTTTTCAAGAGTTTCAGGACTACCGGCATCCTTTGGCTTGGGCACACACTGCCCACGTAAAGTGCACTACTTAAATGAATAGCATTGCGTGGTGACAGTCGGTAGCTTCGCTGGTGATAAGCACAGCATAATGTATAGACGTGTTGAATCGCTATGTTGCCAAATCACACTTGAAACCAATGTAACATTGTGTGTCTATTACATTCAAACAAAAAAAAAATTATGACTTCTCTTTCTCTTTAAATTTTTTTTCATGTTTATTTATTTTTGAGGAGGGGGGGGCAGAGAGAGAGGGAGACACGGAATCAGACGCAGACTCCAGGCTGTCAGCAAGGAGCCGGCTGTGGGGCTCAAACTCACAACCTGTGAGATCGCGACCTGAGCCAAAGTTGGACACTTAACCAACTGAGCCACCTAGACACCCCTCTTTTTAGCCAATATTTGAATTGTTTCAGGTACCTATGATGTGGCTATCGGATAATCTGCAGGAAACAACCTTTTACACCATCAGAGTGAACTCTTAACATCTCAGTTTCTAGCCTTTTGACTTTTGTATTTTGATTAGCCTCCTTGTTCAGGGCATCTCCAAGAAGAGTAGGAAAACGGACACTGCCAAATTGTCCAACACAAACGTGTTCAAGGAAGGGGAAGGAGGCTGGGGGAATGGGAACAGAGTGAATAAGGAGGAGAATAATAGGGATGACGTTAGAGATGTCGTCTCAAGCAAGAATTTGATACAAATCATGATAGAGATTTTTGCTTTTACTCTGAAATGAACGGGGGATAGCTGCCCGATGGCTTTGAGCAGAAGAGTGACCTGGCCCCACTTCGTTTCAGCAGGATCCCGCACGCTGCTGTGCTGAGAACCCACTGCCTGAGGCTCAGGGAAATTTACCACCGGTAGCAGAGAAGGGAGATGTTGAGTCTCACTTCTGCTCTGGGAGCAGCTGCAGCAGCCGTGGCCGACCGGAAGAGGGAGGAACGTTTCCAGATGCTGTGGGTGGCCATCTGTGAGGTGCACAGGCGGCTTGAGGGGACGCCATGGAGCTCGCCACACAGACGCCCCCTTCAGGATGGAGAGGGCTGACTGCTGAAGACCCCATTGCATTGCTTTCTGGGAATGGCTCTTAGCTGAAGGGTACTGCCTGGCCCAACTGTCCACCCCCCTGCCCTAAGGATACCTGCAGCCAATGACTAGTTAAATAGGGGTAAAACGACATGGGATAACGCCGAGGAGTTATAACACCCCAGGGACTCTGATGTAACCACATCACAGTTCAACTTCTTCCTCTGCCCCGTTCTGTTTCTCTGGCTCCCTTATAGCTGTCCCCAGGAGAGTCCCCAGTAAACCTGCACGTGATGTGCGTCTCTTTCCAGGGAAAACTGACCTGAGACCATGATTCTGTCTCAACCTCAAATCCTGCAATGGCTCACCAGTTCCCTATCAGGGAAACCAAAGTTCCTTGGCCTGCAGGCCCTGTGTGCTCTGGAGCCCTGTACCTCTAGCTGCATCTCCTATTACCCTCCTCCTCATTAACTTTGTTCCAGAGCCTTACTGGCCTCCTTGAACCCTTTCAATATGACCAGTACATTCGTGCCCCAGGACCTTTGCACTTTTTTCCCCCTTCTGCTCTTCCTCCAGATATCTTCATGACTCACTCCTTCTCCTTCAAGTCAGCTACAGCCTTCCCTGTCCATTCCACTGAAAATCACAACCTGCTCCTGACACTCCCAATTTCCATTCCTCTATTCCTTATCACATCTCACCCTCTAACATACTGTCCAAGTCACTTAGTTTGTCTATGCTTTATTGTCTTACTGTCTACATAGAGCAGGAAGATCCCCCCGCCCCCCATTTTGTTCACGGATATATACCAGAACCTGAAGCAATGACTGGCACTTTGTGGGTGATCCATACATTTTTTTTGAATGAATGAATGAGTTTGGGAATCCTTATCGAGTTGACTGTAGTAGAATTCATGGGGTGTGGTTACCCAGGGAGAGGGTACAAAGACAGAGACATGAGCAGTTAGGTGCAAGCAGAGGGAGAGGAGATTACAAAGGCCACTGAGAAGAAGCCAGAAGGCAGGGAAAAAAAGGGAGATGGTGTCACAGAAGACAAGAAGTGAGCTGGGGAGAGGGGACACACAACTGGGTATGGTGTTGTCAATATATGAAGCCAGGGAAAGACTGATGGCATGAAAGTCGTCCCACCAAATTCATCTAATCCCGCACGGGATGGATTTGCGGGTGGGACCTTTGGGAGGCAATCAGGTCCTAAGACCTCAGGGCTGGAGTAGTATCCTCATAAGAGGAGCCATACAAGTGGGTCAGTCTCTTCTACTGACTTACACAACAAGAAGTTGACTCATCTGCAACCGAGAAGATTGGGTTCACTGGAATCCAACCGTGCTGGCATCCTGGCCTCAGACTCCCAGCTCCAGAACTGTGGGACATACATGTCTATAGTTCATCAGCCACCCAGTCCAGCCTGCTTTGCTGTAGCAGGTGCAAACCAACCAAGACAAAGACAGAGATGCGTCCAGTGACTGGGTAGTTCTCAGGTCACTGGTAGCTTCAAGGAATAGTTAGAGCAGAAGTGAGGGCAATGCGGCACCATGAGGTGAGGAAGGAATACAGCACAGAGAAGTAGAAATGGGGGTATGGATCCCTTTTTCAAGAAGCTTGGTTGTAAAGATAGAAAAGAGAAGGATTGGAGCTGGAAGGAGGGTCGGACTGGAGAAGTGTGTGTGTGTGTGTGTGTGCATTTAGGTGGGAGAGACAAGACTAACTTGAATATTTTATTTTACTTATTTTAACGTTTATTTTTGAGAGAGAGCGTGCGAGTGCGTACATAAGCAGAGGAGGGGCAGAGACAGGGAGACAGAGAATCCGGTGCAGGCTGCCTACACTGTCAGCACAGAGCCTGAAGTGCGACTCCAAAACACAAACCCTGAGATCAAGACCCGAGCCGAAGTCGGATGCTTAACTGACTGGGCCGCCCAGGGCCCCCTAACTTGAGTATTTTCAATGATGTATGTTAAGAACCAATAGGAACTGTACATTTAATCATCCAAATCAGAGTCCTGAGAGACAAAGGGGGCGGGATAAATGTTACATTGGATGGATGATCCCAAGACAACAGGGACTTTGAGCAAACCAATTTATTTTCAGTAAACTTTACAGTTTTAGAAAACCAAACCAGGGCATAGGATCACCCTTTCCAAAGCTCCGGTTCTTTAGGCAAGTCATTCCTCTGCGCACTCAGGAGGCTATTACGTTTTCTAACTTTAGGTGGCAGCAAAAAGCTTGCCTCTGTTTTTTTGGAGGGGTGAGGGGTAGATGGCAACTAAATATTGATAAGTTAGTTTAGCCACAGGTTGTATGTCCAAAACAGGAGCCTTCAATTTATTTTACTATGGGAAAATTTACTTTGTACCTTTTAACGAGAAGAAGCATCTCTCTTGGCTCTCAAAGAGGAAATAATACCTGAGCAATTATAAAATAATGTTAGTTGTGTCGTGGAGTCATTGTACCTTTTTTTTTTTTTTTTTTTTTACCATTATATCCATGTTTCCCGTCTTATTGGGAAATAACTGACATACGTCACTGTATAAGTTTAAGGCACACAGCATGATGGCTCGTTTACATACATTGTGAAATGATTATTGCAATAAGTCCAGTTAACGTCCATCATCTTATATAGATATAATACAAAAAAAAAATTTTTTTTCTCCTTGTGATGAGAACTTTTGGGATTTACTCTCTTAATAATCTTCCTATATACCATTCAGCAATGTTAGCAATAATCACCACATTGTACATTACATCCCTAGTATTTATTTTTCTTGTAACTGGAAAAGTTTGTACTTTTGACCTCCTATGTCTAATTGCCCCTGGTCTCACCTTTTGCCTCTGGTAACCACATGTCTGATCTCTTTTTCTATGAGTTTGGTTTTTTTTAGATCCCACACACAAATGAGATAATTTGTCTTTCTCTGTCTTACCTATTTCACTTAGCAGAATGCCTTCAAGGTCCATCCACGATGTTCCAACAGATTTCCTCATTTTTTATGGCTGAATAATATTCTATTGTGTGTGTACTTATAAATAATTGTGTATATAAATATATACAATGTTGTGCATATATTATACTACATATATACAATACATTGCATATACTGTATACATATATACCACAACTTCTTTATCCCTTCATCCATTGATGGATGCTTGGGTTGTTTCCATGTCTTGGCTATTGTAAATAATGCTGCTGTGAATATGGAGGGGTCCATATGTTTTTGACTTAGTGTTTTTGTTCCTTTGGATATAGTTCCAGAAGTGGAATTGCTGGATCGTAGTAGTTCACAGTAGCTCTATTTTCAATCTTTCGAGGATCCACCATACTGTTTTCTATAGTGGCTGCACCAATTTAATTCCCACCAACAGTGTACAAAGGTTCCCTTTTTGCTACATCCTCTGGGGAGGGGCAGAGAGAGGGGAACAGAGGATCCAAAGCGGGCTCCGCACAGACAGGCTGACAGTAGTGAGCCCAATGTGGGGCTTGAACTCACCAACTGCAAGATCATGACCTGAGCCGAATGAGCCCCTCAGATGCCCCACTTCTTGTCTTTTTGATGACGGTCATTCTAACTGGTGTGAAGTGATACCTCATTGTGGTTTTGATTTGCATTTCCCTGATGATGAATGATGCTGAGCCTCTTCTCATGTGTCTGTTGCTCTTACCTAGATCTTCTCGGAAAGATATCTGTTGAGGTCCTTTGCCTATTCTTTTGATTGGGTTATCATTATTAATATTCTTGTTATCTAGTTGTATGAGCTCTTTATATATTTTGTATATTACCCCTTATCAGATATATGCTTCACAAATATTTTTCCCCATTTCATAGGGCAGTGTTAGCCTTGATCTGTTATTGATCTATTTGTCTGTTGTCTTTTCACTTTTTTGATGGCTTCTTTTATTGTACAGAAGCTCTGTAGCTTTGGTGTTGTCCCACTTGTTTTTTATTTTGTTGCTTGTGCCTTAGGTATCATATCCAAAACATCTTTACCAAGGCCCATGTGAAGGACCTTTATTTCTATGTTTTCTTCTAGGAGTTTCATGGTTTCGAATCTTACATTTAAGCCCTTAATCCATTTTGAGGTAATTTTTGTAAGTAGTATGAGATAGGGGTCCAGTTTCATTTCTTTCCATGTGAAGATCCAATTACCCCAGCACTATTTATTGAAGACTCTTTCCTCCATGAAATAAATACTCTTAGCTTTCTTGTCAAAAATTAGTTGAGCATATATGCTTGGGTGTTTTTTCCTGGACTTTTTTTCCTGTTCCATTGATCTATTTGACTTTTTATGCTAGTATTATACTATTTTGATTACTAAAACTTTATAGTACAGCTTGAAATCAGGGAGTGTGATACTTCCTGCTTTGTTCTTCCTTCTCAGGATTTCTTTGGCTATTCAGGGTCTTATGCAGTTCCACATAGATTTTAGGAGTGTTATTTTGTGCTTCTGCAAAAATGCCACTGGGATTTTGCTAGGATTGCATTGAATCTATGGATGACATTTTTGTGGTACTGAATTCTTCTAATTCATGAACACAGGATACCTTTACATTTATTTGCATCTTCTTTGATTTCTTTCAGCAACGTCTTATGGTTTTTAGAGCAGGGATCTTTCACTTCCTTGGTTACATTTATCCCTAAATCTTGGTTTTCGATGCTACTTTAAAAGGGATCAATTTCTTTCTTTTTCAGAAAATCTATTGCTAGTGTACAGAAACACTACTGACTTCTATATGTAAATTCTACATCCTACAACTTTAATGAATTTATTGATGAGATCTAAGAGCTTTTTGGTTGAGTCTTTAGGATTTCCTATATATTAAATCATGTCATCTGCAAATAGAGACAATTTTACTTCTTCCTTTCCAGTTCTGATATCTTTTATTTCTTTTTCTTACCTGATCAAGTTAGGGCTTCGGTACTAGATTAAATAGGAGTGGTTAAAGTGGGCATCCTTATCTTGTTCCTGATCTTAGAGGAAAAGCTTTCAACCTTTAACCATTGTATATGTTGGCTGTGGAGACTTGTCATATATGGCCTTTATTTTAAGATGTTCCTTTTATACCCATTTGTTAAGAGGTTTTATCCTCAATGGACATTTAAGTTTATCAAATGCTTTTTCTACCCTATTGAGATGATCATATGATTCCTTTTCATTCCATTAATGTGATATCACATTGATTGATTTGTGTATGTTGAATCATCCTTGCATCTCAGGGATAAATCCCACTTGATCATGGTGAATAATCCTTTTAATGTGCTGCTGAATTCAGTTTGCTACCATTTTATTGAGAATTTTTGCATCTATATTCATGAGGGGGATTGACTGTAGTTTTCTTTTATAATAATGTCATTGTCTGGTTTTAGTTTCAGGATTATGCTGGCCTCATAGAATGAGTTTGGGAGTGTTCTGTCCTCTTCAATTTTTTGGAAGAGTTTGAGAAGGACTGGTATAAATTTTTTAAATGTTTGGTAAAATTCCCCAGTGAAACCATCTGGGCTTTTCTTTGCTGGGAGGTTTTTTATTACTGATTCAATATACTCATTAATAACTGGTCTATTCAGACTTTCTGTTTCTTTCTGATTCAGTTTTGGTTATTCATATGTTTCTAAGAATTTTTCCATTTCTTCTGTGTTGTTTAGGTTGTTGGTGTACAATTCTTCACAGTAGCTTCTATGATCCTCTATATTTCTGTGGAATCAGGTGTAATGTCTCCTTCTTCATTTATAATTTTGGTTTGGGTCTCCTCCCTTTTTTCCCTTTGTTAGTCTAGCTAATTGATTAGTTTGTCAACTCTGTTTATCTTTCCACAGAACTAAGCCTTAGTTTTTGGTTAATCTTTTCTGTTGTATTTCTGTGCTCTATTTATTTCTGCTCTAATCTTTATTATTTCCTGTGTCCTGCTAACTTTGTCACAAAAGGAACTTCTTTTTCTCATTCTCTGAGATAGCTCTTTATTTGGGCTCCTTCTTGCTTCTTAATGTAGGTGTTTATTCCTATCAACATCCCGTAAAACTGCCTTTGCTGTATCCCCCAAGTTTTGGCATCTGTGTTTTTATTTTCATTTGTCTCAAGAAACTTTTTAATTTCCCTTTTAATTTCTCCTTTGGTCCATTGGTTGTTCAAGAGAATACACCTTAATTTCCATGTGCTTGTGGTTTTTCCAGCTTTCCCTTATTACTGAATTCTAGTTTGATGCCATTGTAGATAGAGAAGATATTTGGTAAGATTTATCTTCTTGAGTTTGCTGAGACTTATTTTGTGGCCTAACATATGGTCTATCCTAGCAAATTATCTATGTGTGCTTGAGAAGAACACATATTCTGCTACTGTTGGATGGAATGTTCTGGATATTTCTGGTAGGTCCATTTGGTCTATAGTGATGTTCAAACCTGCTGTTTCCCTATTGAATCTCTGGATGATCTACCTATTCAGATCCTATTGGGAGTGGGGTATTCAAGTTTCCAACTATTATTGTATTACTGTTTATTTCTCCTTTTAGCTCTGTTAGTTTTTTCTTTATATATTTAGGTACTCTGATGTTGGGCGAATAAATATTTACAACTGTTCTATCTTCTTAATGGGTTGAGAACTTTATCATTACGTAATGAACTTCTATGTCTCTTTTTACCATTTTTAGTTTAAAGTGTATTTTGTCTGATATAGGTATAGCTACCCCTTCTGTTTGTTGTTTGTTGGTATATTTCCTTGAAATGACTTTTTATATCTCTTCACTCTCAGTCTGTGGGTGTCTTCAAGGCTAAAGTGAGTAGTTTATAGGCAGCACACCACTGGATCTTGTTTGTTTGTTTTTTTTAAATCCATTCATCCATTCTTTTTTTTTTTTTAAGATAGGGAGTGCACAAGCAGGGGAGAGGAGTAGAGGGAGAGAGAGGGAGAGAGAGGGAATCCCAAGCAGGCTCTACGCTCAGCGCAGAGCCTGACGTGGGACCCGATCCCATGATTTTGGGATCATGATCTGATTCAAAACCAAGAGTCAGATGCTCAACTGACTGAGCCACCCTGGCATCCCTTCTCTGTCTTTTGATTAGAGAATTTAATCATTTTATGTTTAAAGTAATTACCAATAGGTAAGGACTTACTTTTCTATTTTGTTCATTATTTTCTGGTTGTTTTGTAGTTCCACTGTTCCTTGTTTCTTATCCTGCTATCTTTTTGTATGTGTGTTGAGGTCTTTTGGTGTCAGTATGCTTTGATTTCTTTGTCATGTTTTTTTTTTTTTTTTTTTAAATAATTGCTATAGGTTTTCCCCTTGTGGTTACTGCAAGGCTTACATTAAAATACCTGAAGATTATAACCCCATATTTTAAACTGATAAACCTTAACCTCAGTAGAATTCCTAAACTTTATACTTGTACTTCTCCTCCCCCTCACATTTTAGGTTACTGCTGTTACAATTTACACACTTTTTTAATATTGTGTAACTAATGACAAAGTATTATAGTTATGGTTGTTTTTACTATATTCATGTTTTTTAACTTAAAACTTTTTAACGTTTATTTTATTTATTTTGAGGGCGGGAGAGAGAGAGAGAGTGAGAGACCACCTGTAAGTGAGCAGAGGAGGGGGTGGAGAGAGACAGACAGAAAGGATCCCAAGCAAGCTCTGCACTGTCAGCACAGAACCCAACACAGGACTTAAACTCATGAACTATGAGATCATGACCTGAGCCAAAATCATGAGTCAGACACCTAACTGACTGAGCCACCCAAACACTCCCATGTTTTTTAACTTTTAAAATAGAATTATGTTAATGAATGTAAGTGAATTATGCACTACCATTACCAAATTACAGAATCTAACTTTGACTTTAAATTTACCATTACAATGAGTTTTGCTACCTTTTTATGTTTTTATAATGTTAATTAGTACTCTTTTATTTTTTAAAGTTTATTTATTTTTGAGAGAGAGAGAACGTGCACACACATGTGCACATGAGTGGGGGAAGGGCAGAGAGAGAGATGGGGACAGAGGATCCAAAGCAGGCTCTGCACTGACAGCAGTGAGCCCAATGTGGGGCTTGAACTCAGGAACCATGAAATCATGACCTAAGCTGAAGTCGAATGCTTAAGTGGCTGAGCCACCCAGGTGCCCCAGTGTCCTTTTACTTCTGCTCAAAGAATTCCCTTTAGCATTTCTTGTAAGGAAGATCTAGTGGTAATGAACTCCCTCAGGTTTTTTTGGGAAAGGGTTTTTTGTTTTGTTTTTACTTTTTTTTTTTTTAAAAAATAGGCTCCAATTCCCAATGTGAGTATTGAACTCACAACCCTGACATCAAGAGTCACATGCTTTGCTGAATCAGAGCCAGCCAGGCTCTTTTTATCTTTTTCATTTCTGAAGGACAGCTTTGCTGAGTACAGGATTCTCGGTTACTTTTTTCACTTATTTTTAAGATTTAAGTTTTGAGTAATCTCTACACCCAACATGGGGCTTGAACTTACAACCTGAGATAAGGAGTCACACAATCCACTGACTGAGCTAGCCAGGTGCCCCTCTTGGTTGAGTTTTACCCCCAGTATTTTGATTAGGCCAACCTATTCTCTCTGCCCCAAAATGTTTCTATTGGGAAATTTGTTCATAGTCTGACAGGGGTTTTCCTGGGAACTTCTCTCTTTTCTATTTTTGCTTTTACACTCCTTTCTTTGCCTTGGACTTTTGGCAATTTAAGTACAATGTATCTTCATGTGGCTCTATTCAGGTTCAACCTATCTGGAGTCCTTCAGGCCTCATGGATCTAGATGTCTGTTTCTCTTCCCTGGTGTGGGAAATGTTTAGCCATTATTGCTTTAAATAGATTTTCTGATCCTTCCTCTTTTTCTTTTCCTTTTGGAATGCTCATAATATGAATGTTGCTTCTTTTCATAGTGTCCCATGTATCTCATAGTTTTTACTCTTTTTCATTCTTTTTCATTTTTTTGCTCCTCTGACTAGATAATTTCTGATATTCTATCTTCCTGACTGCTGATTCTTTCCTCTGCATGGTCGAGTCTTCTTTTGAAATTCTATGGAATTTTTCAGTTCAGTTATTGTATTTTTCAGCTGTAGGATTTGTGTGTGTGTGTGTGTGTGTGTGTGTGTGTGTGTTTATGGTTTCTATTGTTTTTTTAATTTTCTCATTTTGTTCATGCATTGTTTCCCCAATTTTGCTGTCTCTGTGTGTTCTTGTGGTTCATTAAACTTTTTCAAGAGGATTACTCTGAAATTCTTTGACAGTTCATAGATCTTCATTTCCTTAAGACCAGTTATTAGAGTTTTATTAGTTTCCTTTAGTGGTGTCCTATTTACTTGTTTATTTTGTGTGTGATTCTTGATTCCCTACATTGCTGCCTGAACATTTGAGTCATCAGGCTCCAAAAACATAGTTTTGTTTTGGCAGAGACACAGTTCTTCACTAGTCAGCTCAGTTTGGGTTTCCGAGTATGTGAGCTGGTAATGTCCTTGTGCAAGTGGGACCCACTATTACAGTCTATTTGGGAGCAAAGCAAACCCTGGGGTTAGGGATGGGAGAGTGGGGGGTGCCAGTGGCTGAGAATCAGTGGATAGGGCTTGGATAGGGTTTGGGTCCCTTCCGAAGCAAGGCTGTAGGATGGGCTTTGCAGTTGCCTGGATTCTCTGGTCAGACATCCTAGCTGGCTGGACCGGACTACCAGTGTAGTGGTATGGACCACTACCATATTCAGTGGTAGATGGGGCTATGCGTTAGCCTTCCTGTCCTGGCTGGTCAGCAGGATGAGACCCAGGGCCTGGGTGACTTACTGTTTTGTGACCCAGGCAAGAGCACGCAATGAATTCCCTGGTCAGCTGAGGCCACCAGTTTTGTTCTACAGATGGAGGAAGCCATGGGCTGTGCTCGCTGTTCAAGGACCACTGCACGTAGGGCCGCTGAATGGACTTCACAGCTCCCTGTGTGCTCTGGTTAGGTTCCCTGGTTGGACCGGCTGATGGTCGTATCTAGCAATGAGCAGGGTTATGGGAAAAGCAGCTCTAAAACTGGTAAAGCTCTAAAGCTCTTTGTTTATGGTCTTAACTTAAGCCAACCTGCAGCCCAAGTTCCCTGCTGAATAGGGCCACTGGTTTGCTCTGGGATGACAGGCTCTGCCTGCCCCTCTCTAAGCCTGAGCACTGCTGGGTTGCATGGCTTCTACAAGTTGTCTGTTGCCTGCTCTTCTGGTCAGATGGGGCTGGAAGACCCTCTCCATAGCAGGAGGGGGGCTGTGACTCAGCACTCTGCCTGGGTGTGGGCAAACTGGGCTCTAGGGCTGGCACAACTCCCTGTCTGAGGATCAGAATCGGGCAGATCAGCTCTCTGCCACGTCCCCTGGTCAGAGCTCACCCCTGACTTACAGATGAACAAAGCTGCTGTTGGGGATTACTACTGAGGCACTGCAGGTATGAACTTGGTGTGCGATCTGTGTGCTGGTTGTTGCAAGCCCTTCCCGCCTTTCTCCATCACAGCCAGATTCTCAGTGATAAAGCAGATTCCCCTGCGATCCCCGTGGTGTGAGGTTAGAGTAGGGGCTCCCGCAAAGGGGCTCACAGTGCTGGTGGGGGCTGTTTGTCTCTTCTGGGTTCTGTCTTCCTATTGGAGGACCTAGGGGCTCAGGGAAGACCTCTCTGTGTGGTGCTGCGCTGGCCTGGGGGAGGGGCAATGGGGTCAACGTGTAGCCATTTCCTCACCCTTATAATGCAGGCCATCTTGGTCTCTGAAGCACAAGGGGTGCTTCAGCCTCACCTCCACCCATGGTCTAGGATTCCCTGAGGTGTCTTGAATACTTATTGGTTGTTCTTCTTATGAGGGGGAGCAAAGTCAAGAACAACCTGTGTCACCACCTTGGTGATGTCACCTTTCCTTTTACCATTAAAAGATGAAATTCTTGGGGTGCTTGGGTGGCTCAGCTGGTTAAGAGTTCAACTCTTGGTTTAAGCTCAGGTCATGATCTCACAGTTTGTGAGTTCCAGCCCTGTGGGATTCTCTCCCTCCCTCTCTCTTTCTGCCTCTCTCCTGCTCACATGCGCTCTCTCTCGGTCAAAATAAACTTTAAAAAAAGATGAAATTGTGTCTTTCTCCTAATACAGAATAATTTCTATTAATTTTACCACCTTACTATCAGCACATGCACTGCCACACACACATTTCTTCTTTGTATGAATAAACTTTTAGTCAAGTCCAATTTCAGTACATCTTGGGAAACCTTGCTATTGAACACTGTAAATCTTTAAAAACTATTACAACTGATGCCAGGTTTCCTGTTATCAAAGATAGGACCAGAGATGTCCAAAGATAAAAAAAATTTTCTAAGTTCAGAATGGCAAAGTGAAAGAACACACCTTATTTAGACAATCTTGGCAGAATCTAATGTCATAAAATTGAAAATTCAGAAAACTTGGTAAGAAAAGAAAAAGAGAATTAGAATATTCTCTGCGGGTCCATCAGATAAATCTGAATTCAAAACCCAGATTTGCCTTGATTAGCTATATGACCTTGAGCAAAGAAAGTATTTAACATCTTCAGGTTTCAGATTCCAGATCTATGAGATGAGACTCACAGGGCATACTTCAGTAAGTTGTTTTGAATCTTAAATGAGAAAACATATGGGTAAAGTCTATAAAAGTAGTTTCCTGTTCTCCTCTAGACATGAAAATGAAAGCATCTAAACTAAAATTAGGCATATGCAAACTTAACCCTTGGAAAATACATCACAAAAATTAAGAAAATGAAATTAATTCTACCAATAGCTTTGAAACACAGAACAGCAAAAGGATCAAACGGACCTTAACTTGGTCATTTTTCAGCTTTACATCCCAGATTCCAAGTGCATTTTGACACAGGGAGAACTTTGCCTACAAGGGAACATGGGGACAAACGTTTGCATTGTTTGGCTTAGGGCCAGAATTCAAACTCCTTCTGCTGAATCTTCTGCCTTTTTTCCTTTAATGAACTCTATTACTGTGTTACTTCCTCCATTCCCTCTTAGCTTAATGGAAATGCTAAAAGCAGTCCCCAGTGTCAACGTATCAAATGTCATGGGTGGCAGCCTCAGTCCTAGAGGAGTCTGTCTACCTACATTACAGAGTTCATGGCTGCAGACACACCCTTTGGCCAGTCTGGGGTTGGCAAAGCTGGAGTCACTAATGGCATTGATGACAAACAGGAAGTATCCACTGCCTCTGTAAGACTCCCTAAAATGCCCTTAATACTAGGAAGTTGTGGCTTTCTGCTGATATCATGGACTAAATTGTTGGGGGGGCGTGGCTCTTTAAATTTTTATTTTAATTCCAGCTAGTTAACATATAGTAGTTTCAGGTATATATTATAGTGATTCAACACAGCCATACAGCACCTGGTGCCTATCACAACAAGTGCCCTCTTTAGTCCCCATCACCTGTTTCACCCATTACCCCACCCGCCCCGCCCCCCACCTCTCCCCCATCAATTTGTTCTCTATAATTGAGTCTGTTTTGGGGCACTTGGGTGGCTCAGCTGGTTAAGCATCTGATTTCAGCTCAGGCCATGATCTCACAGTTCATGGGTTCAAGCCCTACATCGGGCTCTGTGCTGACAGCCTGGAGCCTGAAGCCTGCTTAGGATTCTGTGTTTCTCTCTCTGCTCCTCCTCTGCTCGTGCTCTGTTTCTCTCTCTCTCTCTCTCTGTCTCAAAAATAAATAAAACATTTTTAAAAAGAGTCCGTTTCTTAGTTTCTCTCTCTTTTTTTTCCAATTTGCTCATTTGTTATATTTCACATATGAATGAAATCATATGGTGATTGCCTTTCTCTGACTTATTTCACTTAGCATTATACACTTTAGCTCCATTCATGTCATTGCAAATGGAAAGATTTTATTCTTTTTTATGGCTGAATAGTATCCACATCTTCTTTATCCTTTCATCAATTAATGAACACTTGGGCTGCTTCCATATCTTGGCTATTGTAAATAATGCTGCCATAAACATAGGCGTGCATGTATCCCTTTGAATTAGTGTTTTTGTATTGTTTGGGTAAATACCCAGTAGTGTGATTGCTGGATCCTACCGTAGTTCTAATTTTAACTTTTTGAGAGAACTTCTATACTGTTTTCCACAGTGGGTGCACCAGTTTGGATTCCTATTAACAGTGCACGAGTGTTTTCTCTCCACTTGCTTGTCAACACTGCTTCTTTCTTGTATTGTTGATTTTAGCCCTTCTGACAGGTATGAGGTGATAACTCATTGTAGCTTTGATTTCCATTTTCCTGATAGTAACTGATAATGAACATCTTTTCATGTGTCTATTGGCCACCTGTGTGTCTTCTTTGGAGAAATATTTGTTCACGTCTTCTGTTCAATTTTTAATTATTTGTTTTGGGGGTATGTTTATAATTTCTTTATATATTTTGGATACAAACCCTTTATCAGATATGTCATTTGCAAGTCTCTTCTCCAATTTTGTATGTTGTCTTTTAGTTTTGTTGGCTGTTTCCTTCGCTGTGCAGGAGGTTTTCATTCTGATGCAGTCCCAATAGTTTATTTTTCCTTTTGTTTCCCTTATCTCATGAAACATACCTAGAAAAAAGTTGCTATGGCTGATGTCAAGGAGGTCACTATGTTCTCTTCTAGGAATTTGATGGTTTCAGGTCTCACATTTAGATCTTCCATCATTTTGAATTTATTTTTGTGTGTGGTGTAAGAAAGTGGTCCAGTTTCATTCTTCTGCATGTTACCATCCAGTTTTCCCAACACCGTTTGCTGAAGAGACTTTTTTCCATTGGATATTCTTTCCTGCTTTGTCAAAGATTAGCTGACCATATAGCTGTGGATCTACTTCTGGGCTTTCTATTTTGTTCCATTGATTATGTGTCTGTGTTTGTGCCAGTACATACTTGTCTTGATGACTACGGCTTTGTAATATAGCTTGAAGTCTGAAATTGTGATGCCTCCAGCTTTGCTTTTCTTTTTCGGGACTGCTTTGGGATTTGGGGTCTTTTGTGGTTCTACAACAATTTTACGATTGTTTGTTCTAGGTCTGTGAAAAATGCTGGTGATATTTTGATAGGGATTGCATTAAATCTGTCGATTGCTTTGGGTAGTACACTTCAACAATACTGATTCTCCCCATCCATGAGCACGGGATGTCCTAGACTAACTTGTTGATCAGCTGGTCAACCCTTTAGTCCGTGCACATTCAATGGCTAGAGTTTGTACTGAGTTTGATGAATATGATAAGCAGAGAAGTATGGGGAGCAGGCTGGTGGGAGGTAGGTGCTGGACATGTAAAAGCAGGGGCTACAGACTACACCATGGAAGCAAAGCTCATCTGTCATAAACATCTGTCTTTTTGCCTCACTCCTTCCCTTAATCCCTGTCTGCCTCCCTCCTTTTTTCCTCTTTCAACAAATACTATGTGTTTATGTATGCCTAGCACCACTAAAGTTAGAAATGAGAACAAAACAAACTGGTTCTTGTCTTCATGGAACTTCCGCTCTAGTGAGGGAGACACACAAAGAACAAGCAAACACAATCAACATAAAAAAGGCTGTGAATGTTCCCTAGAATTGGTCAAACTCAGGATATACTGTTGCCACCGTATGGACAGCTATCCTTTTACAGCTTCCTGGCTTTGTGGTTGGCACAGCTAGGTTTACCACTGACACGAAAAACTGGCAGCATTGTTACCTAATGTCTTAAAAAAAAAAAATAAACCTTTAGGGGCCTGGGTGCCTTGGATGGTTAAGAGTACGACTCATGATTTCAGCTAATGTCATGATCTCATGGTTTATGAGTAAGAGCCCCGCACTGGGCTCTCTGCACAGAGCCCGCTTTGGATCCCCTGTCCCCCTTTCTCTCTGCCCCTTCCCTGCTCACTCTGTCTCCCTATCTCTCTCAAAAATAAACAAACATTGAGGGCACCTAGGTGGCTCAGTCAGTTAAGCGTACGACTTTGGCTCAGGTCATGATCTCACAACTCGTGAGTTCGAGTCCTGCATCGGGCTCTGTGCTGACAGCTCAGAGCCTGGAGCCTGCTTCAGATTCTATGTCCCACCCCTCTCTCTCTGCTCTTATCCCATTCATGTTCTGTCTCTCTCTCCTTCAAAAATAAATAAAAACATAAAAAAATTTTTTAAACAATAAACATTAAAAAAATTAAATTAACTTAAAACTTTTTAAAATAGGGGTGCCTGGGTGGCTCAGTCGGTTGAGCGTCCAACTTTGGCTCAGGTCACGATCTTGCGGTTGGTGAGTTCAAACCACCCGTTGGGCTCTATGCTGACAGCTCGGAGCCTGGAGCCTGCTTCGGATTCTCTGTCTCCTTCTCTCTGCCCATCACCCACTCGCACTCTCTCTCTCTCAATGATTAATAAACATTAAAAATGTTTTAAAATAAAATTTAAAAAAATTTAAATAAAAAATAAATCTTTGTAATAGTACCTAGACAAAAGTTTAATAATGAATTAGCCTCTGGGGCGCCTGGGTGGCTTAGTCGGTTAAGCGTCCGACTTTCGCTTAGGTCATGATCTCGCGGTTCGTGGGTTCGAGCCCCGCGTCGGGCCCTGTGCTGACTGCCAGCTCAGAGCCTGGAGCCTGTTTCAGTCTGTGACTCCCTCTCTCTATGACCCTCCCCTCCTCACGCTGTCTCTCTCTCTCTCCTAGAAATAAATAAAAATATTAAAAAAAAAATAATAATGAATTAACCTCCCACTGTTGCTCAGAAGACTTCATACCTGTGGCTAAGGAAACACCTATCACGGACTTTCTCGTCCCTCATATGGTGCCTCAGTGCATTTGACTGGCAGCCCAGCCTTTTCCGCAGGCTCGGTTTCAGTTGTCAGGTGGCATGAATGCCTGCTTCTCTGACTTGTGCCCCAGAGGCTGACTAGAGTAAAGGCTGCCACACAGAGCCCGGGAACAGCTACCAACATAGGTAGACGACTATAAAAACCAAGGAAGAATGAAGCCACGACATTGAGAAGCAAACCACATTGGGATGCCCAGCAACATGGAACACCGAGATCATTTGCTCTGTGACATGGAAGAGGCTTTCTATGTGGTAACTGGCAGTAGGGTCCTAAGCAAATTTTTAAAAAGATTTATTTTTAATTTTTTTAAGAATTTGTTTATTTTTGAGAGTGTATGAGCGGGGAGGGGCAGAGAGAAAGGGGCACAGAGGATCCAAAGCAGGTTCCGCGTTGTCAACAGAGAGCCCAATGTGGGGCTCGAACTCACGAACCAGGACATCATGACCTGAGCTGAAGTTGGACGCTCAGCCAACTGAGCCACCCCGGTGCCCCTAAAAAAACTACTAAGAAGTGAAATTGATTGTCCTAAGGAGGAGGTTTAAAAAATCTAAGTAAAATTTGGTCTCCTTCTCATTAGTGCTCAGTTTTCTTTAACTGACACACTCTGACTTTAAATACACACTAAATCCCTTTTAATGAAAAATTCTGGGCCTTTCTACCTTTGCTCATCTTAAAGCTTATACTAAGATCTGTTCTTAACATTCCTTTTAATTATATTATGTTAAACATGATGGATTCCTCTTAATCATTCCTCACAACCACACATTTCCCAGTTTGCAAATTCCATAAATTAACACTCTTAGAGTGATCTGGGTTTACACATGCAGAAAGGGATTCGTTTGCATCCTTGTCTCCACTGATTTTTTCTTCTTGTTGCTCCTTGCTCATTCTGTTAGGACTCTTGCTTTTTGGAGATCAAAGAAAAAGAAAAAAAAAGTTTCCTCAAACTTTTGTCTTTTCTTTAGGTTAAAAATCAACATTGGTTTTATATTTGCCCAAGATACTATTGAAATTATTTCAAAGCTTTTTAACCAGAATGTGTACAGAGAAGCCTTGTGGCAAACTGCAGAACTATTTTATAAGAAATTAATTTGAAATGCCAGCAGAGACCGTGGCACTAAGTTTCCAAAGTGATGTTACTTTAATTCAGCAAGAGTATCTTAGAGCCACTCTGAGTCAGAGGACAGGATGGTATTTTGATCTTAAAAGATAAAATGGTATTTCCAAACAGCGAATTACGCACAGGGTTCATTATCCACGTTGGCAGAAGCATTCAGGTGAGTTTCCGCTATGAGATCAGTCCCAGATCTCAGCCCACTCTCACACGCTATTGAACACTTTTTCCTTCTGGTTTATATACGAGGTGAGCATCTCTTTCCCCTGATGAACCGGCGTTGGGGTACAAAACCTATAATTACCTTCTACGGAGATGGCAGAGACTCCAGCAATCTCATCTGATCTCTAGAAAGAATTTCGCAGCAGAAATCGTGTTCCTCATAAAGTCAAGGGACCTGGTTTGGAATCTTAACTCTGTCCCTTACTAACATTGTAACTTAAGGTAAGCTACTTCATTTCTCTGGGTCTCAGGTTCCTTGCCTTGGAGAATGTGAAAAATAATGACCACCTCACTGAATGTAATACTCAGGTGAAAGCACTTGGCAGTAGCAGGTGCTCAGAAAATGTCGGTTTCCTTCTTTCTACACGGCAGAGGAAGGAAGAGGCCACAGAGCTGTATTGGTCAGCTGCTGCTGTGTAAGAAACCACACCAAAACTCAGGGTTTGTTTTCGCTCATGCAGCCACAAGTTGGCTGGGGGCACAGTTGTCGACTGTGCGTCATGAGGGTGGCTCTACCTTGGTTGTGTTGTCCCGGATCCCATGCTGATGGGACAGTCACTTGACTGCTACATGTTCTTGTTATGGTTGAGGCAGAAGTGCAGGAGGGCTGACCAAACACATGTGTGGCCTCTTCTGATTGAGGCTCAGAACTGTTGTGATGTCACTTGTACCAACTAGCCAAGCCTGATGTCCATGGCATGGTGAAATATTTACCATGTCCAGTAGAAGGAAATGCAAAGCCACATGCAAAGGGCATGGACACAGGAAGGGCAAGATTTAGGGAAGACGTGCCGTCTCTCAGAGAAGCCAAGACCTCCTAGCATAGGGACCAGACACCCAAAGCCAGGCTGATAAAATGCCCCACAGCCTAGGAGTAGAGGGACAGTGATGTTGACACAGCACAGGATCCCCTGCAGTGTCAGATGAGTTTGGTCTAAAAAAAGAAAAAACCTCCAAAACACAAATGAGGATGATGAAAACAACTTCTGTGCTCTAACACCCATTTATCAAATGACACTTAGGAAGAGTTGAGTGGTGAATATCTACTTCCTGAGAACTACAAATTAACCGACACACACAGATTCTGTCTCTGCTCATTTCATCATCCATGAATGTCAACTGGAACACCTGCTATGTGGCAGGCAGTGTGTAGAAAAATTAGCGAGGCGAAGACGAGTGGAGAGATGGACTCATAAGCCATCACAAAACGGCGTGATCAGCGCTATGCGAAGAGGAAACCAGGTGCATCTGGGACACACAGAATGGGTTAGCAAGCCTTGGGAAGCCTTGGGAAGGGGAGGGAAGACTCTAAAGAGGAGGTGTGACTAAACTAATTCCCTAAGCTGGGAATTAGAGTTAAACAAAAGTTTTAGATCATAAGAGAAAAAGTGAAGTGTTTTATAGTGGTTTTAGTACCACTCTGGCAAAAAAGAAGAGGGACTTGCTTTAATACTCCCTGTTTATATGCCTCTCGGGAAGAAACCCAGCAGTGGTAGACACGGGAAGGGTCTCTGTTTCCTGGCCACTTCTCACAGATTTAACTTTATTTATTTATTTATTTATTTGTTTATTATTTTAAAAATCTTTTTTAAGTTTATTTCTGAGAGAGAGAGACAGAGAGTGAACAGAGGAGGGGCAGAGAGAGAGGGAGACACAGAATCTGAAGCAGGTTCCAGGCTCTGAGCTGTCAGCATTGGGCCCGATGGGGGGCTCAAACTCACAGCTGTGAGATCATGACCTGAGCTGAAGCTGGATATTTAAACGATTGAGCCACCCAGGAGCTCCAATTTAACTCCTTTCGATCATTCAACAAATACCATGTGCCTGGAGCCCGCCCTGCATGGGACAACACAGGAAGGACCAGACTGCTGCCTCCTAGAGCTCCTCATTACAAGAAAGTCTGACATGCTACCATGGCAGAAGCCTCCAGCATGTGAGCCCTTAGCAAGGGGATGTGACCCTGTCCAGGGCACGAAGGAAGACTGGCCGAGGAAAGGGCAGAACGGCCCACATGTATGGGTAAGGCATTACGGGGAAATGCAATCCTGCCATCCAGAAAACAAGAAAAGCAAATGGGATAGACAGGAAGCACTTAGCTTGTGAGGCAGAGGCAGAGATCATAAGATGTTTTAAGTCAAAAACCTGGGAGACATGTTGAACAGAAGGAATGAAGCATGTGTGTGCTACACACAGGTAAAAAGCATGGAGCAAAGGAGTGTTAGTTACGCACAGAAAGAGATGGAAGCTCCGAGATGGACCTCAGACATTAATCAGGCACAGGCTGCCACTTCCAGGCTGATGGCAATACCATTCCTACACTGGCTGTATTTGCTGTCACCTATTCTGTCCTGTGTATGCTCTGCACCCCAAATTCAGGTGAAAGGCGAGCTATGCTGGCTGCGTGTGCTGCCCGAGTCTTTCAGAACAGGAGTGTACTGGATCCAGGCACCTTTCCTCTGCTGACCCCCCATCCAACCCCGAATCTGCTCCTTGGAATCACATCATAAGAAGGCTGGTGGGAAAACAAGAGAGGAAAGACCACCAAACACGGTAGACGGCACGGTTCAGGCACTACGATCCTGCCTGTATCCCTTTCTGTGCTACGCGACCCTCACGTGTCCGTCTGCTTGCTGCTTCTAGCATCTTTCAGACTGCCCTGATATGCCATGTGGTCGAAGCTTCTTAACTCGACCCATGGGACCTTCCTTTCTGTGACCTCTGGGACAGGCTGCTGGGGCGTGAGCTGGAGGCTGGCACTGCCTCAGAGTGATTGCCTACAGGTCACGCTTTGTGAGTTTCTTCTGCCCAGCTCAGCAGCCACAGGATCAAAGCACCAGGAAGGTTGACAGTTGGGTTTATGTGGGGTTGGGCTAACACGAAGTAGGGTAGGCGATGGAGGACATTGGCAAAAGAAAGCCTGGAGTGATCGACCACGGACTTTAACTTGATTAGGGAGTGAAGTGGGAGTAAGAAAGGAAGTCAGGGGTTTGTGCGGGGTGGGGGAGAGGGACAGGAGGACCAGGAAGAGGGAGGAGTCTGGTTGGTGTGAGCCACAAGCTAGAAGGATGGGGGGCTGTGGCAGGAGAGAGATTTGAATGTGTGACTTCCCAAGAGATCCAGGTCACCTATGCGTCAAGTTTGTCATAAAATCTTGAGGTGATTGTACATCTGGGTTCAGAATGGGCTTAGCTGCACCTCCCTTGACTTTGCACTTCAGTACTGAGGACTCATGCTACGTCTCTGTAATAACGGAAGATCCATTATGCTAAGACACCCTTGGATTTCGCCCCCCACCCCCTGGGATGGCTGACCGATGGCACGCAGCTCACAGCTGTGCACGCACGGTAGTGTCGGCTGTCACATTGTCCCACTTCACCGTATTACAAGATGATACATGTCTTAACATTCAAACTATTTAAACATTTTACTAATATAATCCGTTCTCTCTCTTTTTTTTATAAATGTTTATTTTTGAGAGAGGCAGGGGAGGAGTAGACAGAGAAGGAGACAGGATCTGAAGTGAGCTCTGGGCTGACAGCAGTGAGCCACGTGTGGGGCTTGAGCTCACAAAGTGCAAGATAATGACCTGAGCCGAAGTCGGGTTTTTAAGCACTGAGCACTCAGGGGGGCACTCAGGCTCCCCTAATACAATCCGTTCTTAAATTCAATTCAACATATGATCGTTAAGTACCTGCTCAATGCGGGACACTGAGTCAGGTCCTGGGTCAAAGGGTGAAGAAGGAAACACGATGCCTGGCATGCTACGGCCATACTTTGGGGAATGGGGACCTTCGGTGGCATGTAGGTATGTACCGCAGGGAGACGAGGAGCCATCCTGCTTCAGGATCTCCCCTGAGGTAGCCCCAGGCTCCAGCTGCACCTGTTTGAAAGCCTCCGCTCCAGTGATGCTAACTTTGTGGCAGAACACAGGTGACGGTCTTCCTCCTTTCTCAGAGTCACCAACACGGTGGACATGGGGAGTCTCCTCTGTCCCCTGGCTGTATACTTTATGTCTCTGTGTGTGTGGCTCTGTGGGCCCATCAAAACAGGGAGCATTGATCTGTTTTTTAAAAATTTACCTAACTAGCATGTTTTACATACTGTTCTATAACCTGACCCTCTCCTTCACCATTATATTTTTTAGTATGAGACCGCACCATCGGATGACGATGTCACACTTTATTCTGGCCAATTCCCCACTGAGGGACATGTAGATAATATTTCTTGTCAGTGAGGCACTGTCCTATGTGCCTTACAAACTCTCATTCATGTATCCTCATCACAGGCAGCATTGCAACAGCCTTATTTTATACACTAGGAAACAAACACAGAGAGGCTAAGTAGCCCATTCAAGGTCACACAGCTCCTAAGTGGTAGAACCCGGATTCAAACCGATATTATCTGTCACAGCAGGTCTTCCTCCTGACCCCTGAGTGATGATGCCTCTTTATTGTGTTTCGGTCTTTCCCTATTACAGTCTTGTAACACTCATTTTTCAAAAAAATGTTTAATTTTATTTTGAGAGAGAGAGAGAGAGAGAGACAGAGCATGAGCTGGGGAGGGGCAGAGAGCGTGAGCTGGGGAGGAGTGAGAAATGAAGGAGACACAGAATCTGAAGCAGGCTCCAGGCTCTGAGCTGTCAGCACAGAGCCTGACGCGGGGCTCAAACCCACAAGCAGCGTGATCATGACATGAGCCGAAGCTGGACACTCAACCGACTGATCCACCCAGGCGCCCTTTGAAACACGCATTCTTATGCCTACTGCCATATGCACACAAGTGGAATTTCTTTCCGGTTTTTACTGAGAACTGGGATTGTAGGATCCAGACGGGATCTCTCGCTGTGATGAGTTTTACCAGGCTGGGGACTAAAACGTCATAGGAACAATTCTGAGGCTTTGAAGGAATTCATAACAGTTAAATAGTTACTTCGATATTTTATCTAGCTCTTAACTACAGACTTTCTTTCTGGCACTGAGATCCTCGGAGAGGAGGTTAATAGAATATAAAAGTGCTTTGAGAGAAGACAGAATGGCCCATGTCAAATAAGCGACTTTCCTGAATCGCTTATCTTGCTCATCACAAGTGCACTTTAGCACAGCTATATGAGGCCGTGCGATCCACCAGAAACTGACATTTCCTCTGTATGGTTTCAGCCCATAAACTTAACTCATTAATTCGTCTGCTAAACCACTTAGGGGATTCTGTATGTTGGCCTAAGCCAATAATTTTGAATGCATTTTTGCAATATTATTATAGTAAGAACAGAACAGCTTTTGGTTTTGCAAACTTCTAGTACAATCGGTCTAAGTCTGAGAACGTTTGTGTGAGTTCTCTCTTGCCACTGTCTCATTCTGATTCGGGTCTGAACTATATAGCACCCTCATCTGAGGAGGACCATTGTATGTGTTGCTGTCATTATCCAAGGGCACTCAGTGAATTCAACAAATACAGTCACCTTACAGACAAAATGTCCCCAGTGACTTCAAACATCAAAGTGGTAATAGAATCAGGGGGCTTTTGTTAGCCTTCTCTGAAGGCCTTTTTGCCCTGGCTGAGTCTGAAATAGCAAACACACAAACCACAACGTGCACCTCGGAAATGGTGAGGTCTATGCTCACTCTTTCTCCCTCTCCAGTCCATCTCTGGGCCACTTTAGGGGAACCAGATACATATAATGCAATGGAGGAAATCCTTATTTTTTGATAGGCTGCAAGACATGAAGTTTTATTGCATGAATACTTCGATATTCCCTTTCTGAAGGAAGGACTCCAAGACTTGTAAGTGAATTGGCACACTGGGTGGGAAGAAGCTGATAGTTACACATGAAGAAGGATGCATTCATTCTGGGAGGGAGAAGGGTAGACAGAAGGGACCCTGCCCGTCACACGGGAGGAGTGGGGGAGAAGCACCCAAAGTTGGCGGGACAGATACATCCAAGGGGAATTATAAATTTGTGGGTGATGTAAAGCCTTCCTCCATTCCCCTTATGAAGTCTCCAGCAAAACCGACATTGGCCACTGGTGCTCTTAGTGTGAACGGAATTCTTTCTGGAGAATTCAAAGGCAGCCAGTCATCACACACAAAATAAACACAAAAGTGTTTTCTAAACTGCAGGCTGGGGTCCACTGGTGCGTGTATGAAAGCAGTTTAGTGTTTCAGGCCCAGCATGTAACAAACGAAGTAGAACAGAATAGAAAATATCGGGGCCCCTTGCACAAAATGAAGGTAAGGAGGTTTTTGGAAAATTTTGTACGTTTTTTTAGCCCATGTGGACTGCTATAACAAAATACTGCAGACTGATTGGGTAGCTTATAATCTAGAGGAATGTTCTCACAGTTCTGGAGGCTGGGAAGCCCAGGATGCGGGTGCTGGCACGGCATGGCTGGGTGGGGGTCCTCTTCCTGGTTCATAGCTGCTGACTTCTGTTTGCCCTCCTGCGGTGGAAGGGGCTAGGGAACCCTCCAGAGCCTCTTTTATAAGGGCACTAATCCCCTTCATGATGGCTCCAAGCACCACCCAAAGCTCCCACCTCCTAATAATCATCTTTGGGGGGTTATGATTACAGCATATTAATTATGACTACGAATACAAAAATGTTAGACCACCGCATTATGTAGGTTCTAAGTTGTGCTATAAAGTTTTTCTTTTTCTGGATCATGGTAAAGAAAGTGAGCCACTCCACACTACAGTATAATGCGCCAATTACAGGGGTCATCTTGACATCTCGCTCAGCTCTGACGCGTGCCCTGTGTCCTCATAAAAGAGTCTTGATGCCCGCTTCCTGCCACACAATTCACAGCTGCCCAGAGGCAGAAGCAACCTAATGTCCGCGCAGGGATGAATACACAGGATACACACAGAATATGTACAAGATATATACAGGATATAACTCTGGTATATACATAGATGGGAACATTATTCAACCTTAAAAAGGAAGGACCCTGTCATGTGTCACAACCTAGATGAAGCCGGGGAACATTATGCCGAGTGACATCAGCCTGTCACAGAAGGACACATAGTGTATAGTTCCATTTATATGAAGTATATTAAGGTAAGCAGGGGCCTGGAAACAGAAAGTTAAATGGTGGTTGAGGGGCTGGGGGAGGGGAACATGGGAGTATAGAATTGTGGTCACTTAGGATGAGAACGTTCTAGAGATGTGTTGTACGACAGTGCATGGAATTAACAAAGCTGTATCGTATACTTAGACCTTGTTAAGAGGGTCAACTGATGTTATGTTTCCTCCTCCCCACCCCCACCCCGATGAGTCTCGCTCAAAGACTCCCCCGGTAGGGTACTAGCTCCTACTGTTGTGCCCGAATTGCGAGTCCCAGAGAGCTCCAAGGAGCCAGCACCGATGCAAATACAAAAGGGTCTTTATTACAAGCTCGAGCAGGGGCTTACCCGCCTACCCGTGTCATGGCAGCAGGTGAAGCGAAGAACAATAACGAATAGGGTTTTTAAGGAGTAAGGGATGGGGGTGTTACAGCACATGTAGCATCATCACATAAGCACCAATTACAATTGTACAGCACCCCACCCCTGGTAACAGCTTTGACCATTCAGTGTCTGTTAGGTGTTCGTTACTTTTGGTGGGACCCAATCATGGCTTTTGAGAATCCTTTGAAAATGACCAATTGTGAAGTGAGTTCAAAGGGCTCACGTGGGGTTCAGGCAGGCGGTGAGAAATTGGCTAGTTTGTATCTGCAGCTCCCAGCCTTGACTCAGACCATAGGAATGTTTCTTTTTACTTTTTGATTAGCTGAACTGAGGGCGGTCCGAGGATGGTTTTAGCCTTGAACAGTCTGAGGCTTTTCCTGGGGCTGGGACTGGGGCTACGTGCAGCCCGAGGTTGCTCTTAATGGAGGACTTAATTTTTGGCTCTTCACTACCTCCTGTTCTTCCTGCTTTTCTGCTGTTTTCCAGGCCTTGCAAATCTTGTTTTGGCATCTCAGCTGAGCCCCTTAGATAACCCTCTTTGGCTGAGCCCACCTTGCTCAGGGGGCCGCCTCTGACTTGCGGGAACTGGGCTCCACCCGCAGCCCCCTAAGGGCCCTCAGACCCAGGCAGGCTGCCACACGACCAACCGACCGACCCAAGTAGGAGTGGCATCAGGGAGCCCCGCGCATGCGCAGATGCCACCAACCCCATTCCACCTGGCTGCGCCTGCGCAACAGGTGGAAACCATAGAAGACGGCTGATTTTTTCTGTCCGCTTTCCACCCACTGGCTGCCTCCTGGGGAGAGGCTCCTCGGATCACCTGCACGGCCACGTGTGCCAGCCAGGGTCCTTACTTGCTGGGAGGTTGCTCGCTTCTTGCACTGACAGTGATGTGATCTCAGTGATCCCACTCTGCCCCGGCTCCCCTGGACAGGTGTTCGGCTACGCCTGACTTTGGGATTTCCTGTTGTTTCTGCGTTGTGCCATTTAGCAAGAATCCTCCTAAATCAGTTTATCCAGGACACCCACCCTCGATATCTGATCACCTTCAGTAACTGATCCTTCTCCCCGCCCCCAGATCACTGATCACCCCGCTGATCACCCCACTGACCCTCAGCAAGAATCCCCCGACCCCTGTTTCCTCTCAATAATTTCCATCTACTGTCCCCCCAGCCTGCTACTCGGCTGCGCACCCCCACTTGAGATGCTGTAGGGAGTAGAGCTCAATGTGTCTGACCCACTGCAAGATCCCATTGCAGTGGATCCCTCGCCCTCTGCCTTGAATAAAATCTGCCTTTCCTCTTCAATTAGCATCATTACTATTTTCATAACAGTACTCATGTGGTGGGTTTCAAAGTTCAACAGGTCAGGGACTCTACAATCAACCTCCTCAATGTTGGGTCGGGGGAGCAGTTTTTGTACAGATGGAAGTAAGGAGCAGACAGCTGGACTGCTCTGGATTGAATGCAAATCAGATGATGTCACACTCTTTCCCCAAACCTTCTATGGCTCCCTATTGCGCTTCCAAAAGTCCAAACCTCTTACCTCAGTTTAGCAGGACCCTCATCGTCACCCTCTCCAGCCTGCCCTTTGCTACTTCTCCACTTCTAACTCCTCATCCAGGACTCCAGAGCTGCCTACAGCTCCCAGCCCTTCTCTCCCAAGCTTTTTTTTCACCCTGTCTTTGTCAAGTCCTGCTCTCCATCCCTATAGTTCTTTAGGATGGCTAATTCCTACATATTTTTCAAGTCTTAACAGAAATGGAGCATTTACCGTGAAACTAACAAAGCTTAGGCCTCAGGGTGTGTGCTAAGCCTTCATACCTAATTTTGTAACCTGGTATTCCTTTTCTTCAATAGGGCCCCCAAGTTGTATAAGCCCTAGGCCTCACAAAATCTGAATCCACTTCTGAGTCTCAGTGTAGACAATCCTGTCTTCCTAACTCCTTAAGACAGGGATCTTGATCTTCTGTATGTGTTGCCCACTGATCCCACACCCCCTGGAACAGCCCTGACTATACTCCCCTGTGCGCCTATGGACTCAACAGTCTTTGCCCTGAAACTCTTAGAGAAAAGGAATTTTATCTTTGTCCTTCAGGTGCCAGGGTGCAAAGTGCATAGTAGCTGGTAAATAAAAATGTGAATATATGATGCACTGCATAAATTGATTTGGGGAAACACTGGTTTTAAGGCTTCACAAGATGTTCTATGCATAAACCTTTGACAGGAATAAAGAGGAGTAAGCACTGCCCAAGAAGGAATTTCTAGGGGAGCCAGGCTGACTCAGTCGGTTAAGAGGCTAACTTGGGCTCAGGTCATGATCTCACGGTTTGTGGATTTGAGCCCGCTTCGGGCTTCTGTGCTGACAGCTCGGAGCCCGGACAGAGCCTGCTTCGGATTCTGTGTCTCTCTCTCTCTGCCCCTCCCCCCCTTGTGCTCTGTCTCTCAAAAATAAATAAATGTTAAAAAAAAAATTTTTTTTAAAGAAGGGGTTTCCAAAGCATTGTCCTGGCATGTGTCTGCAGAGAGCCACTGTTCCAGATTCTGTCCCATTTCTTGTAGCTTGAGGGAATTTGTGGTGACTTCGCTAAATAAATGCAGCTTTATTGTCTGCCCTGCCTCCTAAGGATTTCTCTAAAACAGGATGTTTTTATTAAAAAGAAAAAAAGAATGAAAGAAAAGAGGTAAAGGATATAGCATCCCTTCCAACTTAAGAGCTGTCAAATTTGTCCATTTTTCTTCCTCTGAGAGCTCATTATATCCTACAATTTACTTCTTCTTCCCCTTTCTTACTGGTCTCAAGTTAGAACAGTTGGACACTTGTCTGCTCTTGACCATGGCTCTTGTCCAGGTGCAGTCCTGGGAGGGTGGGGCCCCTTTCTGTGCTCTTTCTACCCTCTTGGATCCTTGGATGACACAGCAGTTGAGAACATGGGCTCTGAAGTCAGACTTCTTGGGGTCAAATCACAGCCCTTGGTTTTACTGACTGTGTTCTATGAATTTGAGTCCGTGACTTGACTGGCCTTAAACATTCAGGAATTTTGCAAACCTGTTGATAAACTTGAAATTGGCCTTGAGGGGAATAACTACAACATGGCAATTGGCAAATGCTGCAGATTAGTACCTGCCCCCTTCCCTAACCTAGTCGTTTCCTTTTCTATAAAACAGGAGTAGTAATAGTGCACACCTTCTGGAAAATTCTGGGGGAGTTAAGTTAAATATGCTTGCTTGTGCATGCTAAATACTCAGTAATTGTGACCTGCTCGGTGCTTCTCCTATTTTACATGCTCCAAAGTCTTTCTGCTTGGTGCGCCCTTTTCTGCCATGACTTTAAACACCAGGTCAGATCCAACACAGACATTGGTAATACAATTTTTAAAAATTGCTTAGATTAATTAGGGCCTTAAAACAACTAGCTCATAATTGTTAGGAAATGTGTGATCTAATATCGTTTATGAGGCAGACTGTGATGACACATATATTACAAAATTAGAATGCTTCTAAATTTAGACCCGATTGCTTTTGCTGTACACATTTCATTTGGCTAGATGTTAGAAAGACTTTCTTTTCTGGAATAGCTATTCTTTGTCTCCCAATTAAGGCAAGGACTGTAAAGATAGTTTATTACAGCATTTGGTAATTCAGTAAACAAACATGTCCTAAAAATGTAAATAACTGCTTTGAAGTAAAATGTGCTGAAAATTCACATAAATGAGAGGAGGTTTAAAGACTTGGATGAGGGGCGCCTGGGTGGCTGAGCTGGGTAAGTGCCTGACTCTTGATTTCAGCTCAGGTCATGATCTTATGGTTTGTAGGATTGAGCACTTTGGGCTCTGTGCTGACAGCATGGGATGCTCTCTCTCCCTCCCTCTCTCCCCCTCCATGGCTTTTTCTCTCTGACTCTCAAAATAAATATTTTTAAAAAACTACTCATCCCCTCCTAGATAATTCTTTTTTTAAAATGTTTTATCTATTTTTGGGAGACAGAGAGCATGAGTGGGGGAGGGAGAGAAAGAGAGGGAGACACAGAATCCAAAGCAAGCTCCAGGCTCTGAGCTGTCAGCACAGAGCCTGACATGGGACTTGAACTCAAGAACTGTAAGATCATGACCTGAGCCGAAGTTGGACACTCAACTGACTGAGCCACCCAGGCACCCTGCCCTCCTAGATATCTCCAAGATAATTCTTAAAAAACTAAAGACTTTGGTGAACAAATATAAACTCTTGGTAATATATTGCTGTTACCTGACTGCTAAAAATATAATATATAGAGATTCTGGGTAGAAGCTAGACCCTAAGCTTACCTCATCTCACAGATACAAGTAGATAACACCCACATCAGTGTATGTACAGTATGACACCATATACCTAAAATGTGGGGGGAGAGAAGTAAAGAATGGGTTTAAACTTGAGCCACCATCGACTTCATACGGACTGCTATATGTGTAAGATAGTGTAAACAGACCTAATGGTAAACACGAATAAAAAACCAGGAACAGATATATGAAAAATATAGAGAAAGGAATCCAAGTCTATCACTGAAGAAAACTTGCAAATCATGAGCGAAGAAAGCAAGAGAAGAAAGGAACAGAAAAGAATTCCAAAACAACCATAAAGCAACCAAAATGATGATAAATACATACCTATCAATAATTACTTTGAATGTAAGTAGACTAAGCACTCCAATCAAAAGACATAGCAATGATGAAATGGATAAAAAAGCAAGACACAGAGGCGATTAGGTGGCTCAACCAGTTGAACATTGAACTCTTGATTTCCGGTCAGGTCATGATCTCACAGTTCGTGAGATCGAGCCCCACGTTACGCTCTGCCTTGAGAGTGGAGCCTGCTTGGGATTCTCTCTCTCTCTTCCTCTGCCCATGCCCTGCTTGCATGAGCCTGCACACATGCGCACACTCTCTCTCAAAATAAATAAAAGAACATTAAAAAAAAAAAGGCAAGACTCACCACATGCTGCCTCTAAGAGTCACATTTCAGGCCTAAAGACATGGAGATTGAAAGTGAAGGATTGGAAAAGTGTCTATCATACAAACGGAAGTGAAAAGAAAGCCAGGGTAGCAATACTTGTATAGGACAAAATAGACTAAAACAAAGACCGGGGCGCCTGGGTGGCTCAGTCGGTTAAGTGTCTGACTTCGGCTCAGGTCATGATCTTGTGGCTCGTGGGTTCAAGTCCTGCATCGAGCTCTGTGCTGACAGCTCAGAGCCTGGAGCCTGCTTCGGATTCTGTGTCTCCCTCTTTCTCGGCCCCTCCCCTGCTCATGCTCTGTCTCTTTCTGTCTCAAAAATAAAAATAAGCATTTAAAAAATAAAAAGATACTTAAAAAATAAATAAAACAAAGACCATAACAAGACACAAAGGACACCATATAATCATAAAGGGAACAATCCAACAAGCAGATATAACAATTGTAAATATTTATGAGCCCAACATGAGCGTACCCAAATATACAAAATGGTTGATAACAATCATAAAGAAATGAATCGATAATAATGCCGTAACAATAGGAGACTGTAACAACCCACTTACATCAATGGACAGATGATCTAAACAGAAAATCAACAAGGCAACAGTGGCTTTGAATGACACATTAGACCAGATGGATCTAACAGATATATTCAGAACATTCCATCCTAAAACAGTGGAATACATTCTTTTCGAGTGCCCACAGCACATTCTCTAGAATGGATCCCGTATTAGGCCCTACTATGGAATATTTATCCAAAGAACACAAAACACTAATTTGAAAAGATATATGCATTCCTACATTTACTGCAGCATTATTTATAATAGCCAAATTATGGAAGCAGCCCCCATGTCCATTGATAGATGAATGGCTAAGGAAGATGTGGTGTGTGTGTGTGTGTATATATATATACACACACACACACACACACACACAGTGGAATGTTAGCCATAAAAATAATGAAATCTTGCCATTTATAACAACATGGATGGATCCAGAGAGTATAATGTACGTGAAATAAGTCAGTCGGAGAAAGACAAATACCATATGATTTCACTAATATGGGGAATTTAAGAGACAAAACAAACGAACAAAGAAAAGAAGAGACAAACCAAAAAACACACTTTTAACTAGGAGAACAAACAGATGGTCACCAGAGGGGAGGTGGGTGGGGAGGATGGCGGAAATAGGTGATGGGATTAAGGAGCACACTTATCATGATGAGCACCCGGTAACCTGAAGTGCTGAATATTGAAGTGAATATTGTTCACCTGAAATTAATATAACACCGTACATTAACTATAATGGAATTTTTTAAAGTATTTAAGTAGAAATTATACTCAAACACTCACCAGTTGAGATACAAATGTCATATTGAAAAATCACCCATACTTTTCATATTAATTACTTTCAAAAACCTATGTTTAAAATGTATTTTAGCTATAGAATATGATTAAGTGGAACAATGTGACGAATTAGACATTTCAGACACAAATAATACTTAATGGAGAGGTTTTACTTTTCACCTAAAAATACACTATATCAATTGTCAAAAAACTTGCTGAATAATTTTAAAGATATATATATATACACCTGACTCACTTTGATCATTAATGAATAGATTGTTTATGTGAATTTAAATATAAATATTATGCCGGTAAAGCTTAAACTCAATGTTTCCTTTCTTTTTTAAATTAAAAAAAAATTTAATGTTTGTTAATTTTTGAGAGACAGAGCACGAGTGAGGGAGGGGCAGAGAGAGAGGGAGACACAGAATCCATAGCAGGCTCCAGGCTCTCAGCTGCCAGCACAGAGCCGAATGCAGGGTTCGAAGCCTAAACTTTCTTAAATGAGTCCTTCATTTATTCCCTGTAGGTTTTGGGGGGCGGGGTCTTATTTTCTGCTAGCCTTCATGATTAATGGAATATATATATATTTTTTTTAATCTAACTTTTATCAGTATTTACAACTCTAGGAAGAAAAGCGTTACGATATAGTTGATCATAACAAAATCGTGACAGATTCCACACCGAGGACAAATGGTACAGGATAACTCTTCAACCAAGATCCTTAGAGGTTCATCCCTTCAAATGCCTGTCCTCTTCAGAAAACAAAAGAAAGTAGCCTGCTTGTCTGGTGTTCAAATAATGGCAGATGATGGGGCACCTGGGTAGGTCAGCTGGTTAAGCATCTGACTGTCGACTTCGGCTCATGGTTCGTGGGTTCGAGCCCCGCGTTGGGCTCTATGTCGGAAGTGGGGAGGCTGCTTGGGATTCTCTCCTCCCCTGCTCACTCTCTCTCTTAAAAATAAACATTAAAAAATATTTTTTAAAAAAAGGGCTGATGCCAACATGCAAGAAGACAATGGTGTTCCAAGGACCACTGAGGCGGAACTTGACAACACTGAAGCTCCTTGTCTTTCATGATGCTCTGATATCAACGAATACTTTGCTTCTGAGAAACCTGCCCCTTGCAGCTGAGAACATTTTGCAAGCCTTTCTCCATTAGTGAGGTTGAGCTCAATATCAGCGACAGGTGTCAGGAAAATGAATATAAACAGTTACCGCCTCCTCAGGTAGGAAAGGACATTCCCAGAAGATACTGGGTCTCCCCATGGAGTTTTCTCCCACTCTTTCCTGTTCCTGCTTCTTCCGGCTCCCAGAGGAGGTTTCCTGAGTCCCATACCGTCAGTTGCAATCCATGCTCACGTACACTTGGCCCCATCTGAGAGGTTTGGCCCCACTCTTCCTGAGGAGGCTGACTCAGAAAGTGGTACCCATAGGCTGAAACTATGATGTTCTGACCACTGCCCGCTACCTGCTCTGCTCACGAGGCTTCTGCCCCGGAGTCTCCAGGCTGGGGTTCTCCTGCCTATTGTGTGTGCCAGTTTGCAGGATTAGGGGTCTACGATTGTCTCTGCCCCAATTCTTTATTGGCAAATTCTAGTTCTCCAGACATTCCATGGTTTCGGATCTTGCTCTAGCCAGGCCCGTCACTACTGGAGCTTGGCTCCGTAACCCTGTCCTGTGGCTTTGTTCTGGCTACAAAGGTTTGCAGGCTCTCCATCCCCATGTCCCTGTCCCCCATGACGACTGACCACCCGCTGGGGTTCTTCAGCATCACCTGCCAAGCGCGCCGTTCCACCCCCCAGCCCCCCCACCCCCCCCGCCCATGCCTTTGGTTCCCTGTTCAGCTGCCTACTATTTTCACTGGAACCCTGAGTATTGACTATTTCCTACCTGCTCCAGGGGCGGCAGAGCAGAGTGATTAAGAGCATGCGCTTTGCATTAGACTTCCCGGCTTCCAGGCTTCTCACACTTCTGTAGGATAGAAGTCCAAGACCAAGGTGTCAGCGGGTTTGCTTCCTTCTGAGGCTGCTCTCTTTGACTTGCAGATGACCACCTTCTCCCTGTGTCTTCCCAGGGCCATCCCCTCTGTGTGTGTTTGTCCTAAGCTCCTATTAGAAGGACATCAGTCGAGGGGAGGGGGCAAGATGGCGGAGAAGTAAGGGGCTCCGTACTTGCACTCGCGCCCATACATCACACAGAAAAGATCTGAAGCCATTGGAAACCTTACAAAACCTGAGAGATTGGGAGACAAAGGACGCAGAATCCACTGAGAAAGCCTTTTTTTTTTTTTAATTTCTAGGAGAGAGAGAGAGAGAGAGAGAGAGAGCGTGAGCGGAGGAGGGTCAGAGAGAGAGGGAGTCACAGACTGAAACATGCTCCAGGCTCTGAGCTGGCAGTCAGCACAGAGCCCGACACGGGGCTCGAACCCACGAACCACGAGATCATGACCTAAGCGAAAGTCGGACGCTTAACCGACTAAGCCACCCAGGCACCCCGCACTGAGAAAGCCTTCTAACGTGAGTGCGAACTGGGGAAGATAAAATCGAGCCAGGATCGGAGACTCCAGGGTGGGAGGCGGTCCCCCTCTACCCTCTACGGGGAGTGAGAGGAGAAAAGGAGAGAGTCCGAAACAGAAAAACCTCCGCTCGGGGGGGAAAAACCTCCGCTCGGGGCATAGAAAGACCGTACTTGCCAAATACCTGCACGCCAGGTCCCCTCGCGCCAACTGGTCCCGGAAGGGCTGAGCGCACAGACTGCTTCTTTGTGCTGCTCCTGGTGGCTGGGCTTCAGTGTAGCGGCGCGCCTGCCGCCATTGTAGCTCTCAGGCAGCTGGGACCCCTGAAAGAGCTGCGCTGACACCGGGTGTCCGCGCTCCTGGCTGGCTGGGACTCGAGAGGGAAGGCAAAGAACTAAAAACTGGGAAATTAGCCTGTGAGTTCGTGTTTCGGGTGATGAGCCATAGAGGTACCCGGTTTTCCTCACTCCAGCGGGATCGGTGCACCCGGCAGGCAAGCCCCCGCGCATGCGCGCCAGCCCGACCCAGAGAAGGAAGCGGTGATCCTGACTCCGCCCCTAGAGCTCAGCAGGGAGCCTGGAATAGCCCGAGGGGGTTGTCTGGGAAGCTGTGTCTAAGGCAACCTCAGCGGGGCGCGCAGACTGGGATTTGGAGATTGGAACTGGCCTGGGTTGAAGAGTGCAACCAACTTCGGCTGTGCCCCCGGTATGGGGAGTTTACACGCCCAAAAAAGCGAGGAGCAGCGCTTGCTTCAAGAAGGGACTGGAGCACCGTCACTCTCCTCCCCACAACCTCCAAGGCAGAACCCCCGCCTGAGGCATCGGATCACGCCACGCCCATCCCTGCTTGAGAGCTGCCCTCCTCCCTTTTTTTTTTCTCTTCTTTTTTTCTTCTTCTTTCTCCTTTCTCTCTTTTTTCCCCAGAACACTGACCTGATTAACTCTGGTCGCCGGCTTGCTTAAACAGTCACAACGAGTCCATTCTGTAGATGTAAAGTCTACACCTACCGACATTTTCATCTCTTTCTCTCAGGAGTAATTAGACTATATGGTTTCTCTGGATAATTCCAGCATCCTTCTCTCACCTATCCAACCATATTCTACCCTTTACCTGTTTGAAAAAAGCTTCTTATCCCTTCTGCCTGTTCATTCTATTTCCAATTGTGCCTCATCCCACCCTGCCTTCTTTCTCTTTCTCTATGCTCTTCAACCAGCATTGCATACACACGGCTATTTAACTGTAGCTGGGATCCGGTTATATGCTTTCAACCGTTCTTTGTCCATTGGTTTTCTTCTTTTTTCCTTTTCTTTTCTCCTTTTTGACCCTTTTATGTATTTTATACTCCGTATTATTCGCCCTCCCTCCTCCGTCTTTTCTCTTTACTTTTTCATTTTCCCACTCGCTTTCCATGTTAGTGGAATTAGCCTGTGCGTTTGTGTGCTCCTGCTCCCTGTGTGTTTGTCTGTTGTTTTCTTTTCCAGGGCTACCTCAAGAAGCAAGCCAGAGTACACAAGGTTGAGAGTCCCAAATATCACTACGAATAGGAAAATAAAATAACCAAGGTCCCAACAAGAGAGACCAAGGGATACCATTCACAAAACACTCTCTGAAAGGATAGGCCCTGGAAAGTCAAAGAGTATTCTTGGATATAGCAGCGCTCAGAGATACAGAGAGCATAACAGGTCTTTAAAACCAACAAGAGCCGGAAAGCTAACTAAAATGACGAAACGAAAGAGCTCTCCTCCAAAGAAACTCCAAGAAGAAATGACAGCTAATGACCTGCTCAAAACAGATATCAGCAGCATAACTGAACAAGATTTTAGAATAATAATGGTAAAATTAATAGCTGGGCTTGAAAAAAACATACGGGCCATCAAAGAAACTATGGCTACAGACAGAATGGAAAATAAAAATAGGCAGGAAGAATTTAAAAATGCGATAAATGAGATACATAATAAATTAGAGGCCTCCAATGCACAAGACTGAAGAGGCAGAAAGGAGAATAAGTGATTTAGAAGACACCATGATAGAAAAACAAGAAGCTGACAAAAAAAGAGACAAACTGATCCAGGAACAGGAAAGAAGAATTCGAGAGCTCAGCAATATGGTCAAACACAACAATATCCATATCATAGGAATCCCAGAAGAGGAAGAGAGGGGGAAAGGTGCTGAAGGAGTCCTGGAACAAATTATAGCAGAGAACTTCCCCAACGTGGGGAAGGAAGTCAATGTGGAAATACAAGAGGCTCAGAGGACTCCCCTCAGACGTAACTTGAATTGATCTTCTGCACGGCATATCATCGTAAAAATGGCAGAATACAAGGACAAAGAGAAAATTTTGAAAGCAGCTAGGGAGAAAAGGGCCCTCACATACAAAGGGAAACCTATCAGAGTGGTGACAGACCTATCTACTGAAACGTGGCAGGCCAGAAAGGAATGGCAGGAGATCTTCAATGTGATGAACAGTAAATATATGCAGCCAAGAATCCTCTATCCAGCAAGCCTATCATTCAAAATAGAAGGAGAGATAAAAACCTTTCCAAATAAACAGAAATGGAAAGAATTTGTCACCACGAAGCCAGCCCTACAAGAATTCCTGAGGGGGACGCTCTGAAGGAAAGGTTTCAAGGAACAAAGTTACCAGAGACACTACCACAAACATGAGCCCTACAAAAGATACAAAGACTCTAAACCCACATATTTCAATAATAACACTGAATGTAAATGGGCTGAATGCTCCACAAAAGACATAGGGTAACAGAATGGATAAAAAAACAAAGTCCATCTATATGCTGTCTACAAGAAACTCATTTGAGACGGGAAGATACCTTCAGATTAAAAGTAAGGGGATGGAGAAATATATATCATGCTACAGGCAATCAAAAGAAAGCCAGAGTAGCTATACTTATATCTGACAAACTGGACTTTTTTTTTTTTTTTTTAAGTTTTTGTGTGGTTTTTTGTTTGCTTTTAGATTTTTTATTTATTTCTAGGAGAGAGAGAGACAGCGTGATCAGGGGAGGGTCAGAGAGAGGAGTCACAGACTGAAACAGGCTCCAGGCTCTGTGCTGGCAGTCAGCACAGAGCCCGACGCAGGGCTCGAACCCACGAACCGCGAGATCATGACCTAAGCGGAAGTCGGACGCTTAACCGACTAAGCCACCCAGGCGCCCCTGACAAACTGGACTTTAAAGTAAAGACAATAACAAGAGATGAAGAAGGGCACTGCATAATAATTACAGGGTCCATCCATCAGGAAAAACTAACAGTCATAAATGTCTACGCACCGAATATGGAAGCACCTAAATATCTAAAACAATCACAAACAGAAACAAGCTTATAGATAAGAATGTGCTAATAGCAGGGGACTTTAATACTCCGCTTACAGCACTGGATAGGTCAACCAGACAGAAAATCACTAAAGAAATAATGGACTTGAAAGACACATTGGACCAGATAGATCTGACGGATATATTTAGAACTTTACATCCTGAGGCCAGGGAATTTACTTTCTTCTCAAGTGCGCATGGCACATTCTCCAAGATAGATCACATACTGGGACATAAAGCAGCCCTCAATAAATATAAAAGAATAGAGATCATACCATGCACACTGTCAGATCACAATGCTTTGAAACTTGAAATCAATTACAGGAAGAAGTCTGGAAAACTTCCAAAAACATGGAGGTTAAAGAACACCCTTCTAAAGAATGAATGGGCCAATCAGGCAATTAGAGATGAAATTAAAAAATATATGGAAACAAATGAAAATGAAAACACAACAATTCAAAATCTATGGGATGCGGCAAAGGCAGTCCTAAGAGGAAAGTACATTGCACTCCAGGCCTATTTCAAGAGATTAGAAAAAGCACAAGTCCAAAATCTAACAGCTCACCTAAGGGAACTAGCGGCAGAGCAACAAGAATGCCCTAAACCCAGGAGAAGAAGAGAAATACTAAAAATTAGAGCAGAAATAAACATAGAGACCAAAGAAACAATTGAACAGATGAATGAAACCAAGAGTTGGTTTTTTGAAAAAGTAAACAAAATTGACAAACCTCTAGCCAGACTTATCAAAAAGAAAAGAGAGAGCACCCAAATAGACAAAATTATGAATGAAAATGGACTTATTACAACCAACCCCTCAGAAATACAAGCAATTATCAGGGAATACTATGAAAAATTATATGCCAACAAATTGGACAACTTAGAAGAAATGGACAAATTCCTAAACACACACTCACTACCAAAATTCACATGGGAAGAAATAGAAAACCTGAACAGACCCATAACGAGCGAAGAAATCGAATCAGTGATCAAAAGTCTCCCAACAAATAAGAGCCCTGGACCTGAGGGCTTCCCTGGGGAATTCTACCAGACACTTAAAACAGAATTAATACCAATTCTTCTCAAGCTATTCCAAAAAATTGAAATCGAAGGAAAACTCTCGGACTCATTTTATGAAGTCAGCATCACACTGATTCCCAAGCCAGACAGAGACCCAGCAAAAAAAGAGAACTACAGGCCAATATCCTTGATGAATACAGATGCAAAAATTTTCAACAAGATCCTTGCAAATCGAATCCAGCAGAACATAAAAAGAATCATCCACCAAGATCAAGTGGGATTCATTCCTGGGTTACAGGGCTGGATCAACATTCGCAAATCAAGCAATGTGATCCATCACATCAATAAAAGATAAAAACCATATGATCCTGTCAATAGATGCAGAAAAAGCATTTGACAAAATACAGCATCCCTTCTTAATAAAGACTCTCGAGAAAGTTGGGATAGAAGGAACCTACTTAAACATCATCAAAGCCATCTATGAGAAGCCTTCAGCTAACATCATCCTCAACGGGGAAAAACTCAGAGCTTTCCCCCTGAGATCAGGAACACGACAGGGATGCCCACTCTCACCACTGCTGTTTATCATAGTGCTGGAAGTCCTAGCATCAGCCATCAGACACCAAAAGGAAATCAAAGGCATCAGAATTGGCAAAGAGGAAGTCAAACTTTCACTCTTCGCAGATGACATAATACTCTACATCGAAAACCCGACAGACTCCACCAGAAGCCTACTAGAACTGATCCAAGAATTCAGCCAAGTCGCAGGGTACAAAATCAACGTACAGAAATCGGTTGCATTTTTATACACCAACAATGAAGCAACAGAAGGAGAAATCAAGAAACTGATCCCATTCACAATTGCACAAAAAACCATAAAATACCTTGGAATAAACCTAACCAAGGATACAGGAGATCTGTATGATGAAAACTATAGAAAACTTATGAAGGAAATTGAAGAAGACACAAGGAAATGGAAAAACATTCCATGCTCATGGATAGGAAGAATAAATATAGTTAAGATGTCATTACTCCCCAAAGCACTCTACACATTCAATGCAATTCCAATCAAAATTGCACCAGCATACTTCTCAAAACTAGAACAAACTATCCTCAAATTTGTATGGAACCACAAAAGACCCCGAATAGCCAAAGTAATCCTGAAAAATAAAACCCAAACGGGAGGGATCACCATCCCAGACTTTAGCCTCTACTACAAAGCTGTCATCATCAAGACAGTATGGTATTGGCACAAAAACAGACACATAGGCCAATGGAACAGAATTGAGAACTCAGAAGTGGACCCAAAAATATACAGCCAACTAATCTTTGACAAAGCAGGAAAGAATATCCGATGGAAAAAAGACAGCCTTCTTAACAGATGGTGTTGGGAGAACTGGACAGCAGCATGCAGAAGAATGAAACTAGATCATTTCCTCACACCATACACAAAAATAAACTCCAAATGGATAAAGGACCTTAACATGAGACAGGAAACTATCAACACCCTAGAGGAGAAAGCAGGAAACAACCTCCTTGACCTCCACCGCAGCAACTTCTTACTTGACACATCCCCCAAAGCAAGGGAATCAAGAGCAAAAATAAACGATTGGGACCTCATCAAGATTAAAAGCTACTGCACAGCCAGGGAAACAACCCACAAAAGTAATAGGCAACCAACGGAATGGGAGAAGATAATTGTAAATGGCATATCAGATAAAGGGTTAATATCCAGAATCTATAAGGAACTCACCAAACTCCACACCCGAAAACAAACAACCCAGTGAAGAAATGGGCAGAAGATATGAACAGACACTTCTCCAAAGAGAACATCCAGATGGTCAACAGACACATGAAATGATGCTCAGCGTCCCTCATCATCAGGGAAATACAAATCAAAACCACACTGAGATACCACCTCACGCCAGTCAGATTGGCTAAAATGAGCCAATCAGAGAACTCTAGATGCTGGCGAGGATGTGGAGAAATGGGCACCCTCCTACACTGTTGGTGGGAATGTAAACTGTACAGCCCCTCTGGAAAACAGTGTGGAGGTTCCTAAGGAAACTAACAATAGAACTCCCCTATGACCCAGCAATAGCACTGCTAGGAATTTACCCAAGGATACAGAAATGCTGATGCATAGGAGCACATGTACCCCAATGTTCATAGCAGCACTCTCCACAATAGCTAAAACATGGAAAGAGCCTAAGTGTCCATCAACAGATGAATGGATCAAGAAGATATGGTTTATCTATACCATGGAATACTACATGGCAATGAGAAAGAATGAAATCTGGCCATGTGTAGCAAGATGGATGGACCTTGAGGGTGTTATGCTGAGCGGAATAAATCAGGCAGAGAAGGACAAATATCATATGTGTGCACGTATAGGAGGATTAGGAGGAACTTAACAGAGGACCAAGGGGAGAAGAAGGGCGGAAATGGTGGGGGAAAGGGAGAGAGGCAAACCATGAGAGACTCTTGAATGCTGACAAAAACTGAGGACTGATGGATGTAGGGGGGAGGGGAGATGGGCATGGAGGAGGGCACTTGTGGGGATGAGCACTGGGTGTTATATGGAAACCAATTTGACAATAAACTATTTGGGAAAAAAAGAAATAATAAAAATCAGCAGATATCAATAAAAATAAACCAATAAAACAAATAAAAAAAAAAAGAAGGACACCAGTCATGTTGAATTAGGTCCCTTTTAAAGACCTCACTTTAACTTAATTACCTCAATAAAGACCCTATCTCCAAATACAGCCACATTCTGAGGTCCTGGGGCTCTTCCCTTCAGCATATGACTTTCTGGAGGACACATTCAGCCTATAACAACAATTAAATAATTTGTGCCCAGATGCTGCCAAGTTCCCTAACAGCCATCCATTCCCCGCCATGGCGTTGGGGCAGCAGGTGGGCACTCCAGGCTCACCTCCTGGAGCTACAACCCCCTTTCTTCAGCTTCCCGATGACCTGGCATCACAAAGCATGAGTCCAGCCTTTGGTGTCTTAGTGTAGTGTGCCTTCATTCAAAGTCATCTGACGAAGATAACAAATGGAGAAAAAACAACTCACCACAAAAAGATAGCACTACTTAGTACTCATTACAAAGTGAAGTCCCAGAGAGCCCTCAGTGGTTCGCTGCCTCGGGTGAATACTGTGATCCCTTTCGAGACTCTGAATGTTTTACCAGACAAATGCTTTGACCTCCTTCTAATGAACGTTACCACCGCCCTTGCAAACAGCAGTCTGGAAGTCTGTAAACTTATACCAACAGGCTTGACCACCTGCCCCATTGCCGGTTATTGTGAGGGCCTGCCTTCCCTGCATATCACGGTCTCTGGCCCATAAGGCAGTTCCTGGAATGTGTGGGTCCTAGGTTGTTTTTGTGTATAAAATAACCTGTAGGAGCGCCCAGGTGGCTCAGTTGGTGAAACGTCTGACTCTTGATCTTGGTTCAGGTCATGATCTCACGGTTTGTGAGGTTGAGCCCCATATTCAGCTCTGTGCTGACAACACAGAGCCTGCTTGAGATTCTCTCCCTCTCTCTCTGCCCCTCCTCTGGTCACTCATGCTCTCATTCTCTCTCTCAAAATAGATAAATAAACTTTTTTTTAAAAAAGCCTATAATTTTGATGTGTTAAGATTTGGGAATGTAACAGATGCCCAGTTACAGGCTGATAAGTTTTTACCTTCTCTTTCTTTCAAAATGACAGTCTTATTGCAAATTCTGAGTCTCTGCCTGGTCTTGTTTCCACAATAATTGTGAACAGGGTAAATAGAGGTTAGTCCCTATTTGTTGAGCATGCATTCCATTCCAGACAGTGCTAAATAGTCACACTACCTCACTGAATGCTCACAAATATTGTTCTCCCCATTTCACTAGATGGAACGAGAGCACAGAGCAGCGGCAGGGCTAGGAAGCGGCAGAGTCAGAACTGGAACCCGAGTCCCTCTGGATCCAAAGTCAGGTTCCTAAGCACTCTATTTTTGTTTTGTTTTGCTTTTTTTTTTAATCTTCTAAAATAACTCCTGGCTTGATCATTACTTGTCTACCAAATGGGGCCCCTCGTTTCTTCTTGCGTTGTCTTGTTCCTATGTCATTGTAACTAAAGCAAGACGTGCAGTGTGGATCTGTCCTTCCAGGGTCAGAGACCAGTAAGGGCTCAGACGAATCAAGTTACTTGATCAGAAAACAGGTATCAGCATCAACTGCAAAGCACTGATGTTATCAGGGACAATGCTTTCTTTTATTCTGCCCTAAGAGTTGACTTATTCTTGAGTTGAATGAAGTCTAACTTAAAAGCAAAAAAGAAAGTATAATAAAAAATGTAAAAGCTCCAAGTAAATGATAAGAATTTTACCAAATAACTTGGAAAGTCAGACAATGAATACTTGTACACGCACCTGGCCATGGTTAATAATAGGTTGCTTTTCTCACTGAAACACTTAACTATCCCCTATTCCAAACAATGGGTATTAGGAGAGGACTAAAGTGACCCATGTGACCTTCATGAGATGATGCTTCCTTCCTCTTCAAGCTGTTTTCCCTTTGCTGACCCAGCAGCCCTACCCTGACCTTAATTACACAGCTGAACTAGCTTCAGCTGTGCAGGGCGAGGGTGCCTTTTCAGCACGCAGGTGCCATGTGGTTTTTAAACAGCCAGAAAGCGTGACCATTCCATAAAGTCAAGGGTATGCTTCAAGGTTTCCTAGTAGCTTTTATTTTGTTCTTTATTTTGGGAGACACAGAGATAGCGTGAGTTGGGAAGGGACAGAGAGAGAGAGAGAGAGAGAGAGAGAGAATCTCAAGCAGGCTCTGCACTGTCAGCATGGAGCCCCAGGTGGGGTTCAAACTCATGAAACCTGAGATAGTGACCAGAGCTGAAAACAAGAGTTAGATGTTTAACAGACTGAATCATCCAGGCACCCTAAGCTTTTCACATGTTTTTAAATGTGGGGTGGAGGAGATGAGAGACTTGTCTCTGAGGCTCTTGGTTTGACTCGAGGAAGAAGTCAGGGGCACCGACTGGGATCAAATTCGGTCCCTTAGAACTTGTCTGACTTTGGGCAAGTTCCTTTATTTGAGCTAAGCTTCCTCAAATACATATGAGGAACACACATGTACAGAATAAAGGCAATAAATCTTACAACACTGTGGTTGCGAGGATTAAAAAGCAAACTCCTTGGCTGAGTGCCTGGCAGATGTAAACACTGCACAAATAATGGTTTTCCTCCCTCCTTCCCTTCTTCTGTTTCACGGCATCTTCTGAGGGCTCATTCAGGGGTTAGCAGCTTCCGGATGACCCTAAAAGAGAAGCACCTGTTGTTGAGAAACGATGAGCAGGGACTTGCACGCATGTATGTGGATAATGCTTTCGGAGTGGCTCTCATGTGTCCGCTGATACAGTAGGTGCTGGGACTGCCCGTGAATAAATGACTGCCCTCGTGGAGTTTAGTGTAGTTGGGGAAACAGATGGGCAGAGTGATCACATACACAAATATTAAAAAAAAAAAAAAGCACTGTTCGGAAAGTTTCACAGCGCTGTAAGAATGTACAAACACCATTGACTTGTTTTTGGAGGGGTCAGGAAGGCTTGAACCCTCACTGATGTCCAAGCTAAGATCTAAAAAGTAAGTAGACTGGCAAAGCGAGGAGTGAAGGGGGGGACTAGGCAGAGCTAGCAGCAGGTGCAAAGACCCTGTGGCAGCAGGGACCAGGGCTGGTGAGGTAAGCTTGGATAATGGCCAGGGTGGATGAGCGCAGGGTTTGGAAGGGGAGTGAGGTATGAAAGCCACTCTGGGGAATAAGTGGAGGCCAGGGCAGGCGGGGCGGACGGAGGCCACTCTGTCAAAGGCAAACCCTTGAAAGTAAGCGGTTCGAGTAACATGAGTGTGTGGTTAATTACCATACACGCACTTGAAAATTTTACAAGTTAGTATAGTGACTTACAGCTGAAACAGAATCAGGCATAGAGGTTTTATCAGAATCCGGACAGGATGTCTGGTTCTGAGTTTATTGTCCACGACTGGCTGTACAACCTGGGGAGGGCCGAGTGGCGTGGCCCCCAGGGCACGAAGCTCCCAGGCCAGGGCAGGGAGACTGGTCCTCCATAAAAGATACCCTTGATCTTGTATCTTCTCAACAGCCTGAAGAGCTGACAGAAATGGAAGTGTGAATAAATAGTCTGAACTCACTCCACGGTCCCTATTCTTCCTACGTCAAAGAGTTAGTTGTTACCATTTCTTTATTAGTATCTTCATTTCGAATTTGAAGTCACCAGAACAAAATTCCTTTGACCTTTGGTCTGTACCCCTACCATGGCTCCTTGGAGGGAGGCTGCTGACAATTCCTAGGCTCGGTGTTGCATCCCATGGGGGCTGGAGCTCGGACTCCTTTCGACTCATATAGCAGGAGTCCCAGCGCGAAGCTAGTCTGTGATCACACTGGAATTCAGCATTCCCTCTCTGCAAGGACCCTGGCCACAAGGTAGCTGGGGGCAAAGGAGACAGCAATGGGGGCCCCTCAGAAGCAATCAGAGGCTTGAAAGGGGACCTAGGAGTGGTGGCACAGTTGAAAAGTCCACGTTTGTCTCTGGTGTCTATGGGCTAGGTGGCCAGGGGAACAGGGCCGCGTTCAGAAGATGCATCATCACGGGGCCAGCTGGTGCCTTGGCTGCCCTTCCGTCCTTCAGAGGTGGTGTCTGAGAATGGGGTTTTGTGGCCAGCCCCCCCCCCCATTCATTCCTGATGGTTAGGAGGCAGGAGGGGCCGAGAGGATGTCACCTGCCTCATGTAAAGAGAGGTGGATCCAAGTGGGAATCCTCAGCGGGACTTCTCGCTGTTTTCCCCAAAGACACAGATATTGTCCCACTGCGCTCACAGATCTTGCCGCCTAGGAACCATCTGCACTCTGCGGGCAGATGGTTCTCTGGCCAGATAGCCGTGCATTGTAAGTGTTTCACATTTCAAAATGTCGTCAGATACCCTCCTAAATGCTCCACTAATAACGTTTTACCTAAAGGAGAGTAAAAAGTTGAGTGAAAGAAAACAAACCCAATAGGACTGATGGTGAGCCACAAAAGCCACTTTTTATTGAAGTGTAACATACATACAGAAGAGTGCACGACCAGAAGTATACAGCTCGAGGACTTTCGCGCACCGGACACACCCAGGTCACCAGCAACCAGATCAGGAGACAGAACATCCCAGAAGCTCCCCCTGTGCTCCTTCTGGTTCCCATCCCCCAAAGAGTAACTAATAGTCCCCTACCTGCCACAGCACAGATTAGCTTTGCTGGGCTTTGCCCTTGACATAAATGGAATCGCAGAGTATGTACTTGCCTTATGTCGTGAGCCCCACACTGTGCTGTGTGGGTCTTTCATCCCCGCTGCCGCACAGGATTTCACTACGTGAACACACCATAATCCCTTTATCCATTCAGCACGGGCATTTGTGTGCTTTCCAGTTTGGGGTTCTTGTGAATAGCGCTTCTACGCACATTCTAGTACTTTCCTTTTGGTGGATACATACATATATTTCTGTAAAATACACACTCAGGAATGGAGTTTTTAGAGCATAGGATAGGTATACCCAACCCAGGCTATTTCAGAGAAGAATAAGAAATTTAGTGGATAGAGCTTGGAGGCTCAAAGAATTGACAGAAAGCTAGAGAGGAGACCTAAAAGAATGTGGGGGGCCGGGTGGGGGCACAAGACAGCTCAGTGGGACCAAGGAAGGGGCAGGAATGGTCTGCTCAGGACTCCACCATCCCTGGACGCTGGGAGCGGTGGGCATAGAATCTCTGCAGCCTGCTGGTCTTAGAGCCTCCCTGGCTGGACCACCGCGGGTCCCACAGAATGAACCTCAGTGCCTTTTCATGTCTGTGCCATTTGCTCTGAGCTTACAGGTCCAGGCAAAGGAGCCCAAGCAGTTCCCATCAGGTCACTGGCCCCTCGCTGGCCGGTCTAGTGCTGGAAAGGGGGTGTCCCTGAGAGTCCGGGAAGGCTTCCCCGCCTCAGCATTCACGGTGAATGGGGATTCTACTGCATCCCACTAAGTTGATATGCAGGAGGTGATCTCCCCCTATAGGAAAGGGGGTCAGATGGCGGCCACACTGCGATCACAAAGCGACAACTGTCGGCTGCAGAGGCACCCCCTTTTGTTTACCTCTCAGTGACCGCTAGCAGGGCGAGGGGCTCATTCACATGTTCGTGTGTCTCACAGCCCACGTGCGTGACCTTGCCTTTAGGAAGGTGGCACTGAGCTCAGGGACACTTTAGAAGGGGCACACCACCCACACCGCCACAGGACTTGGAGGAAAAGGTGTGAGCACAAAGACAACACAGCGACTCGCAGAGGAAGGTAAGGAAGAGAGGGGGAAAAGCACTAAGAGGGAGAGAAAGGAGAGGACAGTAAAAGTTAAATATAAAGGAGAGAAGGTTCCGAAGACGCCTAGAAGTACAGTTCCTTCCTGACCCGATTTAGCCACCCTCCGTGCTGGCCCCACTTTCTCCATCTCTCTGACGTGCTTCTATGAATGGTGCTTTGCTTTATCAGGTTAATGATGTTGACACGGACAAGGAAATAAAGACCCCCTGGCCACAAACCCAGACAGGGAAGGGTGTGAAGTCTTCTTATCACACACAGCATACAACTCGGCTGCAGTCTGAGCACACGGATTCCTGACCTCGCTGGTCGTAACGGTGAGCTTTAGTGAAATGAAGAACGGCTTTCAGCAAAAGCAGCAAAGAATACACATGTACTGAAGCCATTTGCAAGGCAGCAAGTTAGGAACTGATCTGAAATTATATTTGGCTCTTCGTGGGCCATCTGACACTATTTCTCCAGCCGAACTGCGGTCTCTTTGCAGTCTGCCCTCCTGCCGCTATGACATTAGTAACTTATTTGTTTTCAATGATAATCAGGGCGTCCATCTCTGGAGCACCTCTCGGTGCCCTCCCAGACAGAAAGGCAGGAGTCGTCATTATCATCACCCCCGATTAGCAGGTTAGAACATTCCAGGTGCACAGTGGCTTGCCAGGATCACACAGCCAGCTATTGGCAGAGCCAGGGAGCGAGGCAGTTTCTATACAAGAGGAATCACACAAACTCGGACATGGAGCTCTCTGTCCCCAATGGTTTATTCTCTTTTGTCGTTTTTGTTTTGGGCTGGGCCTGCAAATTTGTCTCAGAAACACCAACAGCTTTCTGGGGCATCCACATATCATCTATCTTATCTATCCATCTATCTATCTATCATCTTCCGTAAGCTATTGGCACCCACATTCCTCCTCCTGGCAAAGATGGCAGAGTGGACACAGCGAAGGCGCCTCACGGCATGCAGCACAGGCTGCCTGGAGGCCTGCTGACCTGAAAACAGGCAGAGCCGAAGGCAGCGTGCTTGGGGTTCCGGGAGGTCCGTGGGGCCAGGCTCAAGCCCCAGATTTCCTGCCTTCTAATGATCATCTTGGGGAAACCACAGAACCTGTCGGTGCCTCGGTCTTCCTCTCTGTAAAACAGACATACTCTCGTGGTATTTTACTAATTGCCGGAGGATCGAATAATGAATGCCTGTCAGTGCTCAGATCGGCAGATGGCTGCTGTCCCTGTGGCTCACTGAGCTGGGCCACCCTAGTGACACCCCGCGGGACCCCATGTTAGAACTACCGAGGAGGAGCCAGAAGAGGGGAGCAGGAAGGGGTGGCCTGTGGAGAGGGGAGCGGTGCCCCGGGCTGGCCTAGCTGGAGCGCATGCACAGTTAAGCTTGCTGCAGTATTCACCCAACATCTACATTCTTAGGAGGCCCACCTCCCAAGTGGTCCATGATCATCGGGGGGAAATGGGGCCCTGTGTCCTCAGCGGGGTCTGGGCCCTGGTGAGGGACATATTAGGAAAACCGTTGGATGCTGTGGGTCATTTCGTTTCTAACAGGAGGATGGGAAGGCAGGGAACGTAGAACTTCTGGATGAAAAGAGATGAACCCTTTACCCATGTGTTCCAGGTGGTTGAGATACTCTAATTTCAGAGTGAATTATTTGTGAACGGGGGATTGCCAAGGATAGTTTTCCTTCTTTTTTAAAAATTTTTAATGTTTATTTATTTTTGAGAGAGAGAGAGAGACGGAGCATGAGCAGGCGAGAGGCAGAGAGAGAGAGGGAGGCAAAGAATGCAAAGCAGGCTCCAGGCTCTGAGCTGTCAGCACAGAGCCAGACGCAGGGCTTGAACTCACAAACCGTGAGATCATGACCAGAGCTAATGTCAGACAGTTAAACAATTGAGCCACCCAGACGCCCCTGGTTTTTCTCTTTTCAATAAATTATCCACTGGGATATATTAATTTGATGTATTTAAATCCTCGAATTGATGTTTAAAAAAAAAAAGAAACCCTTAATCTCATACTTATTTGGACTTGGCGCATTTGTTATTTGCTACAAAAACGTCTACCTTCTTTGCTGATAATGCAAATAACACGAGAATGACAGGAAGTAGTGGAATCGAATGCAGAGAAGAAAACAGATGAATGGAGACCGGCCCGGGCAGGTGGGGACAAGGTGGGGACGGGGGTGGTTGGAAGCCCTACTGCTAAGGACATGCGGGCTCTACCAGGGAGTTTCCGGACGGACAAGGAGACACTTCATAACGAACGGGGTCAGAGGATGGTGCAAAAGAACTTCTTCTCCCGGAAGGGGTTTTCTGACGCAGGCACTGGGATGATGAGAGGGTCTTCGCGCACGTGGGCTTCGCAGTAGGCCAGGAGGTCCGCGGCCGCCTGGGACACCTGCGGGGCGACACAGCACAGGGGTGGGTTAGAGGCCAGCCCCCCGCGCGTCCAGTGGAGAGGCGGCTGCGTGGCCCAGCCCAGGACAGGCCGTGTCATGTGCGCCGCAGCCGCCCCAGCAGCCGTAGCAGCCGTTCCCAGCCGGGAGAGACAGGGTCGGCGCAAACCCAGAGGAGACCAGGTTTCAAGCACTCCTCTGAGGAAAGAGATGTGACCCAGGGGCCATCAGATCAACCTCCAGACAGGAATGAGTAGCCAGCAGGAACGGTCCAGACATCCTGTTCTGTTCCCAACTGCATGATGAGTGGAGGCCTGGGCCACTATCTTCTCCTTACTTTGCTAAACCATTTCTAGACGGATAAAGCTGAGCGCTGGCCCTGCACAGGCCAGTGGGATTGTAGTTAGTATTATTATTGGGAATTGTTTGATTGCAATCCACTCTGGTGATCACATAGCGGGTCATTTCATGCTCCTCAACAGAACACATATTAGCATATTTTATATATCACATACATAAGTTACATACTCGAAGCACTTTTTTTAAGGTTTATTTATTTTTGAGACAGAGACATAGAGAGAGAGAAAGAATGAGTGGGGGAGAGGCAGAGAGAGAGAGGGAGAGAGAAAGAGAGCATCCCAAGGAGGCCCCGTGCTGTGAGTGCAGAACTGGATACGGGCCTTGAACTTATGAACTGTGAGATCATGACCTGAGCCAAAATCAAGACCCAGGACACTTAACTGAGAGCCACCCAGGAGCCCCTCTAAGCACACATTTCATCTCACAATGGCCACTCCCCCGTGTAAGGAGCTGCTATTGACCAGAAGGTTCCTTCTCCGTTTTCCTTCCAGTCTTGCGTGAAGCCCTGCTGACACAAGGCAGCTGAGCACTGAACTGTCCTCCTCGTTCAAACCCAGGGGTTTCGGAGGACCAAACGAGCTAGGGGCGGCAGACAGCCGAGGCACACTGGCTAACAGGAAGCTGAAGTTCCCAGCTCATCTCACCCGTATGAGATGTGTTGCATGCTGGTCAGATGAGCAGCCTGTGCATTAATGCCTCCTGCTGATTATGTTATTCCGCCTGTAAGTGCTTATTATGGGCTACAGGCAGGGTAAGTATACAGCAGACGAATGAGATCCTTTCTGTACGTTCAAGGTCTTCATCTTTCCTAGAATGTTAAAAATGTTCCACAAACAATGAAAAAATGTTTTAGAGTCTTCAGGGTATACTATAAGCCACACACATTACCTCGAGGTTCTTAAAATTGGCCTGGCTTCCAAATTTTTCCAGAAATTCTTCTTCTTTTTAAAAAACTGTTATTTTGAGAGAGACAGTATAAGCAGGGGAGGGGCAGAGAGAGAGGGAGAGGACCCCAAGCAGGCTCCACAATGTCAGTGCAGAACCCGACACAGGGCTCGCACTCATGAACTGTGAGATCATGACCTGAGCCTAGATCGAGAGTCGGATGCTTAACCGACTGAACCACCAGGTGTCCCTTAATATTCTTAAAGCCACTTCACAGATGAGGAAACAGGCACAAGAGTTAAAAAACTTGCTCAAGGACACACACACACACACACACACACACACACACACACACACACACATACACACACACACACACACGGCATGACCGGGGGAGGGGCAGAGAGTAGGAGACACAGAATCCAAAGCAGGCTCCAGGCTCTGAGCATAGAGCCTGACACGGGGCTCAAACTCACAAACCTTTAGATAATGACCTGAGCTAAAGTTGGGCACTTAACCAACTGAGCCACCCGGCTGTCCCAGAGACTTTTTTTAGTGTTTATTTATTTTTGAGAGACAGTGTGAATGGGGGAGGGGCAGAGAGAGAGACACACACACAGAATCTGAAGCAGGCTCCAGGCTCTGAGCTGTCAGCACAGAGCCCAACACGGGGCTTGAACTCATGAACAGTGAGATCATGACCTGAGCCGAAGTCGGACACTTAACCGACTGAGCCCTAAAGGTGCCCTGACAAAGCCAGGATTTGAAGCCATGCTGTCTGGCTACAGATTCCATGTGCCATAGTAGCCGCTTGATTTGTTGATAATGAAACTGTAGCTGTCAAGTGGACTGGAATGTTCTGCCAGACCAGAACACTCTCCTTGGAGACCAGCTACCTGGGAACTCACATGACCAATCAAATAACTTCTGCTTTGGCATCTTCTCTATGAAACCTTGCCCCAGCTCCTGGGGGTGGTGTGCACTGAATTTGAATCGATGCACGCTCAAACAAACTCTTGAGAAACTTTAATGTGCCTAAGTTTACCTTTTCATGACACGATCCAGCTGGCCCGAAGCTAGCCTGCTAAGTTATAAATACAGCTTCCTTTCCCTGGATCGTACTTGTTCAGATGTTTGTTAACAACTTTCTGGGGCAGATGTGAATAGTTGAATTTCTTGGAAGCAACCGCAAGGGGGTGCCTCTCTGGGAGCTGCTGCATAGTTAACCTGGCCATCGGGCCAAGGCAGTAGAGGAGGGGCCCCAAAATGTAACTTTGTAGATACCAACTTCCAGTTATAAAATAGTCACAGGGATGAAAAGTACGGCACAGGGAATACAAATAATATTTTAATAATGTTGTGTGGTGACAGATAACAACACTTATTGTGGTATTTTGTAACATATAGGATTGTCGAATCAGTTTCACACCCGAAACTGATCTAACATTGTACGTCAGCTAGAGTTCAGTTTAAAAAATGAGGCTTGGTAGGACAGCTGGGTGAAGGAAAGAAGGGGCTGGGTGGTGATCCTGTCTCCTATCAGTGTATCTGCTGCCCGTTCAGCTCCATGTCTTCATCACCCCAACGACTAAGCTGTTTGTGTCTGGCCTTGCTAGTTTTAAGCAGATCTAATCTAGGGATTTTTCTATCACCTCTAAAGGTGATATTGCACTTATTCTACAACTTTTCTTTCAGGAAAACAGGCTGTTCTTCGATTGCCTCCTTTTGCTATGGTCTTTTAGGATCACAAACACACTTACTGAGTTGTAACTACACTCCTCTGGACGACGGAGTCCTGTCTGGGCACCTGTGCAGCAGGATGAATACAGAATGTAGCCTGTATTGGAGTCAAGTAATAGCGCCCACTTTCAGACCAAATGTGTGGATCTGGATTGGTTCCCTGCAGGGTTAAAATCCTAGATGCCCTAGTTGTGTTGAAATAACACTCTAAGAGAGTGTCAGTGGTTGTACAAGGAAACGATCAAGGGAGGTTTCTACCTCGGCCATCAGCCCGGTATTTCACACCGGGTCCAATGTTGCTTTATTCCTGTGTAAACAAAATATTCGGAGAACCCTTGAGTTTGTTGTTAAGAGATCTGTAAAGATAAACATAGGTAATGAGCATCTTAATGAGTCTTACACATGAAAGGTGACATCCTGACACACAGCTTAATATCTAGGCATTAATTAACCCAAATCTGCTCATTAGGTTGAGTGGGAGGGTTTTCTTAATCAGTTCTAAGTTGACTTTTATAGCAGAAAGTTTCACTTTATAAGCTCATACATATAAAGTATGAGCTGCAGCCATTGCCAAATTGCATAAAACATCTGCCATCTTTGAAACAAACAAACAAAAAAACCCCACAAATCATTTGCTTTCAAAGAGAAAATTTTATTTGGGTTGGAAATTTAAAACTCCCTTACTGTGTATGCTTTCTCGTCAAGCCTCAAGTCTGCTTTACCTAAAGTCCTCTATTATGAAATGCCCAGAGCATCTCTGTCTCCTCTTGTTGGTACTAATCTGTTACAAGACAACAGATGTTGAAAAGAATCGGCAGCCTGGGAACAACTGCGGAATTTTACCATTGCATTTCAGAGTAAAAGAGGTGATTAAAACAGCCCAAGTTAGCACATAATCCTGTTAGTTGCACTATAATTACAAGCTTCAATGATGGGAGAAAATGTTGCAATTACTATAGTCAAATTCTTTGACAAGACAGATGACATAATTACTATTCTGGCTGTGACACCCACTGCATTTATCCCTTGCAACTAAAGTGGAGCAACTCACACCTAGCTCTCAGCAATCCTGGTCTATTTAACAATACTACTTGGAATCAATTTCAAGCCTCTTTGAGGGCTCTGCCTGTTCTTCCCTCCACCCCAAGAAAACAATGCAGGATTAATTGTTGAGGGCACAGCCAGGTTGGAGCCCCCCACGGTGCAACAGTATCTTTTACAAAAGTCAAATTTGGAGCACACTCTCAATAGAAGGAATCATGTGCCTGTTTTCCCTAGTGGAATCTTCAGGACATTCGATACCTCACCTCTAAAGTCTGAGCAAACACCACCCGGGGTGAATCCTTGTGAATTTCATCTTCCTTCTAATGTTGCGATGTACTGAGATGAACACACCGGTTCCCAAGCACCCACTCAGGATATTTCCATATTATGACGCTGGAAACAGAATGTCTGTGTCCTCCCGCACCCCAATCCAAAAACGGAAGCCTAAATCTCAAGGTAGTGGTGTTTAGAGGTGGGGCCTTTGGGAGGTAATTAGGTCATGAGGGCCGAACCCTTATGAATGGGATTAGTGCTCTTCTAAGAAGAGAAATGAGAGAGAACGCTCTCCACTTGCCGTGTAAGGTCACAGCATGGAGGTGGCCATCTATAAACCAGGGAGGGAGCTCCCACCAGAACCTGACCATGCGGGCACCCTAATATCAGACTTCTCAACTTGCAGAGCAGTGAGAAAGGAATTTCTTTGTTTAAACCACTGGGTCTATGGTACTTTGTTAGAGCAGCATGAACTAAGATATTTGGCTTCTAGTGGCTTGCACTGATCCATTTCATTTTAGGCAATCCTATTGCTGGGTTCTCAGCCACAGATATAGCAGCTAGTTGGGGGGTGGACGAGGTTATACCTGGAGGATATCAGAGGGAGTGTAAGATATATGTGAATATGTGAATAATATAACAGAGAGGCCCTCTCTGAATTCTAAAATCCAATGTTCATACTATTGGATTAGCTGCTGTTTACTATCATCAGCATAAAGGTGTTTTTTCTCCACATGAAAAGTTGATTGCACATTGAGAGGTATTTCCATGATGCTTGAACTAGAGTTTTATATTTTTAAAACAATTTTTTAATGTTTATTCATTTTCCAGAGAGAGGGAGACAGAGCACGAGCAGGGAAAGGGCAGAGAGAGAGGGAGACACAGAATTCGAAGCAGGCTCTAGGCTCTGAGCTGTCAGCACAGAGCCTGAGGCAGGGCATGAACTCCCGAGCTGTGAGATCATGACCTGAGATGAAGCTGGATGCCTAACCAACTGAGCCACCCAGGCGCCCATTGAAAGAGAGTTTTAATATCTCCAAGTTAACCTAGTTAAGAGCTGATATTATATAGTCTTCACCACCAGAAGAGTGAAGCCCTCACTCAGCTTAATTAGAATGACTGACTCAAATCCACTCTCGACTTCAACTTAACAAAACCCCTTTAAAAGGTTGGTACACGTCCTATATGACTCTGACCACCTCTCAGTTTTGACACATCCCAATTTTTCAGAAAGGAAACCATAATTCAACCATTTTGCGAGTTCACCACGAGTAACTTATTTGGTGATGGGAACCAGTGTGAGTCACTGAAGAGGTTTCTGTGACTTACTTAGAGGTGAAAGGTGACTGTAACAAGTAGGTTCTTGGTATTAGAGATTCTAGAAAGCCAGTGGCATCTCTTCGAGGAAAAGCACTGGGCTGTGAGTCAAGAAACAACTTCTCTGACTGAGCGGCACTGGGGGCTAATGAGTTGTGTCATTCTGGGCAAGACTCTGCCACTCAGTTTTCACTCCTGTAAGTGGGGAGTGCATTACTTGCTGCATAGAATGGATGCTGTTATACACACAACATGCTCTTGCTTCATGATTCACCTGACTACTTTCTGGGAGGGCGCTAAGAAGCAGACATGAGGAGGTGTCTCTGAAATTATTGGGGCAATTTGATGCCCACAGTGCCCCTACCCTGAATCTTTTCCAACAGGAAGCATCCTTGGTCTTTTTCAAAAGACACCTTTTGCCTTCTTGTTCTACTATTTAATGTCCTTCTCTTTGATTTAATTCAAAGATTTTCCTTCCTTGATCTGATGGCTATTCTAGAATTTCTCATTCACATCCCCCTTTCTTTGAATTGATTTCTTTTTTTTTTTTAAGTGTTTTTTTTTTAATGTTTTATTTATTTTTAGGAGAGAGAGAGAGACAGCGTGAGCAGGGGAGGGTCAGAGAGAGAGGGAGTCACAGACTGAAACAGACTCCAGGCTCTGAGCCGGCGGTCAGCACAGAGCTCGACGCGGGGCTCGAACCCACGAATCGCGAGATCATGACCTAAGCGAAAGTCGGACGTTTAACCGACTAAGCCACCCAGGCGCCCCTCTTTGAATTGATTTCTAAATCTGACGGTAGAAAGTTACCATGTGCGTCGGTCTGGGGGAGGCCCGTGGACATGTCTGGTAGAGGAGGAGACAGTGACGGAAAGGCTCACAGCTGAACTGTTAAAACTGGCAAAAGGTGGGGCAACGAAGGGGCGCCACCCAGGGTTCAGAGGAGGCACAGAGAAAAGGCAAAATCAGTAAGCACTGCCTTGACTTCTGGCTGGGTCATAGAGCATCATTTATATTTACTTTCTTTGAGAAATGTCACTTTCAACTTTCACATCATTTATCATCTTAATCCGATCCTTTCCCTGGACCTTCTCTGGACCCTGTGAACCAGCTATCAGTGACTTATCAGAACACGAGACTCCCTGCTTTTGCTTTTTCCATTTTCCAGAGGGAACACTGTGATATTTGAGCCCCGCTCATCTTCCATTTTAATTTTTTTTTTAAATTTCTGAGAGAGACAGAATGAACAGGGGAGGGTCAGAGAAAAAGGGGGACACAGAATCTGAAACAGGCTCCAGGCTCTGAGCTAGCTGTCAGCACAGAGCCCGAGCCCGATGCAGGGCTTGAACCCATGAACCGTGAGATCATGACCTGAGCCAAAGTCGGACACTTAACTGACTGAGCCACCCAGGTGCCCCTCATCTTCCGTTTTAACAACGACTGGCTTTTGCTTTAGAATTTTCTCGTTTGGCTTCGTAACTCAGCCATACGTGTTTTATCTCTTGGAAAAAATGGAGCCATAAAGAACATATTTTGTTCTTTTAAAGGAACTCACAAACCAGCAGCACTGTCATGACTCGTAGGAAATTCTAGGAAAAAAATAAGGGCAAGACATGTGAAAGACCTGGGGTGCCTGGATGGCTCTGTCCGTTAAGCGTCTGGCTTTGACTCATCATGATCTCCAGGTTCATGTTTTAGAGAAAAGTGTACTTAATGTTTTCTGGATAAAGATCTACACCTTATCATCTATCTGTTTACCTACCCATCAGATCAACCTACCTGATTTTATTATTAATATCTGCTTACCTCTCTTTTGTCTAATCAGTCCAGCATGGACTAGGAAACGCACCCTATACTCTTACACAACTTGTTCATCTTCCTTGACATTTCTTCAAATTTTGTTTTGCATATTTTTTATATAATTGGATCGTATGGTAAGACTATGTTTAGCTTTGTAAGAAACTGCCTTCCAAAGTGGCTGTACAATTTTTGCATTCCCATCAGCAATAAATGAGAATTCGTATCACTCCACATCCTTGTCAGCATTTGCTACTGTCAGTTTTTTTTTATTCTAGTCATTCTAATAGTTGTGTAGTAGTGTCTAAATGTTATTTTAATTTGTAATTCTCTAGTGACATATGATATGGAGCATTTTTTCATATGCTCCTTTGCCATCTGTATATCTTCTTTGGTGAAGTGTGTGTTCAGTTCTTTGGTCTATTTTTTTTTAATAGGATGCTTTGTTTTCTCACTGTTGAGGTTTAAGAGTTCTTTGTATATTTTGGATACCAGTCCTTAATCAGATATGTGTTCTGCAAACATCTTCTCCTTGTCTGTGGCTTGTCTTCTCAACGTCTTAACAGTGTCTTTCACAGAGAAGTTCTTAATTTGAATGACGTTCATCTTATCAATTCTTTCTTTTGTGGATTTTGTTTTTGGTGTTATAGCTAAAAACTAATTGCCAGACCCAAGGTCATCTAGATTTTCTCCTGTGCTATCCTCTAGAAGTTTTCTAGTTTTGCCTTATAGTTTGGGTCTCTGATTTTGAGCTCATTTTTGTAAAAAGCGTAAAGTCTATGTCTAGATTTATTATTTTCCATGGGGATGTCTACTTGTTCCAGCCACATTTGTTACAGAGACTATCCTTTCTCTACTGTATTGCTTTTGCCTTTTTATAGATCAATTGACCCTATTTATGGGAGTCTGTTTCTGGCCTGTCTATTCAGTTTCATTGATATATTTGTCTATTCTTTGTCAATATCACATTGTCTTAATCAATGCAGCTTTAAAGTAGGTCTTGAAGTTGGGTATTGTCAGCCTTCCTGCTTTCTCTTCTCTTTTTTTTTTTTTTAATGTTTACTTATTCATTTTGAGCAAGAGAGAGATACAGCATGGGGGAGAGAACAGAGAAAAAGGGAGACAAAGAATCTCAAGTAGGCTCTGCACTGACAACAGGGCTTAGACCCACAAATCGAGAGATCATGACCTGAGACAAAATCAAGAATTCGATGCTCAACCACTGAGCCACCCAGGTGCCCCTCTTCTCTTTCAATTTTGTGTTGGCTATTCAAATTTTTTTCTTTTCTGTTTTCCCTTCTCCATATAAGCTTTATTAAAAACATTGTTTAACTTTTTTTTGAGAGAGAGTGAAAGAGAGAGCATCGGAGTATGGGAGGGGCAGAGAAAGAGAGAGAGAGAGAGAGAGAGAGAATCCCAAGCAAACTCCATGCTTTCAGTGCAGAGCAACACAGGGCTTGAACTCTTAAACCATGAGATCATGAGCTGAGCCAAAATCAAGATTTGGGCACTCAACCAACTAAACCACTCAGATATCCCGCCATATAAACTTTAGAATCAGTTTATCAGTATCAGAAAGCCAATTTGCTGGAATTTTTGACTAGGATTGTCTTGAATCTATAGACTAAGTTGGGAAGAACCAACATCTTAACAATATTGAGTCCTCCTGTCCATGAACGTGGGATATCTTCATTTATTTAGATTTTCTTTGATCTCTTTCATAGATTTGCAATTTTTCTCATTTAGATCTTGTACATATTGTAACCAGTGGTTACAAATGATTGACCTGAAATGGTGAAGGTGAGTGGATTAAACCTGAAGTGATAGCTATAGATGCTGAAATGAACTGCGTCAAAATCGACTGGGAGAAAAGTTGTGAACAAAGTGGCTGCTGATACAGGAAAGAGGGTGGGTCCTATTCCTGTTAGAGTTGGAGCTGTGACAGTTTTAAGTAATGCACAGCATAGTAGCTTTGGAGAAATTTGGGCCAGGAAAGTGGACTATTCAGCTGAAGCAACTCAGTCTCAAATAACACTCATCTCAAGTGATATTAATATAATACAATCTTGTAAACCAAACCCCATTGGTAACCTGGGCTTGCAAAGATGGTTTGTTTTCTAGGCAGACCTATGTGGTCAAACTAAGATTAAGATTGTGTTAAACATTAAAATGCTCAAAGCATAAATCTAATGAAAAATACATAGCAATGACTAGAATAACCTCAAAGGTTGAAAGTAACGAACAATCACAGTGGGTGGGTGTAAATTCTTCATCGGATTGTGCTTGTTTATAATCAACCTATGTTAGGGTCTAACTTTTGTAATAAAAGGTAGTGTTGAAGGTAGTAGACTCTCAGGTCATTCCTTTGGAAGAAGTTCACCCTCTGCCTTACTGGTGACATTCACACTATAAGACACTTAACATTCTTTTTGCTGCTGTTGTTGATATTTATATAGTCTATGAACTGAAATAGATGGGCAGAGATCTTTTTAATCATTTGGTACCCAATGAAACAAAAATGTTGTCTGATGCTCAAATCTGAAGTCTATAAAGAGTAAAAATTGAAAAGAGTGACGCTATCACAGTAATATCCAGCAGAATTCCAAGACTGAATATTGATCTAGAAATCATAACCTGGTAAAGACTTTGTATACCAGTGATAGACTTTTTTTTTTAAATGTTTATATATCTTAGAGAAAAAGACAGACAGAAAGAGCTGGGGAGGGGTAGAGAGAGAAAGGGATAGAGGATCCGAAGCAGGCTCTGCACTGACAGCTGTTCTAAATAGATCAAGTCCATCCTTCAATGTGACCAATGCCTACTATGACCCACACAGGGTGTGGGTTGTACAGACAAGACACTCAGCCCCTTCTTGGATGGAGTTTCTGAGAAAAATTCTCCAGAAATTTCCAGTGAGATTTCCCCAGAAAATGTCTTATAGTCTTAATATATGTTATCATGCATAAATTAACACAAACTGTGCACATCTGTATCTCCTTTAGGGAAACCCAAATGGATAAAATGAAATAATTCTGCTAAAGAAAAGAAACACAAATGTGCATTATATTTAACTTTCTGCCTAATCGAGAGTATCATTTTTGTTGTCTAGGATTTAAGGGACCACTTGGCTACATAGAGTTCTTTGCAGAATTTTAGAATTTTTACATAATCTTAGGCTGCAATAAACTGAGATGCAACGCTGTCTAGACTGACATTTCTGCCCTTTGTGGGGAGGGCCCTGTAGTTTAATAGTAAGACTTGAGGTTCTGGGTTGGTATGCCCACTTCATCACATAACTGTGGGCCAAAGTTTTCTTGTCTGTGAAGTAGGGTGAAGCAGCACCAATATCTCAGGGTTAGGGTGAGGGCGCAAGCACTTAACACACATTAAGTTAGGTGTACTTGTCCTAAATCATTGCTTCCTCTGCCTGTATACTTAATGGGCTTTTTCTTTACTTTTGAGCTTAAGTAGCCTCAGCAATCTATGTGTCTACGGGCTCATTATCCTCTATTATAGTCTTTCCTGGAACATGATGAGCTGTTTGCATCTGCAGATTCAAGTCTTCCTTTATTTAATGAAACCCTTTTACATTCTACCCTTAAGAGCATTTTCTATTCCATTTGTTATCTCTGCCAGGGACACCAGCATTCAAAGCTTGGAATATTGCTGTCAGTCTTTATTTCTATCACTTTCTCTCTAACTGCTTTGATCTGGCTGTTCATATTTTGCATTATGTAGGAGTTTCATAAGCCTGTGCTCCGTGTCACTAATTTGGTTTTCTCTAGCGTGTGTTACACTCCTTGCTGCTTCTAATGGCATTTCCCATCCCCCATCAACTTTCTCCCTTAGTTTTTCTACCTCCTTTTTCAACTTATTGTCTCTCCTTTGAGCTAGGGTTTCATAGATTCTATGTTTGCTTTAAATTTTCTGAGACTATAAGGCAGTTACCTGAAGTTTTCATTGGTTTTCTGGAAGAAAACTTTTTCCTACATGAATATCTTATTGGTCTTTTACATGCTGTAGCCTAGTCCTTGATTACATAGGTCTATAAAATTTGTATGGAGCCATAAAAAGACCCTGTGTAGCCAAAGCAATCTTGAGGAAGAAGAACAAAGCTGGAGGTGTTTTGATACAGGGATCACAATCCCAGATTTCAAGATATACAATAAAGCTACAGTAATTAAAACAGTATGGTACTGGCACAAAAACATACACACAGATCAGTAGAACAGAATAAAGAGCACAGAAATAAATCCATGCTTGAAGTGCCTGGGGGACTCAGCGGTTTAAGCATTCAACTCTTGATTTCGGCTCAGGTCATGATCTCATGGTTTATGGGATTGAACCTTGCAATGGCCTCCATGCTCACAGTGCAGAGCCTGCTTGAGATTCTCTCTCTCCCTCACTCTCTGTCCTTCCCCCCTGCTCCCACTTTCTCTCAAAATAAATAAACTTAAAAAAATAATCCCATGCTTCTATAGTCAACTAACCTATGACAAAGGAGGCAAGAACATACATCGGAGAAAACACAGTTTCTTCAAAAAATGGTGCTGGGAAAACTGGGCAGCTACACACAAAAGAATGAAACTGGGCCACTTTCTCACAGCATACACAAAAATAAACTCAAAATGGATTAAAGATCTAAATGTGAAAATGAAGCCATAAAACTCCTAGAAGAAAATATAGGCAGTAATTTCTTTAGCATCAGCCATAGAAACATTGTTCCAGATAAATCTTCTAAGGCAAGAGAAACAAAAAGCAAAATTAAACTGTTGGGACTACACCAAAATAAAAAGCTTCTGCACAGCAAAGGAAACAATTAAAAAAAAAAAAAGGAAAAGGCAATCTACTGAATGGGAAAATATATTTGCAAATGATATATCTGATAAGGGGTTAGTATCCAAAATATATAAAAAACTTGTACAACTCAACACCAAAAACACAAATAATGCAATTAAAAAATGGACAGAGGACCTAATAGACATTTTCCCAAAGAAGACAAATAGATGGCCAACAGACACATGAAAAGATGCTTCACATCACTCATCACCAGAGAATGGGAATTAAAACCACAACGAGATGTCACACTTTATACCTGACAGAGTGGCTAGAATCAAATGCGCAAGAAACAACAAGTGCTGGGGTTCCTGGGAGGCTCAGTCGGTTAAGCATCTGACTTCGGCTCAGGTCATGATCTCGTGGTTCATGGGTTTGAGCCCCGTGTTGGGCTCTGTGCTGACAGCTCAGAGCCTGGAGCCTGCTTCTGATTCTGTGTCTCCCTCTCTCTCTGACCCTCCCTGCTCTTGCTGTCTGTCTCTGTCTCTCAAAAAAATAAATAAAACATTTAAAAAAGTTTTTTTTTTCCACACTGAGATACCACCTCACACCAGTCAGAGTGGCTAAAATGAGCAACTCAGAGAACTCTAGATGCTGGTGAGGATGTGGAGAAACGGGCACCCTCCCCATTTGGTGGGAATGTAAACTGGTACAGCCCCTCTGGAAAACAGTGTGGAGGTTCCTCAGGAAATTAACAGTAGAACTCCCCTATGACCCAGCAATAGCACTGATAGGAATTTACCCAAGGGATACAGGAGTGCTGATGCATAGGAGCACATGTACCCCAATGTTCACAGCAGCACTCTCCACACTAGCCAAAACATGGAAAGAGCCTAAGTGCCCATCAACTGATGGATGGATCAAGAAGATGTGGTTCATCTATACTATGGAATACTACATGGCAATGAGAAAGAATGAAATCTGGCCATGTGTAGCAACCTGGATGGACCTTGAGGGGGTTCTGCTGAGCGAAATAAGTCAGGCAGAGAAGGACAAATATCATGTTTGCACGTATAGGAGGATTAGGAGGAACTTAATGGAGGATCATGGGGGAGAAGAAGGGGGGAAATGGTGGGGGAAAGGGAGAGAGGCAAACCAAGAGAGACTCTTGAATGCTGAGAACAAACTGAGGGCTGATGGGGGTGGGGGGGAGGTGGGAGATGGGCATGGAGGAGGGCACTTGTGGGGATGAGCACTGGGTGTTATATGGAAACCAACCTGACAATAGACTATTTGTAAAAAAAATAAAAAAATTAAATAAATAAAACAATATGAGCTATGTGAAAGAAAAAAAAAGGTTTTTTTTTTGTTTTTTGTTTTTTGTTTTTTAAAGAAACAAGTGTTGGTGAGCATGTGGAGAAAAAAGAATGCTCATGCACTGCTGGTGGGACTGTAAAGTGCTGTAGCCTCTGTAGAAGATGGTATGGAGGCTTCTCAAAAAGTGAAAAATAGAACTATCAAATGAGCCAGTAATCCTCTTAGTAGGTATTCACCCTAAGAAAACAAAACACTAATTTGAAAAGATATATACACCCTTATACTTATAGCAGCATTATTTATAATAGTCAAGATATGGAAGCAGCCAAATTTCCATTGATATGTGGATGAAGAGGATACGGTATTTACCTACAATCAATATTACCCAGCCACACAAAAATAGAAATTCTACCACGTGCAACGACATCGGTGGACCTAGAGGGTACAATCAATAAAAAGGGAAGTACCACAACAGAAAATGTGCTTTTAAAGTGGAGTGGACAGTGACATGTAAAAATATTAAACTGGACAGTTTTTTTACACCATACATAAAAATTAACACAAAATGGAGTGAAGGCTTGAATGTGAGACTTTTCAAAAATTGTTTGGGGGCACCTGGCTGGCTCAGTCTATACAGCGTGTGACTCTTAATCTCAGGGTTGTAAATTTGAGTCCCACGCTGGGTTATATAGAGATTACTTGGAAATAAAATATTTAGATTTCACGGTCTGTGAGATGAAATCCCACGTGGGTGCAAAGCCTGCTTGGGATTCTCTCTCCCTCTATCTCTGTCTCCTCTTCTCTTGCTCACTCACTCTCTCTCTCTCTCTCAAAATAAATAAACTTTTAAAAAAAGGAAATGAAACCTTTGAAAAATTGCTTGAAACAGAAATTGAGGGGCACCTGGGTGGCTCAGCTGGTTGAGTGTCCAATTGCAGTTCACGTCATGATCTCATCGCTCATGAGTTCGAGCCCCTCCTTGGGCTCTGTGCTGACAGCTCAGAGCCTGGAGCCTGCTTCAGATTCTGTGTCTCCCTCATGTTCTTTGTCTCTTTCTCTCAGAACTAAAATTAAAAAAAAATTTTAAAGACCACAAACTTATTCTCAAAATAGTATATAAAAGCATAAATTGAGGGTACTTAAATGTTTCACTCCCTTCCTCCACTGACTCCCTGGCTCTCTGAATGCCAGGGAGAATGCAGATGAATGAAACACACAACCACCATCAAACTGGTCTGGCTCTAAGAATGGTACAAGGGAGAGCCTGGGGAACAGACTCATTCATTGCTGATAAGAATTTAAACTAGTACCATGTTTCTTTTCATTTTTTAATGTTTATTTATTTTTAGAGAGAGAGCTCGCATGCAGGGTGGGACAGAAAGAGAGAGAGAGAGAGAGAGGGAGAGAGAGAGAGAGAGGGAGGGAGGGAATGAGTGGGGGAGGGGCAGGGAGAGAGGGAGAGAGAAAATCCTATCCAAGCAGGCTCTGAGCTCTCAGCTTGGAGCCTGCCACAGGGCTCAATCCCATGAACCATGAGAGATCATGACCTGAGTCAAAATCAAGAGTTGGAAACAACCCACTGAGCCACCCAGGCGGTACCACTTTTCATAGGGAAGTCTGATTTGGATTCAGACACTTTAGAACAGAAAATATCCTTTGACTGGGCAATTTCAGCCCATAGGAATTTATCCTAAAGAGATCATGAAACACGTGCAAGTTTTATCTAGCAGTGTGTTTGCTACAGTGTTTTTAAAAAAGAAATACTGCAAAATTGGAAATAAGGGAAATGTCCAAGGATAGGAGACCAGTTAAATAAATTACTGAAAGAGAAAAGAGACAGTAGAAATGACATTTTAGGAGAGTATTTACTGACGTGGATATATCATCACAATATACTGTTTGGTGATAAACCAGGTTGCAAAAAGTAATAACCACAATTTTATAAAAAGAAAGCCAACATCTAGCCAACAGCTAGATGGAAAAATATTCAAATGTACTGGTTATAAATTATTTACATTTTCTTCCTTATACTTTTATTTTCCAAATTCTTGAAGTAAATGAATACCATTTTCATGAACAGCGAAATAGTGTTCTTTTCAAAACAGGAATTAAAGCCCCCAGAACAGGACACCTACTTTCTCACAGTCTCACTGTTACGGAGAAGGACTGTGAATGACTGTCATTACTTGGCATGATACACTCTCTTTTCTTCCATGTCAACCACTTCCCACACTAGTCTACTTCCACCTCTGTTTCTTGGGCGTCAGTTTTAGAGCATGCATCAACTGACACTGTCCCCACTGCCCTCATTTTTTAGTCTATACAGCTCAAGTTGATATCAAACCAGTTGATCTATCTATCAGCAATCAGCATATCAAGCTTGTGTTGACAAAATTAATCTCTGCCTAATGACAGCCGCATTAGGGATTGTTAGCCCATCCCACAGACGTTTAAATCACCTGCCACAGGCCGTCAGGCAAGAGACAGACAGACAGACAACTGAGCATAATGTCGCTCAGCAAGTCTGTCGGCTGTTTCCTGCTGGTCTTGTTGGAGAGTTACGTTTGCTAAAGGGTGTTGTCCAGCTCCAGAGCGCACCAAGTCACAGCCCCCCGGGACTGGCTCAGCACCAGCTGTTCCTTTTCCCCCTGGGGTCCGGGGAATCAAAGCACCCTCAGTGGTGCCCGGGCAGAGACCGCTTCCACAAGCCTTCCTCGGAGCCTGCGGCCCAGCCTGCTCAGGACCCAGGTGCCTTGCCCATGGGACACCACCTTCCCCACAGCTGCTCTCCTCTGGGTCTGACAGGCCAGCTCCAGAGACCGCTTTCTCCACTTACACCTCTTACGCTTTGCTCAGCGTGTATCTGCCACAGCCGTTCGACAAATTTCCACTGTTTGGTGATCAGTGTCATTTATGCACCTTCCTGACAGAATTTTATATAGCGTAAGCCTCTAATAGGTTAGAGAGAGAACAGGCTATGGGGTATTCTTTTCCCCAGGACCACAGCAGTCTCCATGACGTCATCTGTATGTGTTCTCTATTTCTTTTTTAGGACCCTGAGTATCCTTTCCCAAGACTTTTGCTTTTGGGGAGGCATAAAGCTATGCCGAATCTTCTTTGCTCTTACAATACACTGTGAATATATATTTTTTAGCAGCTGATAGAGCAGTTTCTCTTCTTTCCCCCTTTAACAGACATCCCCTTTATTCTCATGAACTGCAAGCGCCTTCGTCCCCTTCCTTCCACATTAGACACTCTCCCACACACGTAAAACTGCAACGCCCAGAGGTGGGCTCCGCAGTTGGCTACGTACCCTGCCAGCCGTGTCCTTTTCTGCTTCCTGCCCGACACCCGTCCGAGCTCGCGCTGTCTTCCGGTCCAGCTTCCACGTGGGGGCTGGCTTCCGGGGAACTCACAGTTGCGATGATTTCCTCGGAGGAGCCTCCAGATGTTTCCCCTCCAGTGTGTTCTTCCCTCTCTCCAGGGCCCCACAAAGGGCAATGCACACTCACCTTTTCTGCGTTTTCCCCATACACTCAGCCTGTCCTTTCCAGACTCCCCGTTTCCTTTCCCCATCCTCTAGTGGCCTCTTGCTCCTTCTAGAAAGTCCATTTCTCCCTGGTGATTCTCTTTCCTCCCTCTTCAAGGCCCTTATCAAGGTCAACTCGGAGTGTCCTTGATGGCTTCTTTTTCTATTGTCTGGCTAATTGATACCAATACACGTCTCATTTTGCCAAAAGTTGCATTAAGTAGATTTCCCCCCAAAGCCATGCTGTGTTCAGAAGCAAGAGGGGTCAAATACTTAAAACCAGGTGTGAAGGGGCACCTGGGTAGCTCAATTGGTTAACTGTACGACTTCAGCTCAGGTTATGATCTTGGTTTGTGAGTTCGAGCCTTGCGTCGGGCTCTGTGCTGACAGCTCAGAGCCTGGAGCCTGCTTCCAATTCTGCGTCTTCCTCTCTCTCTGTCCCTCCCCGGCTCACACATGCTCACATGCTTGCTCTCTCTCTCTCAAAAATAAATAAACATTAAAAAATTTAAAAAAAGACACGTGTGGACTTCACACTCATTAGGATGGCTATTATATTTTTTTAAAAAAGGAAAAGCAGCATTGGCGAAGATGTGGAGAAAACGGAGTCCTGGGGCACTGCTGGGAATGGCCGCCGGCATGGTGGTTCCTCAGACAGCTGAACAAACCCCTGCTATGTGATCCAGCAATCCCACTTCTGGATATATATCCATGAGAACTGAAACCAGGGACTCCAAACACTTGCACACCCATGTTCAGAGCAGAACTACTCACAAAAGCCCAAAGGTGGAAACACCCCAAGATGATGAACACCAGCAACAGATGAAAGGGTACAGAAGATGGGGTCTCTGCAGTGCAATATTCTTTAGCCATAAAAAGGAATGGGATTCTGACACACACAACAGTGTGGACAAACCCTGAAGACGTGGGCAAGGGAAATAAGCCACACATAAAACGACAAACAGTGTGTGAGTCCTCTTACATGAATGAGGTGCCTAGAATAGTCAAATTCATAGGGACAGAGAGTAGAAAAGAGGTTGCCAGGGCCTGAGGAGGGCGGGATGGGGGGGGGGGTAGAGCAGATCTCTGTTGAAGATCATGGAAAGTTCTGGAGACAGATGGTGGTGATGAACCCACAATACTGAGAATGAGCTTAATGCACACTTGAAAATGGTTAATAAGGGGTGGGGGGTGGCTGGGTGGCTCAGTCAGTTAAGCGTCCAACTTCAGCTCAGGTCATAATCTCATGGTTCATGGGTTTGAGCCCTGCATCAGGCTCTGTGCTGACAGCTCAGAGCCCACTTCAGATGCTATGCCCCCTCTTCCTCTGTCCCTCCCCTGCTCATTCTTTCTCAAAAAATAAACTTAAAAAAATGGTTAATATGGTACATGCTATGTGTACCTTACTACACTTAAAAAAATAAATATATGTTGGGGCGCCTGGGTGGCTCAGTCAGTTGAGCGTCTGACTTTGGCTCAGGTCATGATCTCACGGTTCGTGAGTTCAAGCCCCACATCAGGCTCTGTGCTAACAGCTAGCTCAGAGCCTGGAGCCTACTACAGAGGGAGATTCTGTGTCTCCCTCTCTCTCTCACCTTCCCCTGCGCACGCTGTGTGTGTGTCTCTCTCTCTCAGAAATAAGTAAAACATTAAAAATTAAAATAAATAAATAAATAAATGTTGAAGGTTTTATGAGTGAGAAAACACGTGATTGCACAGCAGGGATGTGGGTCCTTGGGGCCACCGCTCTCCTCAAGAAGCCCTGCATCATCTCTTCAATGACAACTCTGCCACCTCGGAAGCAAATGTGACATGGCTATCAGTGGCCTCTTGCCTGGAGTCACCAGAGTCTGAAGGTGTCTCCAGGAAGCCCCTTCCTGGGATCCAGGAGCCACATTTCCATAGCACAGTCACCCCAGGAACCAGATGACCTGCCCCTCCAAAAACCATCGAACAAACTTGACTTTGAATTGGCTGATGGTTTCTCCTTGGTCTTTAAGAGACTACACATGGGCCTTCAGTGACTCTTGAGGAGCCCTTCATTGCGGGGACATGTGGTGACTGTCACAAGTGAGGGTCTGTTTTTACAGAATTTGTCTTCCTTGCCAGAGTCGGACCCCCTGGTGTGGCAACGGTCCCGGGTGCCCGTGGTCCTTCCAGCCTCTGGCCATGGAGTTCGATGGTTGGGTTACGACTTCTTGCTCCCTAGCGCCTCCCATGTTGACTACCTGAGATCTGCACCCATTTCTTGGGGCATCTGCTTCTCTGACTCCACCTCGGCTCTTTGCTGCATGCAACACCTGCTTCTGTAGCTTTGGCTGCCTCCTGCCTCATCTGCCACTGACAGGTCAGTTCATCTCCCAGCCCAGGCTCCACATGTACTCGTCCGCGCCATCCACACCTGTGTACCCAGCACTCCCAAGCTGCCCACAGCCGCCTTCCCCGGCACAACCGAAAGGAGCCCTGGTGAGCTCACACGAGCCTTCCCTTCTCCACTATCCCCTCAGAACCAGCTCCCAGCTCAGCAAACCCCTCTAACAGCGACAGGACGTGGGCATCATTCCGTTGGTGTTTGCATCCCAGCACCACGCCTCGAGCAGAGCAGGTACTCAGGCGCGTTTCTCAGAAGAGCGAGTCTCACTGACACTCCCCTCCTCTCAGCAAATGTCTGTCCCCGGGGAGCACTCACTGTCTATGGCGCTCATTCTCACATCCGTCTCTGCCCTCACAGGGCTCTCCCCCTTTCACGGTGGTTTGCTTTCTCCTCCCTCCTCTAGCCTAGACTTCAAGGGGCGATGCCTCATCTGCAGCTGGTACCGGAGTGTGCAAGGCGGAGACACCTGGGTAACACTGGTCCACTTGGACCAATTTGCATCACGCTGGACTCCCTCCTTGGACTCCCTCCTATTGTTATGTCACTTCCTGTGCATGCTACTGCCTCCTTGGACACTCAAACCCCAAAGCCCTAGCGGGGAGAATAACTGTCCCAGTAGAGGAAGGAGCCAGTGCTATCTAGCCATAACTGCAGCATGAGTTGGGGGGGGGAGGGTCTTGGTGATGGGAACCTTGGGGAGGGACCGTCTGCTCTGCCAGCGGAAGGCTTATTAGTCACCCGTTGCCCCCATGCAATCTGTCTTCTTTGAATCCCTGATGCTGGGGCGAGACCCTTGACCCCTGTGCCCAAGGACCGTAGGACCTGAGCCTCCTGGTGTCAGACTCCTGGCAGGGTTCCAACTCTATCACTGTCAATGGATGTGAATGTATTTCAGAGTGACATGCTCTGCCTGGCCTCCTGCAAATCTAAGTGACATCCGGAGACGAGGTGGCTTCATTCTGCCCTGGCTCTCCCAGCATGAACAGATCTACACTCAGCGGCGAAATGAACATGGCAGGAGGCGACTGGCACCTCCTTCACTTTCCCCAAAGGAACATATGACAAACACGGTGCACAGTTCAATGCTTCACTCTCAACAGTGCCTCTGTCAAAACACCTGATGTCACCTAACCTCGAAGCCACCGGATCACGGGGGAGAACTCTGATCTCACCATTAAACTCTCCCGCTTATCGGCATGACAACAGAGCTAAATAGAGCTGAGACGAATGTGTGTCTATTTTTAGCAGCTCCTTACGGAATTCATGCACACTGTGTATTCGGCATCATTTGGAGCCTTGAGCACACTTGGAACTCAGAGGCGAACACTCATTTGTAACGTTACAGCTGCCAAGGCTGGCTGGCTGCTCTGCTGGGTGACGTGTTAACTCTCATGGGGAAACAGGAGGATTGCTCTGAGCTGGGTCTGGGGCAGATGGTAAGGTTGGCTTGGGCGTGCTCACCTTCACCCTGTCCATACAGGCTTCCATTTTCAGCTGCTCGACAGCCTTCCGGGCTTGGGAGATGCTAGTGGTGCTGTTGTTGGACATGCCTTCTTTCATCCTCTGCCCCTGAAACAAAGTCAAAGGGTTGGAAGTGCTGCTCTCCCCAGAGGTAAGACGGATTCCTCGCTCTTCCGCCTGCTCCCACCACCCGCAGCGTCCCTGTCCGAGCCAGGGAGCTTCTGTGAGCAAACCCTCCTAGGACGAGAGAAAGAAATGTTTCACGAGGGGAGCAAGACCTTATGCTTTCGGTTCGTGAGACTTTCCCAGCCGTGGGTAGAGGAAGCGGAAGAGACCAGATGGTCCCAGCATCAAACCCTTGACTTTTGTGTAGTGCTTTGCTAGTAGTAAATCATTTTCCTACACATTTGTTCATTCATTCCTCTAGAAGCCCTGAAGGCTAGCAAAACACATAAAGTTTTGTTAAGTAAGGAAAGTGCAAAACTCAGAGAATATAAGCCAATAGCTAAAGGTCTCACAGCCAAACTTTGTGGATCCAGAACCAAACTCAAAGCTTCAAAACCTAGCTAAGGGTTCTTTCTATGGCTTCATATAGCCCTTTGGCATTGTACAGCTCTCAGAACAAGTTTCCCCTGGATCCAACTGCTTTATTACTAATGTTAATTTGTCCTTGTTCCAAAAATTCTACAGACTTTATGCTGGGAGTTATTTTTAAATGTTTATTTATTTTTGAGATAGCACACACACATGCAGAGAAGGGGGGGAGGTGGGCAAGAGGATCCGAAGCAGGCTCTGCCCTGAAAGCAAAGAGCCCAATGCGGGGCTCAAACTCATGAACTCTGAGATCATGAGCTGAGCTAGAGTTGGACGCTTAACCATCTGAGCCACCCAGGCGCCCCTGAGAGATTGTTTTTAAACAATCACTCACACACACACACACACACACACACACACACACACACACACACCCTCCCTATCCCAAGCATAGATCTATATTTCTAAAGGAAGAAAGAAATTCTCCCTGATCCAACATGTAATGATGCCACATGACTAAGCAATGTTTCAGTTGCCCCATCTAATGAAAGATGACTTGGCAGAGGCCTCATCATTCAGCCTCAGAGCTGCAGGGGAGTCACACAGGTAACAGTGGCTTCCAAAGGCACATAGTGAGGCTCGAGGTGACCCGGCCAGTATCCTGATGTACAGGCCACGCTCTGTGGGTTTTCCACATATGTGCTAACTCTGTGGTCCAGGTGAGGCACGGCAGTAGCTTCATTTGTCCATAGGCAATTTTTTGAAAAATAAGTTTCTTGTTTTTTTTATGTCTATTTATTTATTTTGAGAGAGAGAGAGAATCCTAAGCAGGCTCCATAATGTCAGTGCAGAGCCAACTTGGACCTGAGCTGAAATCAAGAGTCAGATGCTTAGCCGACTGAGCCACTCAAGTGCCCCAAAAGTTTCTTATTACAAGATACAGATCAACCACCTAAACTAGAGTTTAGGTTCCTGTGTTAGTTGGGAGCTTCTACTCAACAAGAAGAGAAGGAGAATAATAAATAGTTGGGGCTTGGAAACCCAGGGGAGCAGGCACCTAAACCCCGCTACGTAGAGATGTGCATGCATCTCTACATGTGTGTTCAGGTCTGTGTGTGTCCCTGTGTGTGCCCACATGCCTGTGGTGCGTGCCCTGTGCCAGTCCATGTGTGTGTACCTGTTCCTCTGTGGGTGTGGGTGTTCATGTGTATCTGAGTTCCTGTGTGTCCACACAAAAGGAAGAGGGGCCACAGTCTGGTTCCCAAGCGTCCCCAGCCTGATACAAGTAAAAAAGGATCCTAAAATCATTGCTCTCAGATCCTGACCCTCCCTTCCCATTCCAGAATTCATCCTTCTCTTTGGTCTTGGGATTTTAGAAGTTGGGGGAAATCACCAAACCGGGGCTCAGGGATGGCTGAGGAGAAGGAAGCTGAGGCCAGGAGTGAAGACGGAAGACACAGGGGAAGGGTCAACCGAGGAGGAGGAGAGGGGCTCTTCATTGAGTCTGTCTGGGTGAGTGTGAGTGTGTTTAAGCGAGAGCAGGTGTGCCTGTATCAGAACTGTTACTAGCAGAACCAGAGCCTTGTCAGACCCTGGAGCAGCTTTCTCCCTCCCTTTGGCCTCTGACCGGCTGCATTTAGAATACCCTGATCCCACCCCATGACTTCCTCATTCTTCCTCTGTTTACAGAAAGGGGCACATTGTCAACTACTCCACTCTGCAATACAGGAGAACTCTGGCTGATGGCTTAATATTCAGAAAGATCCCAATGAGCTGTGTTTGGCTTCTTCTGTCTTGGAGATAAAATCGGCTGGTGGGGAGGGGGGGTCCAGAACATGAGATGCATGGACTCTTCACCCTGCCTTGTCCTGTAGCCCCTCCACCTCCCTGGGGGCCCCTCCTGTGTCTCCTCCAGACTGTGTCTGTCCACAGATCTAGTGTCACCTTCTCACCACACCCTCTGAGCCTTCCTTGCTCACCCCTTTCCTCCCTCTCGGCCTCAAAGTGCTATGTCTCTCTGTGGCTGTCTCCTAGGTGACTTCCCTAGTGTCACCCAGGGCCAGTCAGCCTAGTGGACAACCCAACTCACGGTCGCTCTCACCCAAGACTTGTCTTTCCTTTGTATTTCCCGTCATATCAATCCGACACCCTCCACTCATACTACAGGGCTGCAAGGTGCTGCTCTGGAAGTCTCCCATGTGCTGGGATCGGTGCCATCACACACAGTCAGCCTTAGCGGGCCCTCAAGGCTGCCCACCATCTCACGCCCATTCCCAGTTATCCCTCGTTTACCTCTCTCATTGAGGCACAAGAGGAGAAACCCCATCTCTGGCTGTCTTGACTGGGTCCTGCCATACTGGCCACTGGGGACTGACCCCAGGCAGAGTCAGGAAACACACAGGGAAGCCAGCTGGAGCCCTGAGCTGGACGTACCTTAGACAGTCTACTTTTTATTTATTTATTTATTTTTTAAGTATTTTTATTTATTTCTAGGAGAGAGAGAGAGAGACAGCGTGAGCAGGGGAGGGTCAGAGAGAGAGGGAGTCACAGACTGAAACAGGCTTCCAGGCTCTGAGCTGGCAGTCAGCACAGAGCCCGACGCGGGGCTCGAACCCACAAACTGCGAGATCATGACCTAAGCGAAAGTCGAACGCTTAACTGACTAAGCCACCCAGGCGCCCCTAGACAGTCTACTTTTTAAAAGAAATACATATTTATTTTTGGGAGAGCATGAGCAGGGGAGGGGCAGAGAGAAGGAGACAGAGGATTGGAAGCAGGCTCTGCACTGACAGGCTGCCAGATAGCAACAAGCCTGATGCAGGGCTCCAGCTCATGAATCGTGAGATCGTGACCTGAGCCGAAGTTGTACGCTCAACTGACTGAGCCACCCAGGGGCCCCTCCTAGACTGTCCACTTCTACTCCGTGGTACTGGGAGAACATATCTTCACAGTTCAGGCCATGTCTACTGGGTCACCTGGCCCTTGTAGCTGGAAGTATGGCCTCATCCAAGGCTGATACTGCGCATGTGGTGGGCCCATCCCTCCTCAAGCTCTACCCTGTCACTCACCCCTCTTTCTCCTGTAATGTTGGTGTCTGTGGGTGCCCTCTCCTCGGCATATACAGATATACTGATGTCTCCTTCAACACGTTAAAACAAATAGACAACAATGAAACAGAAATCCTTTGCTCTCCCCAATTCCCACTATTGCTCGAGAAAGAAGAGGAAATAATTAACTACAGATGCCAGTAAAATGGCCCCCCTCCACAATCAATAGTGGAGATGCAACAAATAAGGACAGGAGGCACTCTTCCTGGGACACAGGATGACAAGTCTGGTCCACTCCACCCCCTCTGCTCTCCTCGGCCCTGTCGGACCCCCTTATAGGGGTTACTCTTATTGCCATCAGTGACTGTACTGTTGCATGTCTGTATGCTCATGATCTCTCTCCAAGTGGCCAGTAAGCTTTCTCCCAGCACACGTACCCAGGACCTAGACTGTGACACTCCCCTCCCCCCCCCGGATCTAGACACTTGTACTTCACAACCTCCTGAGGGGATTCTGGCATGGACCACAGGGGGAGAACCATGGCTGGCTTTAAACCAACTCTGTGTTCACCAAATTATCTTTTGAGGTGTTCCATGCACCTTCAGGACTCTCTAAATCAGTCCTGTACAAAATTTAAGAGGAGTCTGGGTGGCTCAGCTAGTTCAGCATCTGACTCTTGATTTAGGATCAAGTCATGCTCTCACAGTTTGTGAGTTTGAGCCCCGGGTTGGGCTCTGTGCTGACAGCGTGGAGTCTGCTTGGGATTTTCTCTGTCTCCCTCTCTCTCTGCTCTGCCCCTCCTCCACTCATGAGTGCACACATTCTCTCTCAAAGTAAATAAACTTATAAAAAATTTAATTGGTGTATGAATCTCTGGGGATCTTGATAATACACAGATTTTGATGGAGTAAGTTTGGGTATGATCCAATAATCTGCACTTCTTTTTTTTTGGAGAGAGAGAAAAGGAGCATGAGAGGAGAGGGGCAGAGGGAGAGAGAGAATCCCAAGCAGGCCCCATGCTCAGTGGGATCACGGCCTGAGCCCAAATCAAGGGTCGGACACTCAGCAGACTGAGCAACCCAGGCACCCCCAAGAATCTGCATTTTGAACACGCTCCCAGTTGCTGCTGATCCGTGGACCACTCTGAGTAGCTAGGCTCTGAACTGCTGAATGTCAGTATTGGAACTTGGAGGTCCAGGTCCAATCCCCTTACTTTTCAAATGAGGAAACCTATTCAGGAAGGTTCAATAACTTAATTTCATTGGGCTCCTAGTGGAAGTGGGAGGAAGCATTTTCCTATCGTGCCTCCCAGCTTGTCCCCTCTCCTGGGTCTAGTAAGGCACCTGGGGCAGGAACAGGGTGTCTCCCTCGCCACTGGTCTCTCCTGCTCTCCCAGGACAGACTCACCCCTTGACTGGTCCTGAACTTTGCCTAACTTGGGACTGAGACAGCAGGGGGCCTCCTCCGTGGTAGCAGGGTGACGCGGGGAGATTAGCTGGTGCTTTTGCCAACCGGAGCTAAAGGCACTGAGGCTCTTAAAGATGACCCACAGGAAGGTGTGTGAGGCTCTCCCTTCCCAACCTGGCCAGGTGACTCTTAGGTAGCCCCTGAATGACATGTCTGTCCTGCCAAGGCTATCCACACACTGGACTTGCACGTGAACTGACAGTGTCTCCCCACCTGCACCAGTGCACCCCCAACTTGACCCAAAAAGAAAAATGGGCATAGTGACAAAGCAGAGATGGAACCAAGCTGAATGTGCACATTGGCTACTGGTAGATTGTTCACTTGACTTGGCTTTTTAGAAGACGAAGCAGAAGGGACAATGAGCCAACTGCTCGGGGCATGGGCTCTGTCACTGCCATGGTCAGACAGTCTTTCCTTCTTGGGCACACAGGAACCCACTGACACACAGGCAGGTTTCACAGGGAGATACTTACAGGCTGCGTCCTGCAGTGTGTAACTCAGAGTCAGGTGGGAGGGGACACGGAGCGCAAGGTGCAAGCCGTCCGGGCCCACAGCCCACGGAGCTGCTTGGTTCTCCTCCCTTCTCCCCCAAGAGGGGACCCAACCACTCACATGGGGAATGACGTGAGGGGGAGGGAAATTTGTAAGGTTGGTTTCATAAGTGCCCTACATATGCCACGGAAGGGGGCTGGGGAATGAGATGATGATGGTGGGTGCTAGGAGAAAGTGACACGGAGGACCTGGCCACACACGGAGGACCCTGACAGCCCAGCCTCACCCAGGCCCACATGCGCACCGCAGGCAAAGACAGCCGCTGTCCAGAGGGAACCCATTTCTGGACAGGATGCATCACTTCCTTACCTGCTGAGAGGCGGCGGTGACAGGCCCGGGCAGGGGACAGGTGGGTGGTGGCAGCAGTGGCTGACGGCTGTCAGATTGGAGGCTGATTTGGAGCTCCTGCTTTGAGGCTCACCTGGAGGCACAACCAGAGACAGGTCGGCAGGTGTGGCAGAAGCCGGCTGTCCCCCAGCCGCCCAGCCCCCGGTGCCCTCTGCTCCTGCTTTGCCGGCTGTCTCTGCAGCCCGCTGAGTCTCTGTATCAGACCGCACAGGAGATGGCGAGCCACAGGCAGAAAGAGAAGCCCTGATCCCACACAGCAGAGTGGGAACACCTCGGGGCCACAGGCCGGCCTGCCCGTCACCCCAACCCCAAACGCCACCCCACTTCTGGCCAACCTCTACCAAACAGAAATAGTTTAGATATCTTTTCTTGTTATGAAAAGTGAAGCCCATTGTAGAAAAGTGGGAAGAGAGAAAATTACAGCAAAGAAAATAAAAATCAGTTAATAGTGCCTTTTCCCATTCATGTTATCCCTACACTTATTAGAAATAATCTGATTCCAACCAAACGACATTTAGCACAGAAGAGATGGCTCGATCAGGTGGCTTTAAAAGTTTCTTTAATGCCAAGGACTCTGTGGAGGGACGCCGAGCCTGGTGCTTGCTCCCTCCTCTGGAGAGGACGACTCTGGGATGATGGGCTCGTCCCCAGGGGTTTTGTGACCGTCCCACGCTGCAGAATACATGTCCCAGGGATCCCAGTGAACTGCAGCTAACATAAAGGCTGGCCAGGAATGAGTGGACTTGGGGGAAGGATGTGTGAAGTTGTGCCTGGCGCATTTTCCCCAGCCCAGGGTGGAGGGTGGAATAGTTCCCACAGTGAGTTTCCCTCACCCTGTCCATCTTCCAAAGGGAGACAGACAGACAGACAGACAAAGTCTGAGAAAGGAGGCCTGCTGTCCTGCAGGGGCAGAGCGTAAAGCCTGTCCCCTCAGCAAGTGATTTTATAATTTTTTAAGTTTATTTATTTTGAAAGAGAGAGAGCAAGAGAGAGAGCAGGGGAGGGGCAGAGAGAGAGAATCCCAAGCAGGCTCTGCGCTACCAGCATAGAGCCCCACGTGGGGCTTCAACTCATGAACCATGAGATCATGACTGAGCTGAAATCAAGAGTTGGGCGCTTAACTGACTGAGCCATCCATGCGCCTGTAGGCAAGTGGGCTCCGGGAGTCTTCCCTGCACACCCTCTGGACAGACAGGGAACCCCGAGGCTGGGGAACAAGCCACCAGACCAACCCAAGACCCCCTCCAAGTCTTGACCTCTGCTCCAGTTATGTGATCTTTGTCTTAAAATCAGATATGCCCAGGGCAATGCGCTATACTGTCACTGTCTTCGTCTTTAAAAGAAAAGGCAGACGGTCCTCTGAATGGGTCCACATCACAGGTTTCCACAAATGTCCTGCAATAAATGCTACAAATGGAATGAAGAAAGCTAGGACTATCTGCTTTATGAAGTAGATTAGACAACCGGGACACATCCTGTCGTAGGGGTCTAAAGGCTTTGGACAGCAAATTCTCTTTTCAAAAAAGTTTTAAGTTTATCTGAAAGAGAGAGACAGTGCAAGTGGAGGAGGGGCAGAGAGAGAGAGAGGGAGAGAGAGAATCCATGCTGCTAGCACAGAGCCTGATGTGGGGCTTGAACCCAGAAAACCGTGAGATCATGATGTGAGCCGAAGCCAAGAGTTGGACAGTTAACCGATGAGCCACGCAGGCGCTCCTCAAGTTTTTAAAATGTTTATTTTTGAGAAAGAGAGAGAAAGCAAGAGTGTAGGGGAGGGGTAGAGAGAGAGGGGGACAGAAGATCCAAAGTGGGCTCTGGACTGAGAGCAGAGAGCCTGCCATGGGACTTGGACTCACGAATGGCGAGATCATGACCAGAGCTGAAGTCGGACGCTTATAACAGACTGAGCCACCTCGGCTCCCCTGGGCAGCAAATTCTCTCGTTTGGCTCCATGAAAAAAGGGTTCTCTGGTCATAGACGTTTGAGAAATGGCCATTACTCCACTCCCCCATTTGGAGGGCCACACCGCACACTAGCCCAGAAAAGGCTCTGAGGGGTCCTGCAGTGAAGAAACCTGTTGACTGAAACCTGCCAATCCCCAAATGACTGATTCAGGAACACCCAGGTTTTGTTTCTGTTTTGGATGCAACAATGCATCTCACACTGTTGCCGTCCCACACTGGGCTGAAGAGACCCAGTGAGTCAGCCGGCTGCCCAGAGCGCTGAGGGGACGGGGACCGGTGCCGCACCTGCTGCTCCCCAGCCCACCGTGGGCAGGTCCACCTCTACCAGCGGTGCCTACACCGGCAGACTCAGAACCACTCAGGAACCCAATTCCACTCCCATGACCCTGGCGTCGGTTCCTTCCTGGGCTCTCCAGGGGATTCTGTCGCCTCAAGTCCCCAAACCACTGCCCAGGTCCATCGGTTCTGAGGCATGGCTGTGCATCTCAATCAGTGGGGCCTTTAGAGAGGAGATGCTGCGGTCACACCCCAGACCACAATGACTTTTGAGGAAATTCCAGTGTGCAAGCCACATCTGAAGACACAGCTCTAGTCTGCATCTAAGCTGGGGCTTGCCATACTCTTGTCACGTGATTCACGTGGATCTCAGAGGCTTACTGACAGATCCAGGTGGGTCTGGGAAGGGGACAGATACAGAATCTCAGGTCCCACCCAGACCTTTGAAATTAAATCCACATTTTCACCGGAGTGATTCATGTGTAAATTAGAGTTGGAGATGTTCTGTGTTAGGGCTGGGAGTTGTGGGGGGCGGGGGGAGTGCCACTTTATGGAGGGTCTCTGACCCCAGGGTGAAGAGACTTTATTGAAGACACAGGAGTCAGTAGGTGGGAGGATGGCTTCTGCTCTCCTGACCCTTCTGCTACTCACAGTCCCATCCAGCTCTCTGGGCTGCTCTTCTAGATGATTTAGTTGATTCTGGTAGTTCTTTGAGAATTGTATCTCAGGAAAAGAGTATCAATTTCTCCTTGTCCACTGGGCATTTGCCTAGCATTTTCCATCCAATGCTTGGGGCTTACTTCAGATGTCATCCCACCAAACTGACCTGGGCCCCAGGAAGGAGCTTTAGACACCTCCCCGTATCACTACTGCTTCTCAAAGTGAGACAAATTATTGGTGCTGACAGGAATTAGCTCCTGACTGGTCTGCTTGATCTGTAAGTGAAAAACACTGCTCTTTAATGGCACTACGGGTGCCTGGGTGGCTCAGTTGGGTGAGCATCCCACTTCGGCTCAGGTCATGATCTCACAGTTTCTGGGTTTGAGTCCCGCGTCGGGCTCTGTACTGACAGCTCAGAGCCAGGAGCCTGCTTCAGATTCTGTGTCTCCCTCTCTCTCTGCCCCTCCCCTACTCATGCTCTGTTTCTCTCTGTCTCAATAATAAATAAACATTAAGAAATATTTAATGGCACTAAATATGCTGCCATGATGTTTTCATGGCTTTTTTCCTTCTTTAAACAGGAAAAACATACTCATCTGTGAACAAAATGCTATGGTCTCATTGTGGAGGCCTAGAAAGTTCTACCACGTGGCCACCAGCTGGCTGGGAGGCCCTCAAGGGAAGAGGGTGCTTTTACTAATGTCTGTGTGCCCACAACTATCTCAGGAGAGGCCCTCTGTCCATGTTCATATAACCATGACTCGTGTCTACATGAAAGAACTATCTCAGGCTTCACAGCAATGATGTTGATTCTGCATGACTGCTGTGGTTTCAATTCTTAAATGGAGCTAATTCAGCTCCCAGTTGTGAAGTGTAATGACCTAAAGTCATGCATCTTTGCTGATGGTGTGGGTGTTGGGTCTTGAGGAACAAAAATCATAGTCTCTATTCTCACAGGGCTTACTGTCCAAAGGGGTATGTCATGCACTGTTCAAACAATCATACTGATGAATCCATTCTCATACATGGAAGCACACAATTCTTAGGGGGTGTATAACCAAAGAACTTGACCTGACCTGAAGACCTACGTTGGTTTCTATGAGAGATTCTGAAGCCACAAGGAGGAATGAGACTTCCCTGCCCTCACAGAGCTCAGTGTCTGAGGGGAAAAAGGTAAATAAGTAATGCTCATAGTGTAATAGGTGTATATGGGGCTGAATCCATTCTCTCCTTTTCTTGTAATAATATAATTGTGGCCAATTCTGAGGGGAGTAGGAAGATTCTGAGCTTACCTCTTCCTATGCACATACCAAGGCTGTAACTACATATAGAGCAACTCTTTCTGAGGGTGACCTGAAGACGACAGAACAGATGTTCGGCAGCTAAAGACATGAGGACATGAGGAGAGATAAAGGCACGAAGTCCTCCTTGAGGAATGAGGAGCCCAAGCCCCAAACCGGGCACCCTCTGCCCTGGGGATCTGCACCTCCAAGTAGACAAGCCCCCAGTACACCTGGTCTTGAAAATCAGCAGGGCTTAACTCTGGGAGCTGATGTGCTATAGGAAACTGAGCCTCTACTGTTAAATCTCTCACATTCTGAGAACCATAACTTTGAAAAGTGTCTGGGTTATGTGTGGAGATTTTATTTATTTTTTTTTTTATTTGAAAGAAAGAGAGTGTGCACACAGGGGAGAAGGGCAGAAGGAGAAAGAGAGAATTCCAATCAGGTTCCATGCTCAGCACAGAGCCTGATGTGGGGCTTGATTCCAGGACCCACGACCTGAGCTGAATCAAGAGTCAGACACTTAACCGACTGAGCCACTCAGGTGCCCCTGTGAAGATTTATTAATTAATTTTAGGGTATGTGCCGTAGGGACAGGGTTCTGTAGGAACTTTCTCTGGGAATGGAAGTGTGGGCAGGTGGCAATTTTTCTTGCCCTCCTTCAGCCTAAATGACAGCAAGAGGAAAGACAACACTTATACACAAGGGGAATCTCTGCTGATTTTCCAGCAGAAACTTTGCAGGCCAGAAAGAGTGGCATGATAGCTTCAAAGTGCTAAAGGGAAAAAATCTGCAACCAAAAATATTCTACCTGGCAAGGTTATCATTCAGAACTTGATAGGGAAAATCTGTTGTAAGGTGGCCCGCAGGACTAATAGGAAACACCTGTCCCTGATCAATGAGGAATGCGGAAGTAACAGGCTATAAATTGTTCCCTCTGCTAATGCTCTGGGCTCAGACCTCTGGAGAATGATCCCTTCTAAGCCCACTGGTGTAAAGTAAACCTCCTCCCTTCCAAGATCTCTGAGTGCCGCTTGGTTCTTCTGCTGGGTGATCCAGACCAGATTTGGCAACAAACTGAAGGAGAGATAAAGAGTTTCCCATATAAATAAAGTTTAAAGAGTTTATCACCATTAAATTGGTCTTATAAGAAGTGTTAAAAGGACTTGTTTAAGCAGAAAAGGCCATAACTAGAAGTAAAAAAAATTATCAAGGAAAAAAAAAGATGTAAAACATGGAGAGGGGACTAAAAACGTAGTGCTTTTAGGATGTGTACAAACTTAAGCAACCGTCAACTTAAAACAGACTGCTATATCTCCATATGGTGTTATATATGAACCCCATGGTAACTAAAACCACAAACCTATAATAGATCTACAAAAATAAAGAGAAAGGGATCTGAGCCCAAGACCAAAGAAAGTCATTAAATCATCAAATGACAAGGGAAGAGAGCAAGAGAAGAAAGGAACAGGGAAGAACCACATAAACAACCAGAAATAATAAACAAAATGGCAATAAAAACATAGCAATCAACAATTACCTTAAATGTAAATGGAACAAATGCTCCAATCAAAAGACAGAGAGTGACTGAATGATAAAAAACCCACGTCTCATCTATATGCTGCCTACAAAAGACCCACTTCATATCCAAAGACACATGCAGACTGAAAGTGACGGGATATAAAAAGATAGTTCGTGCATTGGAAATGAAAAAAGCTGGAGTAGCAATACATATAGCAAATAAAACAGACTTCAAAACAAAGACTTTACGGGGTGCATATGTGGCTCAGTTGGTTAAGTGACTGACTCTTGATCTCAGCTCAGGTCATGATCTTATGGTTTGTAGGTTCAAGTCCCACATCAGGCTCCACATTGACAGTACGAGGCCTTCTTGGGATTCTCTCACCCTCTCTTTTTGCCCCTCCTCCTCTCTCTCTCTTTCAAAATTAATAAATAAACTTAAAACTAAAAAAATATAAAAAGATTGTAACAAGAGACATAGAAGGACATTAGGTAACAATAAAAGGGTCAATCCAACAAGAGGATATAATAATTGTTAATATATATGCACCCAACATAAAACACCTAAATGCATAAAACAAATATTAACAGACATAAAGGGAGAAGTTGACACCAATACAATAACAGTAGAAGACTTTAACATCCACTTAAATCAACAGCTAGAACAGACAGCAAATCAATATAAAAACCAGTGGCTTTGAATGACACATTAGACCATATGAACTTAACAGATACATATGGAATGTTCCATCCCCCAAAGGTAGAATACAAAGTCTTTTTTAGTGAACACAGAACATTCTCCAGGAAGAACCTTATGTTAGGCCTCAAAAGTCTCAAAGAAAAATTTAAGAAGAGTGAAATCATCTGAAGCATCTTTTCTCCCACAATGCTATGAAACTGAAATGACTGGCTTTATTACGAGAAAGTAAACCTGGAAAAACACAAACGTGGAGGCTGAACAACACGCCAGTAAACAACCAGTGGGTCAATGGAGAAATCAAGGAGGAAATTAAAAAGGTACCTGGAGACAAATGAAAATGCAAATGCAACATTCCCCAACCTCTGGGATACAGAAAAGCTGTCCAAAGAGGGGGTTATAGAGGCACAGGCCCACATCAAGAAACAAGAAAAATCTGAAATGAACAATCTAACTTATACCTGAAGGAACCAGGGGAAAAAAACAAAGCTCAAGGTAGTAGATGGAAAGGAATAAAGATCAGAGCAGAAATAAATGAAATAGAGACTAAAACAAACAAATACATGGGGCTCCAGGGTAGTTTAGTTGGTTGAGCATCTGACTCTTGATTTTGGCTCAGGTTGTGATCCCAGGGTCACGGGATTGAACCCCATGTTGGGCTTCTTGCTGACTTCTGTGGAGCCTGCTTGAGATTTTCTTTCTCTCTCTCTCTCTGTCTCTCTCGAAGGTTTAAAACAAAAACCAATAAAAAAGGTCAATGAAACCAAGATCTGGTTCTCTGAAAAGATAAACACAATCGATAAAACTAGCTAGACTCATCAAGAAAAAAAGGAGAGGACTCTAATAAATAAACTCAGAAAAGTTACAACTATCATCTCAGAAATAGAGGACTTTAAGAGACTATTACAAAAAATTTTATGGCAACAAATTGGACAATCTAGAAGAAATGGATAAATTCTTAGAAACATATAATCTTCCAGGACTGAATCAGGAAGAAATACAAAATCTGAATGGACCAATTACTAGTAATGAAATTGAACTGGTAATCAAAAAGCTCTTAACAAAAGTATAGGACCCAATGGTTTCACAGGTGAATTCTACCAAACGTTCAAAGAAGAGTTAAGGTTTATTCTTCTCAAAGTATTCAGGAAATAGAAGGAAAACTTCTAGATTCATTCTATGAGGCTGGCATTAACTTGATATCAAGACCAAAGACACTACAAAAAAAGAATTATAAGCCAATATCCCTCATGAACAGATACAAATATCCACAACAAAATACTGACAAACTGAATTCAGCAATAAATTAAAAAGATCATTCACCATTATCAAGTGTAATTTATTTCACGGATGCAAGGATGGTTCAATATTTGCAAATCAGCGTGATACACCACATTACCAAAATGAAGGATACAAATCAGAAGATTATCTTAATAGATGCAGAAAAAGCATTGGACAAAATTCAATATCCATTCATGATAAAAGCTTGAAAATACTTTCAAATCTTGACACAAAAGTAGTAATTTAAGAAATTCTATTTGGAAAACCAAATGTGAGGCATTAATTATAGCAAAGATTCCTCCTTGTGAAACCATGTTCACTTTCTGGGCATAGACTGGTGGGGCGGGCTGGCCAGATCCCGTATGTCCCCAGGAAGCAGCTCACTGGAGAGAGAGCCTGACACACAGCCCTGGATCACTAACCACACCTTGGCCTTGAGTCACTATTTCCAGTACTGCGTGGTACCTGTCATGCAGATTTGCTCTTTGGTCCAATCTCCACAGGTTAGTAGAAATGTAAGGATGTTGCTGTTTTCATCCTACAATCGTGTTAGATGTCAGGTGGCACTGCTTTGGGCATAAAAGCTGAGGAAAGGATCTCCCAATGTTCACAAAGTCATTTAGTTATGATCCCTCTTCTTTAGCTTTAAGACAAATTGGTTTTGAATTGCCACAAAGATTTTATATATTGAGTCAACATGTTGGGGTGTCTCCCCAACAATGGAGGTCACATTAGCTTCAAAACAAGGGTTATAAAAGGGAGAGAGTTCTTTCACCTGGAAAGTCATAACCACTGTAGTAGCGAAGGGTACAGACTTTATGTACCACACACCCAGAAGCATAAGGTGGTATTTTAGTCTCCCAAGAGAAATTTTGCTTCTTCCCCCAGCCATCCCAGGACAGAGCCAAATATCTTGATCCCTGAGCAGATAATCAGGTGCTGTCACACCAGTCTGCAGTAGAAACATGGTCCCCGTGGTCCCCTCAGTAGGGACAAGGCCACGGCCAGCCCCACCCCTGCTTGAACTTCCACTCTGCAAATTAAATACTGTGATGGTCTAGCTCGGTGCAGTTTACAATCTGGGTCTCAATTACTCAATTTACATCTTTTTTTTTTTTTTTATGTTTTATTTATTTCTAGGAGAGAGAGAGAGAGAGAGAGAGACAGTGTGAGCAGGGTCAGAGAGAGGGAGAGAGAGGGAGATACAGACTGAAACAGGCTCCAGGCTCTGAGCTGGCAGTCAGCACAGAGCCCGACGCGGGGCTCGAACCCACGAACCGCGAGATCATGACCTAAGCGAAAGTCGGACGCTTAACCGACTAAGCCACCCAGGCGCCCCTACATCTTTTTTAAAAAAAAATTTTTTTAAATGTTTTATTTATTTCTAGGAGAGAGAGAGAGACAGCGCGAGCAGGGGAGGGTCAGAAAGAGAGAGGGAGTCACAGATTGAAACAGGCTCCAGGCTCTGAGCCGGCAGTCAGCACAAAGCCCGACGCGGGGCTCGAACCCACGAACTGCGAGATCATGACCTAAGCGAAAGTCGGACGCTAACCGACTAAGCCACCCAGGCGCCCCTTACTCAATTTACATCTTGATTGCCTGACAGCATCTGCCTGATCTGATAATATGTCATCACACTGATGCTAAACAAACAGAGTTAAGGAGCCTTTAGCCTGGCACAGATTGTAAGGGACCCAAGGGGCAAGAGGTTCTTAGGAGAGCACTGGGAATCTGAAAGAGGCTGGAGCCTGCTGGTCAGCAGTCACCATGTGACTGCCCTCCTTATCTGGCCTTGACTAAGGTTAAGAAAATTAGAGAAGGTTGGCAGACCAGTCACTATGTTTAAGGGCATTTGACAAGTCAGTGCAGAATAAACAGTAAGAGAAAGCAGGTCCATCTTCTGTGTGACCCTTAATACCTCCCAGTCTCTCATCTACGTGGCTACCCCAGGCATCTTCTAATCATTTCTTTGGCCTTGCAGATGGAGTCCAAAAATCTTATTTGACAGGAACAAGCATGCCAAGAGCGAGGCGGCACCTGGGTGGCTCAGTCAGTTGAGTGTCCAATTTCCGCTCAGGTCATGATCTCACGGTCCATGGGTTCAAGCCCCATGTGGGGCTCTGTGCTGACAGCTCAGAGCCTGGAGACTGCTTCAGATTCTGTGTCTCCCTCTCTCTCTACCCTTCTTCTGCTTATGCTCCGTCTCTCTCTGCCTCTCAAAAAAGTAAAAACTAAACATTAAAAATTAAAAAAAAGAAAGGCCAAGAGCTGTTGCTTTTCCATCAGCCTTCACAGAGTATGAAGTAAATTCTTTTTTTAAAAAATTTTTTTTTTTAAATTTATTTCTGAGAGAGAGTGGCACAGCATGAGCAGGGGAGGGTCACATAGAGAGGGAGATACAGAATCTGAAGCAGGCTCTAGGCTCTGAGCTGTCAGCGGAGAGCCCGATATACGGCCCGAACCCACGAACCGTGAGATCATGACCTGAGCCAAAGTCAGACGCTTAACCGACTGAGCCACCCAGGTGCCCCTAAAGTTAATTCTTTTAATGCCTGCCGGATTACATACTTATTACTCAAACTAGACCATGCCCTTGCCTAGTGTGAATATAACAGCAAAGACCCATGTCCTGTGTGAGGTATCTTACAGTATATAATGAGATACTTTTCCTTTGTCTCACGGCGAGTCTACTGAAATGGGGAGATGGCTGCATCAAGGAGGAAGGGGTAGTTAAGAGGTGATGTGGCTGGGCCAGTGTACGGTTTTCCTAGGACCGCCATAACAAATCACTACAAATTTGGTAGCTTGAAACCTGGTGTTATTTATTCTTATATTTCTGGAGGCAAGAAATTTGAAATAAAGAGCACATTAAGACCATTAAGACCATGCAAGGGCCACGTCCTTTCTGAAGGCTTGAGGGGAGGATCTTTCCTCTCCTCTTCCCTGTCTGGGGCCTCCCAGTTATCCTTGGTATTCCTCGCTTGTAGACACATCACTCCAATCTCTGCTCCCATCTACACGGCCCCCAATTCTCCATGTTTCTGTATCCCCTGCTTTTCTTACAAGGGCACCAACCATATACTGGATATGGTTTTTTTTTTTTTTTTCTAGAAGTTCTAAAGCTGCAGAAATGTTTTATTATGATATATTTTATTACAGAATTAGAAAATTTCAAAAAATAATTGTTTGGAACCACAAATAATTAAAAAGAAATATAATAACAGGCTCATAAAAAAGCATTCTGGCATCTGTGAGAATTTTTTCTGAAATTATGAAATTTAGCTCTTCATACTTTCAATGATTATTATACTAGTGATGAATTTCTATTTTGACTGAATACTTTGACATATTTTCCTTCTTGAAATATGAGAACTCATTTTTTCTTCAACAGCTCAGTCATTTCAGGAACTACCTTAAATAAATCAGCGACTATTCCGTAATCTGCCACTTGAAAAATTGGAGCTTCCAGGTCTTTGTTAATAGCCACAATTGTCTTGCTGTCTTTCATCCCACCTAAATGTTGGATGGCTCCAGATATTCCTACAGCAATATAAAGCTCTGGTGCTACTATTTTTCCTGTCTGTCCAACTTGCATATCATTGGGAACAAAGCCAGCATAAACAGCAGCATGAGAAGCCTTCCCTAATCCAGTATGACTTCAGCTTCAGCAATTACATCTGCAAAGACCCTACTGCCAGATAAAATCACACTATGAAGTTTCAGGTGGGTAGGAATGGGGTAGGTGGGGGATTCAACCCAGTAGCATCATAAACCCAAGATTGTGGCCATGGGTCTACGGTCATTTTTGCAAAGAATCCTCTGTTTTGTTCTTTGCAAGACTCTTTAAAGAAGTGCTTCTCTGAGAATGGCATGGTGTTTCATGGCCGCGTGAAAGAAACTCATCTTGGGCTGATGGGACACTGAGGAGCAAGCAGTCTGTACAACAGAAGTGACAACCTATACCCATCTCAGTCCCCTCGCCTCACAAATGAGATGACTGAGGTCCAGCTAGTTATTTTCCCAAAGTCCTTAAACAGGTAATTAGTGGAGGAAATATGAGAACTCCAAATCGATCACCCATTATTCATTTATTAAGCCTTAACTGTGTCAGGCACAGCACTCAAGAAATGAGGGGGTGATTCAAATATGGTTGTCGCCCTCTATTTAGTGTGGGAGACAAGACTAACAGCAACATATGCAATCATAGAGCCAAGGGGCCACCACAGAGTGTGAAGGGGAGAGGGTGGTAAGGAGAAGAGAGGGAAGGCTTCATACTCACTCTGAGCCTGGGAAGGTGAATAGAGGCCACCAGGAAGAGGGAACAGCCTGTGTACAGGCAGACAGTGTGTAAACAAGCCTGGCATGCTCTAAAAGCTGCAGACTTCTTGATTCCTGGGGCCCAGGGTCAGATCACGGAGGGTCTCAAATGCCACTCTAAGTGGGTGAGACTTGAATCAAGTAGGCAGCTATAATCGACTGAAGGATATTTAAGCAGAGAGGTAATAAGTTGCTTTTACATTTTAGAAAGATCGCTTCAACTCAGTGTGGAGAATGTACCAGAGGTGAATGAGATACAGAAGCAGACCAGGTCAGAAGCTCCATAAGTCTCGATGAGAGACTCACTGTGCGCACTTGAAGCTCTGGCAGGGAGATGGCGGGATGGGGGGGTGGGGTCGGGGATGGAAAGCTAAAACTGGGATGGGAGGAGGGAGAGGATGACATTAGGATCTGAATTCTGGGGAAGGAAGGTGCCTGGAAGACTTTCAGGGAAACACCAGGCTCAAAAAGAGAAAGTGGGGTTTAGCAGGGGTGTGTAGTGAGTTCACGTGAGACAGGCTGCACTTAGAGTGACTTTAGGACACTGAAGAGAATGTGCCCAGCAGACAGGTGGACTGACAGGGATGCAGTTTAGAAGTGAGTTGGAGCTGAAGATGGATGGAGAGTTGTGAGTTGTGACTGTAGGGCCACCAGAAATCCACTCGTGGAAGGGCTCAGAGGAAGGGGGGCATGAGTCAGAAGGCAGGGCCAGGTGAGAGCCATGGCTCAAACCAGTGTGGCAGGGCTGGGCAAAGGATGAAGACCCATGCTCAGCTCTCCTCTGTTTCTTTGCTCTTCAGTCTGTGTTTTCAGAACTGTAGAAGACTTAATACTGAAAAAAACCAACAAATCACTGGCTGTGGCTGATAGACCAAAATGGCTGGGGGACAGCCATCTTCCTCGCGGATGCCTGGGTAAAGGAGCTGATGATGGTCACGTCCTTTGTCACTGGGGACCTCGCTGTAATAGTAGCCCCCTCAGCCCCTTCACCAAATGCTCCATCATGATCACCCAGGCCATGCCCAGAACAACCCAGTGGCCATTTGTGATCATGGGAACACATCCCATGTGCCCAGTGGCCACATGGACCCTCAGGGGAGGCTTGGAGTGGTGGAAGAAACTGTGAATACCTCCAGTAAGAGGGCGGCGCCCCCCGCCCTGCCATGGCCAAGAAAATGTGAAAAGTGAAATATACCAAAAAATACATCATTCATTATGGACGAAAGGGCACAATATTGCTACGACTGTGTCTGAGGCTTCATATGGTGAAATTCTGCATGATGGAAAAGTGACAGAGGAGCTGTTGTATCACAAAGGACACCAAACTAATGTGTACTTCGTACAGGGAGCATAGTCTTAAATGAGAGTGTTGGCCATTGCCATTGGGTAGAATGTGGGACGTGCTCTTGGAGAAACATCTGCCTACAGAAGTAGCCACATAGCTCATACTGTGAATAATCTGAACTATATGCATTTAACCCTGGAACAACATGGCAATTAGGGGTGCCAACCCTCCATGCAAGCAAAATCTGCATACAACTTCTGACTCCCCCCAAAACTTAATTATTAATACCTACTATTGACCAGAAGCCTCAACAGTATCATAAACAGTTGATTTACTCTTATTTTCTATCTTATAGGCATTATATTCTGTATTCTTACAATAAAGTAAGCTAGAGAAAAGGAAACATTATTAAGGAAATCCTAAGGAAAATACATTTACAGTACTATACTGTATTTATAAAAAAAAAAATCCACATATAAGTGGACCTCACAGTTCAAATTGTGTAGTTCAAGGTTCAACTGTACACTACACATCACAAACCTTGCAGTCAACAACGCCAGCACACATTCAGTGGGTTGTGCTCTTTGATGGGGGAGAAGAAGCTCATGCCAATTCATCTGTTGGCCTCTCCCAGCCAGACCCCTCCCACCCCTTGGTTTAGTCATCCTGCGAGGGTTCAGGCGAACCTTCTAGTATCAGAGCGAAAGCAGTGGCTATCGTGAGTCTGGATGCACTACGTCTCTCTGGGAGGGTTTCTAGAACAGCCCTCTCCCCTCACTATGGTGGTTCTTCAAATGCCACAGCCTGTGTCCTGCTGGGAAACAGTGGTCTTGGCAGACAGGCCAAGCCACCCAGTGAAGATAAGGTGATTCCATCCTCTGGGATCAGTTTCAGGAAACACTATTTCTAAAGACTCCAGCTGCTGGCAACTGCATTGTGTCTCTTACCGTTTTTTTAAGACAACATTTACAGTGAAACGCTTGAATTTCTAAATAAATGTGCTGAGGTGAAATTCACCTGGCATAAGTAACTATTTTAAAGTGAATGTTCGGTACAATCATAATGTTGCACAAAACCACCTCTAATTTCAGCATGTTTCCATCACTCCAAAATAAAACCCCATACTCATTAAGCGGCTCTGTCCACAGCCTCTGGCAACAACCAACCTGCTGTCTCAATGGATTTGCCTATTTGGACATTTCACATAAATAGAATAATTCACTATATGCTCCTTTGTGTCTGGTTTATTTCACTAATGTGATGTTTTAAGGTTATATCCACGGTGCAGCAGGTATCAGTACTTTATTCCTTTCTGTGGCTGAGTAATATTCCACTGTATGGATATACCACAATTTTTTGTCCATACTTTGCTTGATGGACATCTGAGCTCTCCCTACCTTTTTTTTTTTTTTTAATGTTTTTTAAATTTATTTCTGAGAGAGAGAGAGAGAGAGAAAGAGAGAGACAGCGTGAGCAGGGGAGGGTCAGAGAGAGAGGGAGATACAGAAACCAAAACAGGCTCCGGGCTCTGAGCTGGCAGTCAGCACAGAGCCCAGCATGGGGCTCGAACCCATGAACCGTGAGATCATGACCTGAGCCAAAGTCAGACGCTTAACCGACCCAGGCGTCCCATCTCCTTACCTTTTGACTACTGTGATTACTGCTGCTTTGAACATGCATATGCCTGTATTTGTCTGAGTACCTGTTTTGAACCATTTTACACTTCCACCAGCAATGCAGGAAGGTTCCGATTTTTCCACATCCTCACCAACATTTGTTATTTTACATTTTGGGGGGGATTATAACCAGTTCAGAAGGTGTGAAGTGAGACCTCAGTGTGGTTTCCATTTGCATTTGCCCAGTGACTATATTGCTGAGCATCGTTTCATGTGCCTGCTGGTATCATTTACGTTTTAGAGTGGTCTTAATGTCAAACTTTAAAAATTTGTAACAATCTCCAGTTTACAGAAAGGTTCCAAGTATAGCAAAGAGAATTTTTTTTCTCTGAACCACTTAAGCATGAATTGCCAACCTGACTCCCTATTACTCCCTACTATGTATTTCCTGGGGTGCCTGGGTGGCTGAGTCAGTTAAGGATCTGCCTTGATTTTGGCTCAGATCATAATCTCACACTTTGTGAGTTTTGAGCCCTGCTAATAGTGTAGAGCCCACTTGGGATTCTCTCTCCCTGTCTCTCTGCCCTTCCCCCACTCACACTGTCTCTCTCTCAAAACAAATAAATAAACTTAAAAAATATTATGCATTTCCTAACAACAAGGACATTCTCTTATATAACTACAATATGACCACCCAGGTCAGGGAATTTACACTGATACATCACTCTCATCTAAGCCTCACACTCCATTCAATGTTCAAACAAAAAATACCAACAATGCCCTTAACAGCAAACCGAAATCAATCCTGCCAGAACTTTGGTCTTGGACATCAGCCCCAGAACTGTGGGAAAATAAATTTCTGTTGGTTGAGCCACCTACTCCGTGGTATTCTGTGATGGTAGCCACGGAAGGCTAATATAGCTCCTCATTGGTCGTAAGATGAAAGCCAACCACCTCAGCCCAGGACAATACTGAGGACTGACCGAACTTTCAGACGTGCATGATTACAGCACAACACAGACCAATCTATTCAAAAAGCTAGGACAGAAGCCCCAGCTTGCCAGCACAACACTGTCAGCACATGTCATGAGGAGTCCTTCAGAAGTTCTTACTATGGTTTACATGGCGTTCAGGAGTTCTTATCCCCAAGGGGTAGTGTGGTGCAAAGAGATGAGATCTACATTGCGAGGGGCAAAAGACCCCTGCCCACAGAAGCAGTATCTCTTCAAAATAGCTTCTAGGTCCCCACAGGGACATGCCACTTATAGAAGTGACCAAAAACTTGGGAAAGCCCAAAGTGTAGTGTCCACATTGAATGCTTTAAGTTCCTTCCCAGCTGCATCCAGTCCATAAGTAATTTACCAAGCAGGGGACATCTTTACCATGAGCAACGTTGCCTGACAATACAGTTGACATACATTCTTATCTGTCTTGCAGAGTATAGTAGGCAAGCAGAAGAATGGCTTCCCCAAGATGCTCATGGCCTGATTCCCAGAACCTGCGTATACTCTATGTAACACGACAAGGAGATAGCAGATGGAATTAAGGTTGCTCATCAGGTCACTTAAAATTTTTTGTTAAATGTCTATCTATATTTGAGAGAGTATGAGTGGGGGAGGGGAGAAGAGAGAGGGAGACACAGAATCCTAAGCAGGCTCCAGCTCTGAGCTGAGAGCACAGAGCCCGATGCAGGGCTCAAACTCACAAACCGAGAGATCATGACCTGAGCCGAAGGCAGATGCTTAACTGACTGAGCCACCCAGGTGCCTCTAATCAGTTGACTTTAAAATAGGGATGTTACCCTGGATTCTGTGGATGGGGCCAAGGTAATCACATCTCTTTATGAGAGAGAGAGAGAGAGAGAGAGAGGGAGAGAGAGAGAGAGAGAGAGAGAGAGAGAGAGAGAGGAGAGTCAGTGTCAAAGTCTGAGATTTTAAGATGCTGCACTGCGGACTCCATAGTGGAAGAGGAAGAGGGCCACACCTCAAGGAACGTTGTGCAGCCTCCGGAGGCTGGAAAGGGCAAGAGAATGGGCTTTCCTTCAGAGCAGAAACAAATGTTCTGCCAACACCTTAATTTTAGCCCAGTGAGACCCTATTGAGGCTTCTGACTTCTAGAGCCGTGATATAATAAATGTATTGTTTCAAGCCACTCGATTTGTGGTTGTGTGTACAGCTGCACAGCCGGGTAAAAGAGCTAGCTGGTTAGCAAGGCAGAGTTCTTACCCAGCAGGGGAAGAGGGTATGTGCCCCTCTCACCCACATCTGATATACAGCTGGTCCCTCCTATCTCCCCAGCTTCATTTCCAAGGCTTTCCGCTGTATTAGTCTGCTCCGGGTGCCACAACAGAGTACCACAGACCAAGGGGCTAACGCAACAGATGTTTACTTTTTTACAGTTCAGGGGATCAGAAGTCCAAGGTCAAAGGGCTGGCAGGTTGGTTTCTTCTGAAATGTCGTTCCTTAGCTTACCAATGGTCATCTTGCTGTGCCCTCACATGGCCTTCCATCTTTGTGTGTCTGAGTCCTAATCTCCTTTTTTTCTTTTATTTATTTTGAGAGAGAGAATGTATGAGCAGGGAAGGGGCAGAGAGAGAGGGAGAGACAATCCCAAGCAAGCTCTATACTGTCAGCGCAGAGCCTGGTGTGGGGCTGGAACTCACCAACTGTGAGAATATAACCTGAGCCGAAATCAAGAGTCAGATGCTTAACTGCCTGAGCCACCCAGGTCCCCATGTCCTGATCTCTTCATATAAGGACACCAGTCCCATTGGATAAGGGCCCATCCATAGGACCCCATTAATTAACTCTTATAAGGCCTGTCTCCAAATAGAGTCACATTCTGTAACATTCTGAATGTGGTGAGGGATGCAATTCAGTCCATAATACTCTGCCTCTGGCCTCCCAAAGTTGATGTCCTTCTTACATGAAAAGTAAATTCACCCTCATCCCAACAGCCCCAAAGCCTTAAATCTTATCCTGAAATCTCATCTAAATCAAGTTTGGATGAGCTGTGAGGTATGATTTATCCTGAGGCAAAAACTCCACTCCAGCTGTGAACCCGTGAAATCAGACAAGTTATCTGTTTCCGAAACACAATGGTGGCCCAGGAGAGACTTTTCCAGGCCGGAAGGGAGAAAGCAGAAAGAAGACAGTGGTCATGGGTCCCAAGCAAGTCCTTTGAAAGGCAGCGAAGTACTTCAGACTATGTCAAATCCCATCTTCATGTGACATTATTTCAACAAAAAACCTATTTTCACAAGGTGAAAGTTTCTGACTGTCAGAAAAGTAGCACATTTGATTTTTCCATGTGATTTTTAATTGAGAAAAAGGCAACTGTTGTCATATTTTAGCTCCTAGCATTATTCAAGAATAATGCATTTTTCTATAAATGTTCTTCAGCAAGCCACTAATTTGCACTTGGAGAACTCATCTTTTTAAGATATGACATGATTTTGTTCCAAAGTATCAGGATTCTACTTTGCATCGTGTGTGTGTGTTTACAAATTTATTTCCCACCTCAGTTGCTTTCTACAAGATTTTTAGTAGAAAGACAGATCAAATAAGGTTTCTCTGTCATCCTTGGCTCCACCACGATTCCCTCTCACTTCTAGAAACCTATTATTTGTCTGAGTCAAGACTGCTATTTGCAAACAGGCTCCTTCCTGACCCTCAGAGAAAGACTGTTAGCAAATTGTAGCTCTTGGGAAATCTGTAACACTTTGCTGACTTTCTCCAACCTGGAAAGGAGCTCCCAGGAGGACCCAGAAAAGAAGGACCAGAAGGCAGGTGAGGCCCCTGCATGACAAAGGTATTCAGGGATCTTGGTGAAAGGAAGGAGGAGTGATCCCTTTGGCAGGGTGAGCCTGTGACCTACACAGAGCTTCAGGCATGCTGTCACTTCCCTGGTCTCTCTCCTCTTGCTCAGGACTATACTTTCCTTCCCCACCTTCCAAACTTTCCTTCCCAACCCTCTCAACTTCTTAAAAAAAAAAAAAAAGACTTTGTTTTTCAGAGCAGTTTTAGTTTTACAGCAAAACTGAGCAGAAAGAACCGACTTCCCGTGTCCCCCCATCCCAACACCGGTACAGCACCCCCACCTCTCAGCACCCCCGACCAGCCTGGTGCATTTGTTACAATGATGAACCTGCACTGACACATCATTAGGACCCAGAGGCCACAGTTCACATGATTGTTGTTCATTCTTGGCGTTATACGTGTTGTAGATTTGGACAAAGGTCTAACGACATGTGGCCGTCGTTAGAGTGTCATACAGAGTAGTTTCACCGCCCTGAAGACTCTCTGAGGGTTAGGGATAATTATACCTCCCTCATGGCGGAGTTTTGAAGATTAAATGAAATAATGTGAGTGAAGGGTCTCAGTGTGAGGAGAGGCGTGGGGGGCCTCAGTAAGTGGCAGTTATCAGTACGACGGAGGCCCATGTAACATTCTGAACGTGGTGGTGGGGCTTGTGCCAGGGGGCTTGTGATGTGGACCATCTGCTCTCCACGGGGCTCTGTCTGGGAGTGCAAGTCTTCCATGCGTGTTAACCTATCAGGAAGGAAAGCCAGGCTGCCTGCAGTAGAGTGAAGCCTAAAAGAAAACCCAAACAAGTACCTTCAAATACAGGGATCACCTGGCACTTAGGGATGTTGACCCACACCTCCCCAGCCACGGAGGGACGGGTGCAGTAGGCTAAACTGCAGACACGCCTGAGAGTCTTAGACTTTTGTTTCCAAAGCCTGAGGCTCAGAGGTGGGAAAGAGTTCAGGAGGTAGAGGCGAAAGCAGGATGAAGAGTGGAGTTGCCCCAGGCCCAGAGGGTGACCCTCTCTAACAGCCAGGGGGGCTGGGGTTGGGGGTGGGAGTCTTAGTGGGGCTTGGGGGGTGGTAGCAAGACCCCAGAACAAAATGGCCACCTTCTGCTCTGAAGGAGAGAGGGTCCTGGAGGAGAGTGTTGTGACCCCAGGCAGGACCCAAGACCGCCAAGAACCAGTAGCCTCACGGGCCAGTGCCAGTTGATGGTAGTCTCATCGGTCACCTGGTGGACAGATGCCCAGAGGACCAAGGGGACACCTCTCCCACATCCTGGCCTTTGCTAAGTCCTGGGGAGACCCTGAGGCAATCCCAGGGAGGCTGGGGACACCTGGTAAAGACTGAGACTAAAGTTCCTTGCCAGCCAGAAGGATTCATGCTTCAGTTAAAGCTGAGTTACTGGAAAGTTAGAAGAATCACCTTTCTCCTCCACACCTGAGTTTGTGGATCCAGATTCACACTGGACCTATTCATTCTGACTCAGAGCGCTGTACGGTGGCTCATGTTAGTGACGGGCCCCCTGCAGCAAGCCCAGCTTCCTGTCCCATGTGCTTCATTCAGCGGCTTCCCTCCACTTTTGTGATCTGAATCCTCAGCCTCCTTTGATTCTGGGGCTTCATGCAAGTCCCTGGTCAAGGGTGCCTGCTCTCAACATCTCATCCTGCTCACTAGTCATTTATTACCAGGCTGCCGCTTTGAAGGCTTGTTTCCTCGGAATCTTTGTGACTGAACTGCGGCAACCAGAGCACACTCGTGTTAATTACTCCACTGGGTCCCGCAGAAAACGGAGCAGGACCAGAAGACGGCCACACAATCCCTCTGAACAAAACTGGCATTTGCTCTACTTGGAAGTGATGAAGTTTGACACCTGCTTGATTTTTTCACTCAGGAGTTAATTAGTAAAATAGGCGAGGCTGATGTTCATATAAGGCAAGAAAAAGCAGAGGCTCAGATAAAGCTGTTATGTTATTTCTGAAACCACATTTAATGTAATGGGGCATGAATTCTTTTCAAACACCAAATATGAGATGCTTTAGAAAACTGGTACCAAACTTCCTCCATATAATATTCAAAATTAAATACAGTAAAACCCTGGATTGCAAGTAAGTTGTTCGGCAAGTGTTCCGCAAGAGGAGCAAATATTTCTAGTAAATTGTAACTTGATAAACGAGTGATGTCTTGCAATATGAGTACTATGTGAGGCCAGGAATGTCACATGATCACAACTGAGCCAGTGGTTTTTTTTTTCCTCTCTCTCTTTCGCTGTGGGATTGTAGGTGATCATCTCTCAGGCTTGGATACTTGGTCTCAGGCCGTGGTGTTTGGCAGAAATCAGTGATCTTTCAGAATGTTGGAAGACGCCCACAACTGGCACTAGTGTATTTTGTGTCACTTCAAAGCACCTTTGGACAGTCCCTTGCTTTTCCAGACAAGTGGAAGCTTAGGAATGTTTTGCTTCATGCTAGGTCAGGCTGTCTGCAGATATAAACCCTTTCTTCTGCTGCCTTATTGCCAGTTGTATTTATACAGTATATGACAAGAAGTTATTAATACTGTGCTTTAGTCAACATCCGTGCAAATGTATACAATGGCCTCCATGTAGAAAAAGGTTGAAAAGAAAGGTGGTAAAAAGAAGGAAATGATTGATTACAGTAGCCGTTAAGAAGGAAATTGAGGGGTACAAACGAGGTATGCGAGTGGCCAGCATTGCGAGATTTTATAAGAAGTCTATTTTGATCATTTGTATAATATTAAAGAAGAAATAAGGGGGCTAGATGCAGCAAAAGGAGTCATGAGAAAATCAAAGCAATGGCCACGTGTTCTGGAAGACGTAGAAAAGTTAGATAAACGAGAAGCAACTAGCAGGTGATACTGTGATCGAGAACCTTATCTTGGGAGAAGGCAAAGGCCTTGTACACTGACCTCGTAAGTAAACTGCCAGGTATTGCAACAGAAAATAAAGGCTTCAAGGGAAGCAGGGAATGGTTTGATAACTAAGAGAAGTGGCACCCATAGTGTTGTGAGGCATGGAGAGGCTGCGAGTTCAGATGCCAAAGCAGCTGAGGAGTTCACTACCGACTTCCAGAAGCTCCTGGTTTCCAAGCACTACCTGAAGGAGCAAGTTTTTAACTGCAACAAGATGGTGTTTTTTTGGGAGAAAAGATGCCAAAGAGGACCTTCATTACAGAAGAGAATACAATGCCCACTCACGAACCCATGAAAGACTGTCTCATCCTTTCACGCTAATACAAATGGGGAGTTCAAAGTCAAGCCCCAGGTTGTATTTCATTCCGAGGATCCATGAGCCTTCAAGAATGCAAGGTGCATGGGGCACCTGGGTGGCTCAGTAGGTTAAGCATCCGACTTCAGCTCAGGTCATGATCTCACAGTTCGTGAGTTCAAGCCCCACATCGGGCTCTGTGCTGACAGCTCGGAGCCTGAAGCCTGTTTTGGATTCTGTCTCCCTTTCTCTCTGCCCCTCCCCTGCTCATTCTCTCTCTCTCGCTCACTCTCACTCTGTCCTTCAAAATGAAATAAACATTAAAAAAAAATAAAATAAAATAAAAAGAAATGCAAGGTGCAGAAGAACCAGTTAAAGATTACATGGAGGTCCAACAGCAAGGCTTGGGTCACTCGTAGCTTCTTTGCTGAGTGGATCAATGAGGTCTCCAGTCCTGCCATGAAGAATTACCTTTTTGCAAAGAGTCTGCCACTCAAAGCCTTGCTGGTTATGGATAATGCTTCTGTTCAGCCTCCAGGCTTTGAGGACGACTTACTGGAGGAATTTGAGTTCATTAAGGTCAAGTTCCTTCCTCCCAATGGCACTCCAATCCTCTGGGCCATGGATCAGCAGGTCATTTTGTACTTTAAAAAGCTTTACAGCAGAGCAGTGTCTCAGCAATGCTTCAACGTAAATGAAGGAACAAACCTTACGCTCTGAGAGTTTTGGAAAAATCATTTCTACATCTTGAACTGCCTCCAGATCATTGATAAAACCTGGGATGGGGTCACCAAGAGAATCCTCAATTCTGCTTGGAGAAAAGTGTGGCCTGATTCTTGGA
>JAESUZ010004704.1:0-309626 GCA_017311185.1 Proteles cristata cristata
AATTTCTATCCTTATTGCGTTTCCTTTTTGACCATACCTGAGTACAAAACACAGTGAAGGGAAAATAATTGCAATTAATTGCGATATACACTTTTTAACATCTTAATGTAAGATACAGATTTACAAAAGTACAAAAACCAAACACTCCTCATAATTTACATTAATTAAAAATTTACTTTTGTGTGGCAGATATTTCATGTTATCCCGTTCTGCTTACTTATCCTTAAAGATCACTCTTTTAAACTATGGACTGGCTCCAAGATAAGCATAAGGAATGTGAATGCAGTGTTGATGGAGGTAATCTGAACTATTACTACAATTATACAATATAAAAATAAGTATTTCTGAACTTAACAAAGATAGCCTTGCTTTGCGAGTGTCTTGTTGAGGGCCCAAAGGCTAATGTGATGAGTGAGTCAGCAGGGACACCAGGACACAATTCTTTGCCTGGGCCCTAAGAAACATCCCACTTCTACTCCTGAAGGTATATACTTCTCATTTGTTCCCAGAGATAATTTCTCTGTATTGAGTCAGGTCCACAGTAATGAAGGATTTTAACAGGGAAGGATATTTCCTCACCTATTCTCCATGATTTCCCTGATAGCAGCAACACTTGGTCCTGCCCCAAGGTGTGTATAATATGGGCCTTTGTCTTTTTGTATAACTCGATCTGTGGAAGGAATAAGATTATTAGACCCAAAGCTTTCCAAAATTGCATAGGGGCAAGGAGGATATAGTTTTATTGTTTTCCAATTCAGAACAATGAATCTTGACAAACTTTTGGTAAGATTTAATAATTAATGTCTAGATTTCACTTGTTCCTTTCTTTCACCTCCTGTTTCATTCTTCCTCTAAGACTCAAAGGAGAAAAAAATTTTAAGATGTGGGTGATATTTATTCTCCTATCTCCTGCTTTAAAGGAAATCTATTAATAATTGAAGTACAAAATTAAAAGTTAAGAGAGCAATACATCTTTAAAAGCTTGGCCTCACAATCCTATTAAAATTGAGCCCTTCAATGGCTATGCTAAGAATTTATTCTACTATACACTTGCCTAATTATATATTTATAATGCAAATATACACAGGAATGTTTTTGGTCACAATTATTTGTAATATCAAGAGAGAGAAACACATCTAGCATCCGTTATCTGTTGAATTGCGGAATGTTATATAATGGAAAAATAAAATTATCAAAACAGTAATATTTACAAGCATTGAAAACTCTGAGATTTAATTTTTTTAAAAAAGCAAGTTGCAAAAATATTATTTTAGTTATTTTTAAAAACCCAAACGTTCTAACTATAAGCAATATCAAAATCAGCAATGTTAATTCATATAAAAAACTGAGGTTTTATCATTAGATTTTATACTGTAAGAAGACATTTGCATATATTTCTGTACTATTTGAAATTTTATGTGTGTGAATTATAGACTTCTTAAAAACAGTATGTTTAACTTGACCTCTCAGAATCATGTCTAACTGGCATCGCTCAGAAATGCATTTCTGGTTGTGGTGCATCTATACTGAAAGATCATTATTTAATCATTTTTCAAAAATTAACCATTTTGATTGGACATCAGACAAAACATAAGACTACTTCTGTGGCTTCCTAAGATACAATGAACAGAATTTAACTTATTACTGATGATCTAGAACAGAGGTTCTTAACCAGGGGCTATTTTTTCTGAGTGGAAAATTTGTTCAACATTCTTGGTTGTGATAACTGGGCAGGGGTGTGTGTGTGTGTGTGCGTGTGTGTGCGTTGTGTGCATGTGTGTGTATTACTGGTATCTACCATGTACAGGCCATGGATGCCACAAAACAGGCCAGGTTGTAGAGGAAAGTCCCCCTACAGTAGAGAATTATTCTATCTAAAGAGTCCATAGTGCTTAATTTGAGGAAATGTGATTGAGACGTTAATTACTTATTTTGATAGAACACAATACCTGCATGGAAACCTTTTACTTAGATAGGATCATCCCACTTGGGATGATTTCTGGGTGAGTCTGCTGTTTCCTTCTTCAGTTCCCATTTCTACACAATAAGCACAATAATCTTATATATAATGATTACAGGAAAACATGTAAGTGACAATGTATAAAACAATCAGTTGCACTGCAGATGTTCAATAAACTTTAAATGCTTCGGTCTCAACTCCTACACTGTGACTAGTTACTACCTATATGGAAAGACTTGAAACTAGACAATCATCCTCCTGAAAGTATGCTAGCTCAGTAAAATCAGAATATAATTTTAATGGCATTTTAATTAAATTACAGATTTTCCCCATTTCTAATGATATCCAAAAAATTACTGTCCCTTTTTTATTTCAAATTTTTGAAACAAAAGGAAAGTAGGCTCTGAACTTGTGACTTCTGTCTTTTACTAGCTGTGAACTTCCTTGTAACTCAGTTTCCTCATTTGTCAACTGGAGATGATAAGCCTTCCCTATGTAGGGATGTTGTAAATATAACAAGTCAGGGCCAAGGCACTGTATCAGACTTGCAGTAAAAGATCTGGAATGGGAGTCATTATTGCACTCTTCTGTCCTTGGTCCAAGAGCCTCTCATTCTCCTATTTTGACCCCACTCAGCCTTGTCACCCCTTTTCAGTTTATAAGATCCTTCTGAGAAGAGCCTATCCCAGGTGCCTGGCACATGGCAGGCTGTCTAAACAATGTTGAATGATGAGAAGAGTAATAGAAGGATTGACTTCAGAATATCAAATGTACTTTAGGTAATCAAGAGCAAATAGTCATGGCTACGCTTCGCTAATTTTTCTACTGTGGTTAAAACAAGAAATCAGAAATCTATACTTTATCCTTCCAAACAGTCCTTTACCCATTCTGGAATGTACTAACCAACACCTACTTCTGACCAAAAAACCTTCTTTTGTTTGATGCAAATCTTAAATCTTTGTGATTTGGGGCTATATTGTAAGACATCTTTTTAAAAAAGACTTTTAATAATCCAATCTATGAGTTCAGAACAGGTTATTTCACAAATTTTGTCCTCATATGCTGTATAAAAGCTGAAATAATGAGGACATCAACCAGCATAACAAACCTGAATGACGCAATTAATCTCCTTATTACAGATACATTAAATTATTTCTTCTTTTACATGAGCAGTTACATGAAATCTGACCACAGACAATGACTTATCAGTACAGGGTTCAAATTAAGCTTTCATGTGTTTTAAATACTAAGCAAATTTCTCATAAGGCCTGCCTCAGAATCTTTATAATCCAGCAAGATTTCCTCAGGGTGATAATAATTTCGATTATTAGTTCCTGAATGTTCTCTTTCAATGACTCCTAAGGCACAAAATACGTATTAGAAATCACTTCACAACTCAGCTATTTGCACATGCCTATTTGTCTTTTAAATCAGAAATCAGTATTATACAATTTAATATTTTAAAATTTCAAAAGGTTTTCAAAGTCTTCAATGGCCAAGATTATGGAGTTTTTTTCATATATAAGGACATCTTTTGTATTGCAGAGCAGAAAAGCACTAGACATTGATAAAGAAATAAAACAGTCCAGTTCTTTAATACGGTGGCAATTACACACACTTTCTAGTTGCTGGTTAAGTTGCACATATATTTTACATTCTGTGTGTAGGTTTTAATCACCCAATAAAGAATATTTTTGAGACAGAATGCTTATAGGTTGAAATCCTTTAATGCTAATAAATTATAATAAAGTATTAAAGGAATTCATTCTTATCAGAATCACAATAACTTGAGACATTTAGCTTAGAGAAATCAGCAAATTTTCCACTTGAGAAAGTTTCCAAATTATGCATTATATTTCCCAATTATTTCAGTAAAATCAGTAAAGTTACAATAGAAAAATGGGTAGACTTAGTCCATTTCAGCTAGAATACTAATGGTGCAAAAATGCCACATATGAAAAATAACCCAAAATTTGATTTGGTCATGACGAGGCAATTAATGGAAGTAAACAAAGAATAAACACAAAAATGTACTCAGGCACACACTTACCAAGACAGTTGCACGTGGGCAAATCAGAATCTTTCGTTGTGGACACCAGGTTTTTTGTAGGATTGGTAAAGAAGTTCATGGCATAATCATTAAAACTTTTCTGTGCACTGTCTACTGGGGAAAATTCCGAAGCTCCAACACTGGATGAACAGACGTCCTCTTCGCTTTTCGTAGAAACCACTGTAATTCCACCTGAACATACTACATTTACATTCCTGAGAATTTGTGCTGGGTCTGGTAAGGGGGTCTCATGAGAGATACCGGGCAATGTTGGCAGTCTCTGATGCATGACTTGGTCTTTCACATCCTGCTGGAATTGTGTTTGGTCTTCACCAGCCATTACATTAGCACACTGGTTAGATGGAGAGGCAGCCTGGAGTAAAGGATGAGCATTCTGATTGACATTCACGGATGGCTGTACCTGAGAATTACAAACTTTTTCTGTAAACGCCTGCCCATTGGATTCTGTTTTTAACTGGAATAATGGGAGAGAATCCAATGGTTCAACCTTCATGGTTTTTTCCTGTGCTAATTCAGGATTATAACGCTCAAATTTTATCTGAGTGAGTGGAGGAAATAATTTTTTGTGTTCTAATGCTGAAGTTGTTTGGGTCAGTGGTTTCCATACTTTGTTTAGGGGAGGAATTTTTCCTAACAGAATGGGAAAATCATGTGGACCAAATTGACCAAATCTTTGAAATTTAGATGCTATCCAAATGTCATGTAGCTTACTATACTCATATGACAACTGTTCCCGCTTTTTCTGGTCCTTATCTTGACAAGTTATAACTACAGGCTTCTTTTTCCGTCGCTCTCTTGATGGGGTAGATTTTGTCTTTTTCTGTGTTGTGTTCTTGTGCTTTGTTAATGACGAGCTATGATTGTTTTGTACACTGGAAGGTGGTTTCTGTGGTATTGTGATTTTCTCCTGACTGCTTTTTTGCTGTACGTTATATGCAACAAGGTTTGTTGATGTACTTTCAACCTTTTTGTCCTCTTGTTTTATATAATTGAATTTAATTATTGATGCAAGTTGTGTTAATTGTGTTGCAACATCTTCCTCTATTTTACTATGAACTGTATCTTGACATGATGGATCATCTTTTGAATCTATCTGTTTACTGCTGGCCAGTGACTGGTTACAGTAACCTAATTTCTCACTTGTTGGTGGCATCTGATGCAAAGTCTTAGAACTCTCAAGGGTAATTCTAGCTTGAGCAACATTTTTATTGGTGTCAATTTTAGACGAATTTGAATTTGGTATGAAAAGAGATCCTGAACTTGTGACTTTTGAATATTCCTGTGACTTTGTAGATGCTTGGTTAGCAGCTGAGTTGTTGTGTGACTTGGAAATATTTTGGCCATTGAAAACCACTGTGCTGCATAAACTTTGCTTTTCCAAAGATGGATAGTGATGAAGGCTTTCTGTCTCCCCTTGTAAGGTTGGGTCTTGGAGGTCTTTTTTTACTGAATAAAGGATAGCTTTACAGCTATTAAGCAAACTTGCTGTTCTGTGCTCTGTTTCTTCATCCTTCTCAGACTTTGATGGTGAAGAATTTTCTGATGGAGCTTCTGACAGTTGGGTCAGAGCTTCTATGGCCACCACTTGCTCCAGTGTTAATCTCCTATCCTTCATTAGGGATAGAAGAGTTGGTTGAACTGGAGATCCATCTTTTGATTCTTTACTAGGTATATTTTCTAGAGATTTGGGTTGATCACTTTCATTGTGCGTACTGGTATGACTATTTATGTTGAAATTTGCTGGATCTGGGATAGACTTGCAGTTAAAACTGGGCTTCTGGAAGACTGAAACATTACTTCTCTCCTTGAGATGATCACAGCTCGCACTAGTGGCAATGGAGCTCATGGCATTATGGTTGGCAGTGTCTTTCAGGAATTTACAGGAGTTGTTTTCAAACGCCTTGCCAAATTCTTCAATATTGAATTTTTTAAAAGACACATTGGTCTCAGTTGGTAAATAGTGTACATTTTTAATGCCATTTCTTACAGTTTGTGCAAACAATTTCTGAGGTTCCGGTAATGTGGTGAGTAGAACTTTCTTCTTGTCATCTTCAGAGTTCTTCAGTTTTTCAGCTTCTGTCACAATTGCCTTAAATTCTCCTTTGACATGATCAGTTAAATGTGATTTCTTATTTTGCGTCCACTTCTCCACTTCAACACCTGTCATACTTTCTTCATTTTTAGTTACATTTTCATGGGGAGGTGGGCTTAATTCCAATCTCTGTTGCTCCCCATGGCATCTACTGTATTCCATGGATTCTGACTTGGGGCCATTTACTAGTTTGTTGTCAAAATCTGCCTACAAAACAAACAAAGAAATATCTCATATTATCTATGCAAACATACAGAGTAAGAGCCATAGAAACTTTACAGTTTAATAGGAACTAAGTATAAAGCTTCTGAAAAAATATTTTTGCTTTTTATATGTTCAACAAAATAGCAATAACTGCTGTGTAGGGAAAAAGAAAAAGACCAAAAAGTACAAACTATCATAACCCACACTTATTAATATTTTGGTATACTCGTTTATCCAAATAAAATTTGAAAATAATTTTATGTTGGTACCATTCAATAGGCAATATCTATTTTAATACAAATTGTACTGAAATACAAAATACATACAGAAAATTGTACAAATCATAAGTATATAACTCAGTTGTCACAAATGAACACCTATGTGCCCAGATTCCAGCCAAGAAACCACCATCTCAGCATCATTTTACTGCTTAAGGGTAATCATTGCTTTGACATCTATCATAGATTTCTTTTGCTTACTTCCACACTTCACATAACTGACTTCCTTTCAGTCAAAATTATATTTGTGATTATCCATGTTGTTAAGAAATCCATTGATTCTTATTGTTGGATAGTTAAACAATGACTACAATGTATTTATTTATTTATTTATTTATTTATTTTTAATTTATTTCTAGGAGAGAGAGAGAGACAGCGAGAGCAGGGGAGGGTCAGAGAGAGGGGGAGTCACAGACTGAAACAGGCTCCAGGCTCTGAGCCAGCTGTCAGCACGGAGCCCGACGCGGGGCTTGAACCCACAAACCGCGAGATCATGACCTAAGCGAAAGTCAGACGCTTAACCGACTAAGTCACCCAGGCGCCCCGAGTACAATGTATTTATTGATTCTACTACAAATGGACATTTGAGTTATTTTGCGGTCTTGGCTATTATAAGTATACCACCATAACATATTACAAAATTAATCATTTTACCATGTAAAATCTTACAATTCAGTGGTTTTTCAGAATATTTACAAGGTTATGCAATAATCACCTCTAATTCCAGAATGTTTTCATCACTGCTAGGAGAAACCTTTTCCCACTAACCAATCACTATTTCCCCTATTAATCTCTATAATTTATTTTTTTAATATTTTATTAAATTTTTAATTTTTAAATTTTACTTTTGTTGAGAGAGAAGAGGGCTCCAGTGAGTGAGGGGTAGAGAGGGGGAGAGGGAGACAGAGAGACAGAGACACAGAGAGAGAAACAGGGCCCACCCTCCTCAAAATAAAATGAATAAACATTTAAATTTCTGTTATTTATTTATTTTGAGAGAGAGAGAAACAGTGAGAGCAGGGGTGGAGGGAGCAAGGCAGGCAGAGAGACAGAGAATCCAAAGCAGGCTCTGAGTGAACTCGTGTGACAAGGCTTGAGCTGAAACCAATAGTGAAATGCGTCATCCACTGAGCCACCCAGGAGCCCCAATCCCTATTTTTTAAAACCAAGAAATGGGTCATCCAAAATTATAGCATAGGAATTCAGACAGTAAGGGCATTTCCAACTGCTGTCAGGAGCAAATGGAAAGATAAGCTCCATTTCCTAATCTTTAAAATGGCTCAGCACATTCTAGTCAATGCCTCAGGGAGGAAAAAATATTAGGTATCAAAAGTTAGGAGACTTCTTTAAAAAAGAAAGTTTTTCTATTTTAAAAGAAAAAAGGTTTTTTTCCATAGAAAAACCAGGAGTATTGGCTGAAAAATGGAATCAAAGTTCAGGATGGCAATACTTACATTCAGAATATAAAATATTGAAGCATTACCCAACTGTATAATTAAACACTAAACAATCTTAGTAGAAGTAAACTGTATTACTAATTTCTTGATCAGGTTACACAAGTTAACACAGGTTATGTTAAAAAAAAAACACAGGTTATGTTCATTTTGTCAAAATTCAAAATATACAAATATATATATACATTTTCTATATGTTTATTATATTTCAATAATAACTTTAAAAATCTGGAATAATGGACTTTTTTTTTTTAAAAGGCAGCAATGGTATTAAAAGGTTTTCAATTAAGAGGTAACCTGGGTGGCTCAGTTAAGTGTCTGACATCAGCTCAGGTCAAGATCTCAAGGTTCGTGGGTTCGAGCTCTGAGTTGGGCTCTGTGCTGATAGCCTGGAGCTTAGGTCGGATTCTGTGTTTCCCTCTCTACCACTCCAGATCTCATGCTCTGGCTGTCTCTGTCTGTCTGTCTGTCTCTTTCTCAAAACTAAACAATAAAAAAAAAATTTAATTTAAATCTTTAAAAAAAATTCCATTGCTAATAGGCAAAGATGTCCAGGATATACTGGACATTATTTGGTTAAAAGAAACAACCAAACCAAAAAAGTGGATATAGAACCTTTATATGCAATGGTTTTATTTTTTTTAATAATAAAAAAAAAAGGGAGCACCTGGGTGGGTTAGTTGGTTAAGTGTCTGACTGGCTCAGGGCATTATCTCATGGTCTGTGTGTTCAAGCCCCATGCTGGGCTCCATGCTGACCGCACAGCACAGCCTACTAGAGATTCTGTTTCTCCCTCTCTCTCTACCCCTCCCCCACTCATACTGCCTCTCTCAAAAATAGACAAACATAAAAAAAAAAAAAAAAAAAAAAAACCAACCCCAGACCTGATTAAATATGGTTTTGATTTTTAAAGTATATTTCCGTTAGGGGCACCTGGGTTTCTCAGTCAGTTAAGCATCTGACTGATGCTTTGGCTCAGGTCATGAGTGAGATCTCGAGTGAGATCAAGCCCCATTCCACGGCAGGCTCTGTGCTGACAGCTCAGGACCTGGAACCTGCTTCAGATCCTGTGTCTCCCTCTTTCTGCCCCTCCCCTGCTTGCACTCTGTCTCTCTCTCTCTCAGAAGTAAATAAAACATAAAAACGAACGCACTCAATCCCAGAATTGGAAGGAGCCGACTCCATCATACTGCTGAGTGCACCAACAGAAACTACTGGTGCAGCCTCCGCTAACTACATGAACTCTTTTAAGCTTATTTTTATTTTGAGAGAGAGCAAGCAGGAGAGGGGCAGAGACTGGGGGTAGGGGAGAGGGAGGGAGGGAGGGAGGAGAGGAGGGAGAGAGAGAGAGAGAGAGAGAGAGAGAGAGAGAATCCCAAGGAGGCTCCAGTGCAGAGCCCATTGTGGGGCTCTAATCCAGGAACCCTGGAGAAGAGTCACACGCTTCACCAACTGAGCCACCCAGGCACCTCTGAATTTTTAACAAAGACTTCCTTGACATTTAATCTACTTAAACAGTAGATTAAAGTAGTGAATTCCAAAATATCCATTTTACATCTCAAATATTTGTTAACATCTACCTCTCTAATGAGAAGCCAACTCTCTAAAGGAAGTTAAGTGTTACACAAATGTTGAAATGGTGGCTGTTTTATTCCATAATATTCAATATGCACTCTGGAAACCCAAACTCATTTGACTTACCCACCTGAGTCTCTTCTCTTCCTCCTCTACCACCCCAAAAGGGCCCAAGGGTACCATTTAAAGGACAGTGAGTAATTCAAAGTCTCACAGCTTTCTGCTTTGCACTCTATACTAGTCACAAGAATAGAGGTTGCTCTGGGCCCCTCTTACCCATTCCAAACCAACAGGAATGTTGAACACCTTAGATCAGATCTGGCCCCAACAGTTGTTGAGACCCCTCTGTTCTTATTTCTCCACATTCCTATCATAGTGATACTCTTACACCCACTCTTGAATGAGCTCAAATGGTACTGAGCAAAGTGGTATTTTATCCTGAAATGACTATGCCCTTTGGACAGAATCTGACTGTAGCCTCTCCCAGCACTCACATTCCATACATGCTGTATTTGTGTATCAAGAAACAGGTGTTCAGATCACATGAAAACATCTTTCAAAGCATGTACAGTGACATGGGTCACAAGACTCTGACCTTTTCTACAGGTAGATCAGTGCTTCTCAACATGCCTTTCATTTTTGGCTTTGTTTTACACCCCACCCCCACCCCCACCTCAGGAGTCTTAATGCCTTTTCCCACCCACCCCCACCCCCACCCCCCGGTTAATCTAGGGAAATGAAATTTTAATTTCACAGATATAGTGTGTTTCTATTTATGGAATGTAGCTCCATTGTAATGTCTAGTTTTTTTCCGCCATTTCCTCCCAACCAAGAACTATCCTTCGTCCCCTTTGAGGAAAAAAACATTAAAAACTAGCATGTAGAAGACAAGGAGCAACCCATATAAAGTGCTTATGCCTGAGGAGAAGTGACACCCTAAGGACTTATGTTCTCAACCTGAAAATTAAGTTTTTGGAGAAAAAACTTAGGAGACCCGTTGGTGGTTCCATTAATGTTGGCTTTCAGATGATGCAATCATGCTAGATACTGTATTTTACCTCCCACATTCCACAAAAGCATGGAGGTCAGCCCTGCTCTGCATGACTGCTTGTGAAATAACCTAAATTTAAATCAAAAGGAAAGATAAACCAGTCATTCACCAAAGCTAAAATAAACATTTCACACACACACACACACACACACACTCTCTCTCTCTCTCTCTCTCTCTCCTTCAAAGCAGACCTGCAAAACAGTTACTTCATTTTGCTACAACAGTAAAAATTGTCTAGGTCTTTTCCTTTTTTAGGCATAAAATGAGGACACCTACCCTACCTAGTATTGTAGCCCTAATATTTGAGCTTTGCCTCTATTCTTTTTCTCTAGCTTTCCTACAGCCACCCTGTGAGAGGTTCAAAATTCAGAGAAAGTCAGGGGGGTGGGGTGTAAGGGACTGAGTTTGCACAAGTCCCCAAGTGTCTCCACATGTCCCCAAGTGTCCCCATATGTCCCCACTCATTCTACCTTGCTGCCAGAATGAATTATGGCTCTTCGATGCCTGGGCCTGATAGAAGCCATTGCATAGACTTGGAAAGTTCCTTTTCCAATCAATCTACCAGATCCAGACTTCCTTTTTATTCTAAAGTTTAAACAAAAACCCCACCCTCATTTGGCCACAGGGTCTCAGAATCCAAAGTAAAATCTTTAACGTGGGGGTGGGGCTGAGGAGAGGAAGCATGTTATTAGAGGGAGGGACAACTACTATTTAATACAGAAACATGTAAATTGTAGATGGGCTCCAAATGTATACAAAGAACTAAACTTCTCTAGTCACAGGTGTCCTTGTTCCTAACCTCTTTCTTTGGAGTTTTGAGCCAGTACAATATATTCCAAGTCAAAAGGACTAAAAACCGTTCAGACTCCAAATCTGCCTGAAGCTATCAACCTATCAAATCCCCTGACATTCAAATATCTTAAATGGCTACCCCAAGATTAGCCGAAGGTCCTCAGTCACCAAATTCTATCATTCCTTAACTTACTCTTTTGTAGACCTCCAAGGAGAATCTCAACTGCAATACTAAAATCTAGGTCTCCCTTGGAGCTCCACACTTCTGTGCCTCTGTCCCCAGGTCATAGGGGTCTCCCCCACCCTCTCCCCCACCTACAACTGGGGGATTCCAAAGGGAAACCCACTGTCCATTCATTCTTCAGACTTTTCATGTACAATCTTACCCATGCTTAAAGTTGAAAACCAACTATTATCCAACGTAATTCATTCTTTATATTTTTTGTGTACCTTGTTTCATGTATTTGTCAGAATATGGGCTCTATTGGAATCAGACAAACTTTGGCTACTTTCCATGGTTCCATCACTTACAAATCATGTGGCCTAGAGTGAGTCTTGCTCTATGGAGCCTCTTTGAGCTCAGTTTCCTTTTTCCTTTTTTTTCTTAAAAGAGTTTTTATGTGGGGCGCCTGGGTGGCTTAGTCGGTTAAGCATCCAACTTTCGCTTGGGTCATGATCTCGCGGTTCATGGGTTCGAGCCCCGCGTCGGGCTCTGTGCTGACAGCCAGCTCAGAGCCTGGCACCTGCTTCAAATTCTGTGTCTTCCTCTCTCTCTCTGTTCCTCCCCTGCTCACACTGTCTCTCTCTCTCTCCTAGAAATAAATAAAACGTTAAAAAAAAATCTTTAAAAAAAAAAGAGTTTTTATGTGTTTATTTTTTATTTTTTTAGGTAGGCTTCACACTCAGCGTGGAACCCAATGTGGGGCTTGAATTCTCACAACTGCGAGATCAAGACCTGAGCTGAGATGAAGTCAGACGCTTAACCAACTGGGCCACCCAGGTGCCTCATGCCTCAGTTTCCATAAGATAAATCAGGACCAGTTCTTTCCATGAGTGGCCTGAGGTGATCTCTGAAAATGGTTCACTATTCACTTGACGCAGAAAACCTGACAAAATCATGCAAATCAAGAGGTTCAAATGTTCATCTTCACTTTAAGAACACATGAAAACTGCCCAGGCCATCAAGGGTATGCATATCCAAAAAGCCACCAAGTATCTTAAAGATGTCACCTTGCAGAAGCAATGTGTGCCATTCCAACGCAACAATGGTGGAGCTGGTAGGCGTGCCCAGGCCAAACAGTGGGGCCGGACACAGTGTCAGTGGCCCAAAAGAGTGCTCAATTTTTACTGCACATGCTTAAAAATGCAGAGAGTAATGCTGAACTTAAGGGTTTAGATGTAGATACTCTTGAGCACAACCAGTTGAACATAGCCCCCAAGATGCGGCATAAAACTTACAGGGTTCTTGGTTGGATTAACCCATACATGAGCTCTCCCTGTCACATTGAGATGATCCTCACTGAAAAAGAGCAGATTGTTCCTAAACCAGAAAAGGAAGTTGCACAGAAGAAAAAGATAACCCAGAAGAAGCTGAAGAAACAAAAATTTATGGCCCGGGAGTAAATTCTTCATAAAATACATGCAAATAAAAGTAAAAACAGGAAAAAAAACCAAAAAAGATAAATCAGGACCAGTAATAGCATTCACCGAACAAGTTTATTTTGAGGATTAAATGAAACAATGTATTTACATATATAGTTAGACCTTATTATGTGTGGAAACAAACTGATGATTTAGCGGAAGAATATCTGCTACATACAGGTCCTTCTACACGTAGCAAAAGCAAGTCCACAATTAAGACAACAGAATTATTTATTAGTGGTTATTATGTATTGGGCATAGACTGCTGCTAGTCATCATCACTAACACTTTACTTGAACTATCTCATCTGATTTTCCTACCAAGTGTATTAATATCTCCATTCATCTGATAAAAGTTGAAAAAGCTTCAGTAACAAGCAAAAGTCACATCAACACTCTCAGAGCCAGAATCAAGCCAGACATGCCTGTCTCCCATAAGACCTTAGTGTTAAAACCAAGGCACTGCTCTTTGAGTATAACATCTATGGCAAATTCAACTAGTTACTAATATTAAGTAATGTTTACTAAGCTAAGATTATGATGCTTAAAACTTAAAAGAACAACACAATTCCTATGATAGTTTCTTTTTCCAGATTGTGTAAATTGTTGTTTTTCTGAACCCACTGGCTTATTTTCATTCACCTGTTTTTGAGTTGTAACAGTATACACAGCATTGCTATTCAAAACATTACCACCTTTTGTGCAAATTCGATATAACTATACTGGGTTCACACCAAGTGATGAAGGAGACTTGGGTGAAATTATAATCCAGTTTGCACTCGAACTTTTGAAGATGTGATCAGAGCCATCGTCTATTTTCTCTCCAAATGTTCCTTGGACTATATGCCTCCTTACTTCTGAATAACCCTGATTTGCTTTACCTTTCCTAATTTTTTGCTCAAAATTTTCAGTATCATCCAATTATAAGGTTCAGTGAATTCATATTGGTATTAAAATAATAACCCAATATGAAGTACCACATTAATTTTTTAAAAACAAAAGAACATACAAAAATGGCAGCTTATTTTAAACAATCAGACAAGAGTCAATCACAATGCAATTTATGTGCACTCATACTCAAGGCTCCGGAGAGAAAGCAGTTTCCAAATACCTTCCCCCCACCTCCACCCCACTGGCATTTAAATGCTCCTCAAGATTTCAGGAGACTTGTCCTATGAGAAATCCTGTTTTCCACTAGGGTTTAGCCCCTATCAAGTCATTTTGCCTGGAATGCTCCCTCATGATCAAAGATAAATTCAAGGACCTTGCCTCACCCAACTCCATCCAGAAGGCCATCAGATAACTACTTTAATTCAAGATCCTACAAAGCAATGATAAAGGTTTCAACTTTCAGTTCTTTCCAATATTACCACTGTGGCCTTGGGTCTTTGGTCCCTCCATCAATGTTTCCCCTTGAATAAAAAAAAAAAAGTGTGTGTATTTCTGTCTAGGCTTTCTAAGAACATAAGCTCCAAGAATACTGAGTATTTATTCAGCACTTAGCAGGTGATGATATGCACAGAGGTATTTACACATTCCTAACAGAAAAAATCAGAACATTTTGGAGCCAAAGTATGAAGATCTGTAAATCTTTCCCTTCTAGCTCCTTCCCCACAGGCTATAACAAACTCAAGTCTTTCCTACCTTAAAAAAAAACAAAACAAAAAAACCACACAACCACCCTACAGAAGCATTTAGCTCTCACCCTATCTCATTGCACCATTTTACCAAAAAAAAAAAAAAAAAAAAAACCAAAACGGCCTTCAAATAAGTGTCTGCAATTACTATCTGCGCACTCTTCAGCCTACTATATACTTAGGCTTCTGCAGCCAGCACCTCACTGAAACTGCCCAAGACTCACCTAGCAGTCCCAACTGACAAATTCAGTGGAGTTTCAGAATATTTATTGATACTGTTGATCAGTTCTTTAAGGTTCTCCCTTCAATTCTCCATAAGTGATTTCAGTCTCCTTTGCTAGCTTTTCTGCCCACTTATAAAGTTTTCATTATTTTAAATAACATTTATTCATTTTAAGAGACAGATAGAGACAAGTGGGGGAGGTGCAGAGAGAGGGAGACACAGAATCTGAAGCAGGCTCCAGGCTCTGAGCTATCAGCACAGAGCTCAATGTGCTGCTAGGACCCACCAACGGTGAGATCATGATCTGAGTCGAAGTAGGACCCTTAACCAACTGAGCCACCAAGATGCCCACAAAGTTTTCATTTTTTTTTTTTCATTTTTTTTATGTTTTATTTATTTCTAGGAGAGAGAGAGACACAGTGTGAGCAGGGGAGGGTCAGAGAGAGAGGGAGTCACAGACTGAAACAGGCTCCAGGCTCTGAGCTGGCAGTCAGCACAGAGCCCGACGCGGGGCTCGAACCCACGAACCGCGAGATCATGACCTAAGCGAAAGTCGGACGCTTAACCGACTAAGCCACCCAGGCGCCCCTAAAGTTTTCATTTTTTAACGTTAATTAATTTTTTGTGAGAGCATGCTAGTACTAGTGGGGGAAGGGCAGAGGGCGAATGGGGTGGGACAGAGGATTGGAAGTGAACTCTGCACTGACAGCAGAGCCGGATGCTGGGCTCAAACTCACAAACTATGAGATCATAACCTTAGCTGAAGTCGCATGATGAACTGACTGAACCACCCAGGCGCCCCTTTCCTCCCCACTTATCAATGATGTTCCCTTTTGCCTTCTCTCATGTTTCCCCATTTATCTATATATAGGCCTAGATATAGGCCAAACAGTTTACACCTGTTTGCTGATGACTCCTACAGCAAGACAAGATCTTTCCTCCAAACTTAAAACTCAGTCATCCACCAACTGGGCATCCTCACCAGGCTATTGAAACCAAAAAAAATTAATGAGTTTATCTCTACCCCCACCCAGTTAACAGATGATATGGATATTACATTTTACTGAATGTTAGGTAACAAGCATTTTCAGAATCTAGTCTTTCAACCACTCCCCTAAGTGGATTAACTTCAACACTGAGACTTATGAGGGACTCGATCCCATGAACTGTGAGATCATGACCTGAACTGAAATCAATAGACAGATGCTGAACTGAGGACCCACCTAGATGGGAGGAGCTATACTTCTTAAAAGTAAAAAGGAACAGGTGAAACAAATTTTATTATATTTCTATTTAAGCCACCATATAAAAACTATTATTTTAACATGTATTAGTATGAAAATTAATGGAGATATTTTACCTTTTGTATATGAAGTCTAAGAAATTCTGTGCATTTTACACATAATGCAAACTAACTTACTCCCAAATTTTCATTGGTTAAAAATGTAACCCAATAAGAAAGTTGCATTTAATAAAAATATTTCACTTTAATTCACTTTTAAATTTTAAATCAATTTAATTTAATTAAAATCAAGAAGTCAGTTTCTTAGTTGTACCACCCATATTTCAATTTTAGAGATGCAGTTATTTAAGGAGATCAGTTTACATGCAAATCACATTGCTTAAGGCCACATTCCACAAGCACCTGGCTAAACATCAACATCGCCCTAGGGGTTTTTAGAAAACCTAAACCTAGTTTAGAAAACTCTAAACTAGCCCTGCACAGTTTCCTTAGTCTGAAGGTAGAAACTCTAGAAAGATTCAAACAGAGCCTGGGAACCTGGGAACCACTAACCACCAGAGCAATATTCACATTTTTCAGTACAAAAAGAAAGGCCTCCAAGATCCTAGCCTTGGCCACATTTTACAGAAAGTACCTTGCAATAACAGTATATTCAGACCAACCCCACCCCCAGGCTTGCTTCCTCTAGGCTATTTTAAGCAGCCAAGTCTTTTCTCAAGTAGCAGCTTTATAGTAGAATGCCCCTTAGTCATTCAACCCTCCCCCATCCGCTTTGACCAAAAAAACACCTAGAATTAGAAGAAAGGTATCTGTAGAAATCAACTACTTTTGACAATACCCCAAAAGTAAAATCAAAGTATTTCTTAACCATCCTCCCTATCCCACCTGCCCCCACTCTGAACACTCCTTCCTTTACTATCTCTCTCTCTCTCTGCACAGGCCATTTATCATATCAATTGATTGTACCTATTTATGTGTTTGCAATGCTGTCTCTTCATCCTGGACTTTAGTCCCCAGAGTACAGATCTTGGTGATTGTCCTCCAGGCTCAAAAAAGTGTTTTATTTTGGGGCACCTGGGAATCTCGGTCGGATTAAGCATTTAATTTCTGCTCAGGTCATGATCTCACAGTTCAGGGGTTCAAGCCAAACATGGGGCTTAATGCTGTCAGCCGGTCAGCCTAGAGCCTGCTTCGGATCTTCTGTCTCCCTCTGTCTGCCCTTCTCCAACTTGCACTTTCCCAAAAATGAATAAATAATTTATTTTCAATGTCTTATTTGGGGGACAAATGGGAAAATGTAAGTATACACTAGATATTAAATAGTATTATGGTATTATAATAATGTATGAGTGTATGGTATGACTTAACTTTAAAGATGATTACTTACAACTTTATAATGGTTCATACACATACAAAAGGTCAATCATTAGTGGTGTTCACTGCATTATTCTCTCAACTTGTTTTCTACTTGAACTTTTTATTTAAAAAGCTGGGTGATTATCTTAATAAAATATGAATAAGAGGCACCTGGGTGGCTCAGTCTGTTGATGATCCAACTTCAATTCTAGTCATGATCTCACAGTTGGTGAGTCTGAGACCCACATCGGGCTCTGCACTGGCAGTGTGAAGCCTGTTCAGATCATCTGTCTCTCTCTCTCTGCCCCTCCCCTGCTTGCTCTCGCTCTGTCTCAAAAATAAACAAACCTTCAAAAAATAAATGCATAATGAGTAAGTAAACAAATGAACTTAGAAGAAAAACACAGGATGATTTAATATGGTAAGTCTTTAGAATTTACCTTGTATTCATTTGTAAATATTATTTTAGAACAAAGGAATAGTTCTTCCTTTCTAAATGTCAGTTTTTCAAATACTTGTTTTCAGAAATTGCTTCTTCTGGAACCAGATTCCTTAAGTGGGCAGGACTGGCTAGGAAGTTATTTTAGATAAACCTGTTCTAGTCTTTTGTCTCCTGCAAAACAGTCTCCAGGATGTAGCATCACTAAACTGAATCCTTTCTCATCTACCAACAGTCTGTATATAACACCTTTCCCCATAACCAGAGCTCCAATTTTCTTCTTTCTAACTCCCCTTTTAATGCATGACTCAACCTTGGCAAGTTAAGAAGAGAAACTGAGGTAAGCACTCAACAGGCAAAGTCATGAAGCTAAGAGCTACTACCAATACAAATTTTCATCATGGTTTACTCCTTTTTTCTTCTTTTAATTCCATGAAATAATGGAATGACAGAAATTTTTGCCCTATCTTTCTCTTTTTACTAAAAGTAATACTTTATTATTTTTTTTAATGTTTTATTTATTTCTAGGAGAGAGAGAGAGAGAGAGAGAGAGACAGCATGAGCAGGGGAGAGTCAGAGAGAGAGGGAGTCACAGACTGAAACAGGCTCCAGGCTCTGAGCTGGCAGTCAGCACAGAGCCCGACGCGGGGCTCGAACCCACGAACCGCGAGATCATGACCTAAGCGAAAGTCGGACGCTTGACCGACTAAGCCACCCAGGCGCCCCAGAAGTAATACTTTAAGTAGCACCTGAATGCCTGTCAGTTAAGCATCTGACTCAATTTCTGCTCAGGTCATGATCCCATGGTTCATGACTTCAGACTCTGTGATGGGCTCTGTTCTGACCACATGGAGCCTGCTTGGGATTCTGTCTCTCCCACTCTCTCTCTCACAATAATAAACTTAAAACCGTAGGAAAAAAGTAATAATTTAAAAATATTTTAGGGCACCTGGGAGGCTCAGTCAGTTAAGTCTCAGATTTCAGCTCAGGTCATGATCTCACGGTTGACGGGTTTGAGACCAACATCGGGCTCTGTGCTGACAGCTCAGAGCCTGGAGCCTGCTTCAGATTCTGTGTCTCCCTTTTTCTCTGTCCCTCTTTTGCTTGCGCTCTGTCTCTCTCACTCAAGAATATATAAACATTACCAGCAATAGCACTGCTAGGAATTTACCCAAGGGATACAGAAATGCTAAGGCATAGGAGCACATGTACCCCAATGTTCATAGCAGCACTCTCCACAATAGCTAAAACATGGAAAGAGCCTAAGGGTCCATCAACAGATGAATGGATCAAGAAGATGTGGTTTATCTATACCATGGAATACTACATGGCAATGAGAAACAATGAAATCTGGCCATGTGTAGCAACATGGATGGACCTTGAGGGTGTTATGCTGAGCGAAATAAGTCAGGCAGAGAAGGACAAATATCATATGTTTGCACGTATAGGAGAATTAGGAGGAACTTGACGGAGGAACAAGGGGAAGAGGCAAACCATGAGACACTCTTGAATGCTGACAAAAACTGAGGACTGATGGATGTGGGTGGGAGGGGGGAATGGACATGGAGGAGGACACTTGTGGGGATGAGCACTGAGTGTTATGTGGAAACTAATTTGACAATAAACTATTTGTAAAAAAAAAAAAAAGATTTACTTCTACCCATTGGAAAATTTGACAATAGCCTGAAATTAGTAAATTTTTCCATGTCAAATAGATGAAGCACAAATGTTAGTTTCTATCATCCCAAATATATGTCATTTTATAAAAATATAAAATTTTCATCAGATTGTACAAACATATTAAAATCAGTAATTCTCTATACTGGAGATGACATATTTAGAACATTTATGACATATATATTGTATTCTTTGGAATTCAGGAAAAATTTTAGAAAAGTACTAAGTCTCAGAATGTCATGAGCTAAAATATGAAATAACATTGAAAAATAATAGGAAAACATAAGATTATCATAGCTGAAACATTATATTCTAAGTCCAAGAAAATCGACAAAAAATTTCAATGATTTAAAGTGTAGGGGCGCCTGGGTGGCTTAGTCGGTTAAGCATCCGACTTTTGCTTAGGTCATGATCTCGCGGTTCGTGGGTTCGAGCCCCACGTCAGGCTCTGTGTTGACGGCCAGCTCAGAGCCTGGAGCCTGTTTCAGTCTGTGACTCCCTCTCTCTCTGACCCTCCCTGCTCACGCTGTCTTTCTCTCTCTCTCTCTCTCTCTCTCTCTCCTAGAAATAAATAAAACATTAAAAATAATAATAATAAAGTGTTCATGGGGCGCCTGGGTGGCTCAGTCAGTTGAGCATCAGACTTCAGCTCAGGTCATGATCTCACGGTTGTGGGTCCGAGCCCCGCATCAGGGTCTGTGCTTATAGCTAGCTCAGAGCCTGGAACCTGTCTTCGGATTCTGCCTCTCCCTCTTTCTGTCCCTCCCCTGCTCACACTCTCTCTCTCTCAAAAAATAAATTAAAAAAATTTAAAAATTAGTGTTCATATCAGTGGCTAATTTCAAGTAAATAAATATGTATATATATGTGTAAGGAAGAAAATGTGTATATATATGTATATATAATTTATAACATTAATAGTTTCAGTATTGAATGAAGAAAGTTATAAAACTTCACTGGGGGATACAAAAGAATGCCTGAAAAAGTACAGAAATAAACCATGTATAGGATTAAAAAGACCAATATTGTCAATATCATATTTCTCCCTAAATCAATGTGTAATATTAATGCAATTATAATTACTAAGTATTCATGTCATTTGATAAAATCATTCTAGTTCATACTAATAAATAACTGAACTGGTTTCAAGACAAAAAAAAGAATATATTAACATTAAATAAAAATTTTTAATAAAAATATTTCTAGATTTAGATGTTTTAATAAAAAAATAATAAACATTTATAAGGATATTTATGGAAAACTTGTTTGAGGTGCATCATAACAGGAAATACTTAAAAAACAATACAGGACTAGGTGAATAAAGCATAGTATGAGATGTCTATACAATGGAATTCTAGGTAGCCAATGAAATACGTACAGAAATGGCAAAAGGAAGAGCAGTTGAAGAGGAACATATGATATAGTCTTCTATTTGTGTATGTGGGGATGTCTGAGGAGAAAACTCTGAAGTGTAAATTTAAAACAATGGAAGAGGGGGTCGCATGGGTGGCTCAGTTGATTAAACCTCCGACTTCAGCTCTGGTCATGATCTCAAGATTTGTGTGTTCGAGCACCACATCAGGCTCTGTGCTAACAGCTCGGAGCCTGGAGCCTGCTTCTGATTCTGTGTCTCCTGCTCTCTTTGTTCCTCCCCCGCTCTCTCTTCTCTCTCTCTCTCTCTCTCTCAGAAATAAATAAATATATAAATAAACAAAACAACCAAAGAGGGACACCAGGCTGGCTGAGTGGGTAGAGCATTCAATTCCTGATCTTGGGCTTGTGAATTCAAGCCCCATATTGAGTGTATAGGTTAATGAAAATAAAATCTTAAAAAAGAATTAAAAAAATAAATTAATAGGGACACCTGGGTGACTCAGTTGGTTATACATCCAACTCATGATTTCGGCTCAGGATGCAATCTGCCTGTTCTTGGATTTGAGCCTGCAGTTGGGCTTGTGTTGACAGGGCCAAGCCTGCTTTGGATTCCCTCTCTCTGCCCCTCCCCTGCTCTCTCTCTCTCTCTCTCTCTTAAATAAATAAATATTTTAAAAAGTAAATAATAAACATAAAACATCTGAAGAGATACATAAAAAACTAGTCCTGAGACTACTGCTGTGAAATACAAGTGATGCAAAGGACAGGAAAAAGAAAATGGGAATTTTAACATTTAGCACTTTGATATTCAAATTGTTTTTCAACTAGTATCTGTTCCTTTTTTTTTTTTTTTTTTTAAGTTTTATTTATTTCTAGGAGAGAGAGAGAGACAGCGTGAGCAGGGGAGGGTCAGAGAGAGAGGGAGTCACAGACTGAAACAGGCTCCAGGCTCTGAGCTGGCAGTCAGCACAGAGCCCGACGCGGGGCTCGAACCCACGAACCGCGAGATCATGACCTAAGCGAAAGTCGGACGTTTAACCGACTAAGCCACCCAGGCACCCCTGTTCCTTTTATAATATATTTTAAATTATACAGGCATACAAAATGAAATAAAATCCAGAAAAGTACATCTGCCAAATTCCAGTATTAATTAATTTTCTACAAAAAGAGGTTTCATTCCATTAATAATAAATAAAAGTTAAGGATTTAAATAGGTATTTTCCCAAAGACTAAAATGCAAATAACCAACAGGTACTTGAAAAGGTACTAATCATGATTAATTATCATGGAAATGTAAATCGAAAACGAAATGTGACATCACCTCAATGAGGTAGCAGCACTATTCACAGTTGCCAAGGTTAAGGAAACAGGTTAATCTAAGTGTCTCCAGACAGAAGAATGGGTAAAGAAAACGTGTGTGTGTGTGCGTGCGTGCGTGCGTGTGTGATTACACGCTCAGGTATTGGAATGGATTACTCAGCCTTTGCTTATTTTCTTTTTTAAAGTTTATTTCTTTTGAAAGAGAGAGAACAAGATCAGGGAAGGGGCAGAGAGAGAGGGAGAGAGAGAATCCAAGCAGGCTCTGCACTGCCAATGTAGAGTTGACACCATGAGATCATTACCTGAGCCACAATCAAGAGTTAGATGCTCAACCGAATGGGCCACCCAGGTACCCCTTATTCAGCCTTTAAAATGGAGGAGGAAATCCTGTCATTTGAAACAGTATAGATGACACTTAGAGGCATTATGCTTAGTGAAAAATGCCAGACAGAGAGAGACAAATACTGCATGGAAACACTTATATGTGAACTCTAAAATTTTTAAAAGACAAACTCACAGAAACAGTAAAAAAACTGACTACCAGAGGGGCGCCTGGGTGGCTTAGTGAGTTAGGTGTCCGACTCTCGCTTAGGTCATGATCTTGCGGTTCGTGAGTTCGAGCCCTGCGTCGGGCTCTGTGCTGACTGCCAGCTCAGAGCCTGCAGCCTGTTTCAGTCTGTCTCCCTCTCTCTCTGACCCTCCCCTGCTCACGCTGTCTCTCTCTCCTAGAAATAAATAAAACATTAAAAAAATTAGAAAAAAAAACTGACTACCAGAGACTGGCAGAGGGGGGGGGGAGAGTGTGGAACAATAGGGAAAGGGTGGTAAAAAGGGTACAAACTTTCAGCTATAAGTTGAATAAGGGCTGAGGACCCAACGTGTAACATGATGACTATAGTTAATAACACTGTATTGCATAATTAAATTTGCTAAAGGAGCAGACTGACGGCTGATGGAGGGGTAAGGGAGAGGGGGAAATGGGTGATGGACATTGAAGAGGGTACTTTTTGGGATGAGCAGTGGGTGTTGTATGAAAGCAATGAACCACAGGAATCTACCCCCAAAACAAAGAGCACATTTTACATACTGTATGTTAGCCAATTTGACAATAAATTATATTTTAAAATAAATAATGTAATCAATTAAAAATGACAGGGAGTAATAATTGATAATATCTAGACATGATAAACTTGTTGCTCTTGGTTCAATTGTAAATTTATAGATGGCAGGGTGCCTGGGTGGCTCAGTCAGTTAAACATCTGACTCTTGATCACTAGGTTCCTGGGATGGAGCCCTTGCCTCTAACTCTCAGTTGACAGGGTGGATGGAGCCTACTTGGGATCCTCTCTCCCTTTTTCTCTGTTCCTCCCCTGCTTGCAGAAGCAGGCACTATAAATACATACATACATAAGTAGATGGCACTAATCATAAAAAACATTTTTTTAAACGTTTACTTATTTTTTAGAGAGAGAGAGAGAAAACATGAGTAGGTGAAGGCAGACAGAGAAGAGAGGGAGACACAGAATCTGAAGCAGGCTCTGGCTCTGAGCTGTCACCACAGAGCCTGATGCAGGACTCAAAATCACAAGCAATGAGATCATGACCTGAGCCAAAGTCGGACTCTTTAACCGATTGAGCCACCCAGGCGTCCCTCAAAATTTTCAATGTATGCATCAAAGCATATTCTACTTTTGTTTATATTTCTCTGGGATAGTTTTGCCCATCCTGTGTGTTTGAACTCTCTTTCCTTTAAAAGTGTCCCTTGCAGGGTGCCTGGTTGGCTGAGTCTTTTGAGTGTTTTACTTCAGCTCAGGTCATGATTTCATGGTTTGCGGGTTCGAGCCCCGAGTCGGGCTCTGTGCTGACAGCTCAGAGCCTGGAGCTTGCTTCCAATTCTGTGTCTCTCTCTCTGCCACTTCCCTGCTCATGCTCTGGCTTTGTCTCTCAAAAATAAATAAACATTAAAATTTTTGTGACAAAATAAATAAGTGTCCCTTGTGCACAGTATATCATTTAATTTAGACTGTTTAATTTACATAATCTGAAGTATTTCTTTTAGATGGTGATTATATTTTATAGACACATTACAATAATAAGTGTTTGGTGCTGGTAGCTTTTTTGCTAAATGAGTTATTTTTCTTTTTTATTCTTTTTTCCTCTATTGATTTAAAAGACATAGAATCTCCTTTAAATTTACTACTGATTCCTGTCATGTCTTTTAATATTATTCTTAAATCCGTATTTTACAATTTATTAAAATCATAATGGATATCTACTTAAACTGACCCCAAAAGGAGTACACAATAAATTAATATGAAAAGAACCAAATTGCAAAGAAGCAACATAGCACAATCTAATTTTTATAAAACAATAAACGTTAGTGTAGTCATAGGACATTTATCATATAAGACAATTGTTAACGCTAGGTACATCTGGATAAGATGGGAGGAGTAAATTTTCCACAACAAATAAATTTACAATTAATGAAAAAGAGGGGCTCCTGGGTGGCTCACTCAGTTAAACGTTTGTCTTTGCCTCAGGTCATGATCTTCCTGCTGGTTGAGTTCGAGCTCTGCTTCTGAGTCTGTGAGCTCTGCTTCTGGGTCTGTGCTGACAGCTCAGAGCCTTGAGCCTGCTTCAGATTCTGTGTCTCCCTCTCTCTCTGGCCCTTCCCCCGCTCACACTGTTTCTCTCTCTCTCAAAAATAAACATTAAAAAATAAAATAAAGAAAGTGACACTTCTCAAAAAGTTTATTTATTTTTAGTAATCTAACACGGAGTGGGGGAGGTGGGGGAGGGAGGCTCCAACTCAAAATCCGAAATCAAGAGTTTCATGCTCCTCTAACTGAGCCAGTAGTATGCCCCAAGAAAAAGATACTTTTTATTTTAACTTTTTAAAAATGTATACTTATTTGGAAACACAGAATCCAAAGCAGGCTCCAGGCTCCAAGCTGTCAGCACAGAACCCGACATGGGGCTCGAACTCAAAACCACGAGATCACGACCTGAGCAGAAGTCTGACACTTAACAGGCTAAGCCACTCAGATGCCCCAAAGATAACTCTTAATGAGTGTCTAGAATGTCACCTGCTAGGATTCACATCATTTGAAATAACACAGCAGCACATATCATCATATCATGTATTTCATAGTGCAAATAAAATGCCACACAGGGCACCCGTGTGGCTCAGTGGATTTAGCATCTGGATTCAGCTCAGGTCATCATCTCACACATCATGAATTCAAGTCCCAAATCAGGTGAGCAGGACCCCGGTTTTTCCTTCTCTCCCTCCCCCCACCTCTCTGCCCCTCACTCACTTTCAGCGCCCCCCATGCCACTGATAAAAATGAAGGCATTACAGGGGCGCCTGGGTGGCTTAGTCGGTTAAGCGTCCGACTTTCGCTTAGGTCATGATCTCGCGGTTCGTGGGTTCGAGCCCCGCGTCGGGCTCTGTGCTGACTGCCAGCGCAGAGCCTGGAGCCTATTTCAGTCTGTGACTCCCTCTCTCTCTGCCCCTCCCCTGCTCACGCTGTCTCTCTCTCTCTCTCTCCTAGAAATAAATAAAACATTTAAAAAATTTAAAAAAAAAATGAAGGCATTACAAAAAACTTCATTGAAGTTATGTCATTAGTACCTATGCAGAGGCCACTGTATTTTCCCTCATCATCTTATATATTTCTTTGACAGTTATAAACAGAGAAATTCAAATCTGGGACTATATTGCTTTTTAATTCTTCATAAGCACCTGAAATGTCCTGGAATATAAATACATTGAAGGGAAAGGAAAACAAGAATCAGAAAGGGACACAATTCAGAATTCCACAGTTCCCGAAAAACTGGTGTGATACAATAAAATAGAAACTCATATGCTTTAATACCATATAACTAAGGAAGGTTGTAGAGACCAACATAGTTGAGTGTAAGGCTTTTAATAAAAAGAAACAAAAATAACACCAGGAAAAAAAGTCTCCTAGTCTGTGAACACTGACTTTCTGTTACCACTGAATTTCTCTCACCTTTTATGAATTTCAAAGCTACGACCTTACCCTAAAATACCTCTATTCTGTTCCACTGGAAAGCTTCCAGGAAAACTTGTGTGTCCTGTTCTTAAGCTATTCTGATGCTTGCAAACAAACAAGATGGCAGCCATGGAAGCTAACGGGACTGTGGAGAACATGAGGCCCAAGGCCTGAAGAAGCCTCAGCAGATGCTGTTACACATTTGGGCATTAATAATGAAGCAACTCCTACAAGGCCTCTTGGTATTATACTTGCAAAACTGATTCAAACAAATCAGCTTGGGAAAGAGCAATCAGTGGAGCTAAAAGCTGGATTAAATATGGTAAACAAAGGATCCTTGCCAGGGGTGAGCAGAACTTGGCTAGGAGAGAGGCAAATAACATCCTAAGACTTACTAACTCTAACAACTCATTGAAAAACATAGCAAAGAATCAAGTTTGGGCCAGTAATAAATTTACGACCAATGCTACAAGCCACTACAAGGGAAGAAAATTTCACTAACATTCTAAATGAACACAAAAATGTGGTAATCATTTCACTATATATATATATATATATATATATATATATATATATATATATATATATATACACTAAGCATGTTGTACACCTTAGACTTACATGGTATCTTATATGTTAAGTATGTGCCCTTAAAGCTGGGGGAAAATAAATTTGAAAAATTCAAATAAAGTTCAATATCTTTTTGTATAGAAAAATAAGTACTATTTTATTGTTTCATGGAAATATTTCAGCAACTGTGGAAATAAAAACAGGTAAAGAGTTCATTTCAAAACCTGGGAAATGTCTAGGGAGGTATAAATCAAGACTGAGCTTCTACAGAGAAAGTGTAGAAAAGATCTGAAGTGGCAGCAGGGAGAAAATTAAAGCAGAGCACTTGGTTCTAGAAAACAACACAACTACATAGACCAGCAAAGGCAATAATCCCCTTCACACATCCCAAGAAAAGGGCACCTTGAGCTAAACTTACTCATTATGTTTGGTTCTAAGAAGAAGCCAGCTACACCAAAGTGATGGGAACTATCAGGCCAGGCATTTTTACATTCCATACCCCTTACCCTTTGCCTGTGGTGCCCACTGGGTTTTACTAATTATGTGACAGATACACCAGAGGCTGAACACGCTCTGATATAAAACCCTTACCACATGAGCTTAGTAGTTAAGTAAGTTATGAAGTGACCATCTGTCTTTTCTGCTTAAGCAGATGAGAGGATCCCAAGGTTAGAAGAGACCTTCAAGGGCATGGAATCTGCCTCCTTATGCAAGGCACAATATTTCTATTAAGTGATTCATCAGCATTTGCTTAAGTACTGAAAGTAATAAACTACCTCTGAAGAGTACAGTATGCTGCTTCTTCCTTTTCCACACTTATCAATCTTATTTTTATGCTTGGAACCTTAACCCTTCAATTACCAATTAGTGATGGATTACAGCCCACAGAATAAAATAAGGAATTCTGAGTCCATATTGAGACAAATAATCGAATGAATAAATAAGTGTGAAAAGAGGGACAGTGCTTTCTTACAGTAAAATTCCCATTAACAGATGGAGAGGAATGGTAGAAACAGAAAATGACCATTTGGTAAGCAAAGCACTACATTAATAATTCCAAGATACTTTTTAATTATTAATAAATCAATAATTAGATATGAATACTAAATAAAGTTAGTGGGGAAAAGTACGATGAAAAACAGGATATTTTCAGAGTGTCCAAGTATCTCCACACAGAATACCTTTTTTTAGGTAGGGTCCACTCCCCAGTGTGGAGCCCAATAAGGGGATAGAACTCACAACACTGAGATCAAAACTTGGACACTTAACTGAATGAGACACTCAGCCCCCTGCCCCCAACAAGATATTGTTTTAAGTTTATTTATTTTTAAAAGTTCACTTATTTATTTTGAGAGAGAGAATCAGCAGGGGAAGGGAAGAAAGAAATGGGGACAGAGGATCTGAAGCACACTCTGAGCTGTCAACAGACAGACTGATGCAGGGCCTGAACTCACTAACTGTGAGATCATGCCTAAGCCGAAGTCAGACACATTCAACCAGCTGAGCCATCCAGGTGCCCCTATTTATTTATTTTTTTGAGAGAGAGAGTGGACAGGGGAATAACACAGAGGGAGAGAGGCTCCATACTGTCAGTGCAGAACCTGATACGGAGATCATGACCTGAGATGAAACCTGATGCTTAACCGACTGAACCACCTGGGGGCCCCAAGATACTTTTTAATTACAAAGGGAAACAGTAATTTCATAGATTCTTCTCTATGAAAGAATTTCATAGAGACACCTAAGCCAAGAAATCAAAGTTAACTCAGACATGAGACCTGACATCAATACACTGCACAAGGCATATTGCTTCTGTGAATTTTTGCCAAAAATCCATGTCTTAAGTTTATTCATGAGGAAGCATCAAACAACTCAGCATGAGGAACATTCTACAAAATATATGACCAACACAGTGCCTAGGTGGTTAAGTCAGTTGAGTGACTTGGTTTCAGCTCAGCTCATGATCTCACAGGTCATGATATATATGGAACCCTGCGTCAGACTCCATATTGAAGGTGCAGAGTCTGCGTGGGGTTGTCTCTCTTTCCTTCTCTCTCTGTCCCTCCCTCTCCTCAATCTGTCTCTCTCTCAAAATAAATCAACATAAAGAAATAACTGATCAGAATTCTTCAAAAGTACTAATGCCATGAAAGATTTTGAAACACTGGGAACTATAGCAGTCTGAAGACTAAAGACACATGCCAATTAAATGTGATGAGAGGGTTTTGTTTATGTTTATTATTTATTTTTGAGAGAGACAGAGCACAAACAGGGCAGGGGCAGAGAGGGAAACACAGAATTCCAAGCAGGCTCCAGGCCTGTCAGCACAGAGCGCAACGCGGGGCTCAAACCCATGAATGGTGAGCACATGACCTGACCTGAAGTCGGACACTTAAATAACTGAACCACCCAGGTGTCCTGAGAGAGAAAGAATCTTAAACAGGTTCCATGGTGCAGAGCCCAAGGCAGGGCTCAATACCATGACTGTGGGATCATGACCTCAGTCGAAATTAAGCATCTCAAGCAGCGGATGCTCAACTGATTGAGCCACCCAGGCGCCACTGATGATTACAGATCTTAATTGAACCCTGCACCCCCAACAAAAGGGCAGTAGTAGGGAAACTGGCCAAATTTGAATTAGGTCTTTGGAACAGTGAATTAGGTCTTTGGAACATTTTGTCAATGTTAATGTCCCAGTTTTAATCCATGAGATGTGAGACATTAACATTTGGGGATGTTGCTCAACATCACTCATCATCAGGGAATTTCAAATCAAAACTACAATGAGGTATCACCTCACATCTGTCAGAATGGTAAAAATCAACAACACAAGAAACAACAGGTGTTGGCAAGGATGAGGAGAAAAACGAACCCTCATGCACTGTTGGTGGGAATGCCAACTGGTGCACCCAATGTGGAAAAAAATAAGTTAAAAAGAGAACTACCCTACAGTTCAGCAACTGCACTACTGGATATTTACCAAAAAAATATAAAAACACTAATTCAAAGATATACTTACCCCTATATTTATACCACCATTATACAACAAACAAATAACGGAAACGGCGTAATTGTCCATCGATTGATGAATGAATAAAGAACATATTACACACACACACATCTATACAAATACATACAATGCAATAGTAGTATTCAGCCATATAAAAGAACGAAATCTCACCATTTGCAACAACATGGACAGAGCTAGATAATATAATGCTATGTGAAATAAGTCGGTCAGAGAAAGACAAATACCATATGATTTCAACATACTTGAAATTTAAGAAATAAAACAAATGAGCAAAGATGAAAAAAAGAGAAAAATCAAGAAACAGACTCTTACCTATAGAGAACAAACTGAAGGTTATCAGTGGAGAGGTGGGGGGATGGAGTAAGGGATGGGGATTAAAGAATACACAAAATATGATGAGCATGGGTGATGTACAGAACTGTTGAATCACTATATTATACAACTGAATTTAATATAACACTGTATGTTAACTATTATGGCGTTAAAATAAAAACTTAAAAATCATTCAGGGGGGTGCCTGGGTGGCTTAGTTGGTTAAGCGTCCGACTTTCGCTTAGGTCATGATCTCACGGTTCATGGGTTCGAGCCCCACGTCAGGCTCTGTGCTGACTGCCAGCTCAGAGCCTGGAGCCTATTTCAGAGTCTGTATCTCCGTCTCTCTCTGACCCTCCCCTGCTCATGCTGTCTCTCTCTCTCTCTCTCTCTCTCTCCTAGAAATAAATAAAAATATTAAAAAAAAACATGTAAATTCCTTTAAAAAAATCATTCAGGGATGTTGGGCAAATTCTTTGCGCTATTTTTGCAGTATTCTTTATTTTTAAGATTTACTTATTTGTTTTTGAGGGGGAGGGAGAGACGGAGAGAGGGAGACAGAGAATCCCAAGTAGGCTCTGTGCTGTCAGTACAGAGCCTGACTTGGGGCTTGAACTCATGTAGCGTGAGATCAGAACCTGAGCTGGAATCAAGAGTTAGGCACCTTGGTGCCCCCATTTTTGCAATACTGTTATAAATTAGAAATAATATTCAAATAAAAAGTAAAAAAAATATTACTTGTCATAACCAAGAGCCAGCCCATACTCTTCTCCCCAAGACTTCTCTGCTCTCAAGGTTTTATTGGAATTTTATGCAGAAGGAATGCTTTTCATAATATTCAGTGTACTAGTTACTTCTCTTTAATCACAATGGTAGGGTTTGCATTTTTTATTTTAATTAAAATTTCTTTGACTTTATTACATTCTCCTTACAGGAAAAAAAAAAACCTGGCACATTAAGGGAAACCAGAAGAAAGACTCCAAATCATTTACTCAGGCAAAACTATATTGTAGTCTGCCAGATCCCTTTTTATGTGTATAAATATATTATATTTGATGCACAGTATTTTTAAAACAAAAATGAGATCTATACCATATGTCATTTTGTAACTTATTTTTTTCACTTAAAAATTTAGTTATATCTCTCTTAAAGACTAAAACTTACAAGACTCTAGTCAAACTACTCTCTAGGAAGATAGTATCAACTTATTTTTTTCAAAGTGCCATGTGTCCCATTTTAACTCCAACTTCTCCTATTTTCTAATCCTGTCCTTTTGCCTTTCCAAATTCATATAAAACAAAACCAAAACAGAATCTTACTTCACATTTTCCAATTATTGTAGAGGTTGACCATTTGAAAACTATTTCTTGAACATATTTATAGTTCTTCTTTTGTGATGTTACCCTTCAGTAAATTCTTTCATTTGTTTTAAACTTCCAGACAATTCTTTCATTCTACATGACATCATAAACATCACTGATGTTACTTAGGTGCTCTTATTTCCAAATATTGTCATTATTATGGGAAACCATCGATCTTAACTAGAAACTTGAACTCTGTTTAGACAAACTGTGAGCAAAATTTTGTACACTACCATCAAACGTCCTGAACTTCAATTCCTCTTCTGTATGTTATTTTTATTTTTTTATATAAATTTTTTAAAATGTTTATTCATTTTTGAGAGACATAAAGAGACAGAGCACGAATGGGCTAGGGGCAGAGAGTGTGGGAAACACAGCATCTGAAGGAGGCTCCAGGCTCTGAACTGTCAATACAGAGCCTGATGCAGGCCTCAAACCCATGAGGTCATGACCTGAGCTGAAGTCAGACACTTAACCGACTGAGCCACCCAGGCACCTTATTTTTTTATTTTTAGAGAGAGAGTGAGCAAGCATGAGCAGGGAAGGGGCAGAGAGGGACACAGAGAGAATCTGAAGCAGGCTCTGCACTAAGCATGGAGCCAGACGGAGCGCTTGAGCTCACAAACCATGAGACCACGACCTGAACTAAAATCAAGAGTCAGATGCTTAAATGACTGAGCCACCCGGATACCTCTTAATTGTAGTCTTCATACTGTTACTATATATTCAATATTATAAGACAGGTGCATGGATTATACACTTTAAAAATCCATGCTTAGTCAAGTATGTTTATTTTAATAGTAACTATAATGATGGTAAACTAGAAGTCAATTAATTTTCCTAGATGAAAGTTTTTTTCCCAAAATTATTAATGTAACTTAATAATGCTATTTTCAATACTATTCAAAAATAAATTAAGATAATTATTAAAGAGCCATGTGATGGGGAACAGGAATGTAGCTATCATTAGTAGGACTAAATAAAAAAATTGTTAAACCAAATGTTGGTTAAGATGTGGAGCAATTGGAATTCTCATTAAATGCAGTGGAAGTATAAAATGGTGTATTCACTTTGGAAAATTGTTCAGCAGTATTTATTTTTAAGTTTATTTTATTTATTTTGCTAGCAGAGAGAAAGAGTGCACACACACACAGGGTAGGGGAGGGACAGAGAGAGAGAGGGAGATAGAGAATCCCAAGCAGGCTCTGTACTCAGAGACCAACACAGGGCTCGACTGCATGAACCATGAGGATCATGACCTGAGCCAAAATCAAGAGTTGGACACAACCATGGGGCGCCTGGGTGGCTTAGTCGACTAAGCGTCCGACTTTCACTTAGGTCATGATCTCCTGTTTCGTGGGTTCGAGCCCTGCGTCGGGCTCTGTGCTGACTGCCAGCTCAGAGCCTGGAGCCTGTTTCAGTCTGTGACTCCCTCTCTCTCTGACCCTCCCCTCCTCACACTGTCTCTCTCTCTCTCTCTCTCAGAAATAAATAAAACATTAAAAGAAAAAAAAAAGAGTTGGACACAACCAACTGAGCCATCTAGGTGCCTGTGGCAGATTCTTAAAATACTAAACATGACTCAGCAATTCAACTCCTACTAGAAAACTGAAAACATGGGGCACCTGGGTGGCTTAATCAGTTAAGCGTCCGACTTTTGCTTAGGTCATGATCTCGTGGTTCGTGGGTTCGAGCCCCACGTCAGGCTCTGTGCTGACTGTCAGGTCAGAGCCTGGAGCCTATTTCAGAGTCTGTGTCTCCCTCTCTCTCTGACCCTCCCCTGCTCACGCTGTCTCTCTCTCCTAGAAATAAATTTAAGAAAAAAAGAAAAGAAAACACATGCCCACCAATAAAATCCTTGTAGAAGAATGTTCATAACAGCTTTTCTTACAAAAGCCCCAAACTGGAAACAATCAAAAGGTCCATTAGTGAGAAAATGAATAACCAAAGCGTAGAATATTCTTTTTTTTTTTAATTTTTTAATGTTTTTATTTATTTCTAGGAGAGAGAGAGAGAGACAGTGTGAGCAGAGGAGGGTCAGAGAGAGAGGGAGTCACAGGCTGAGAGCTCCTGAGCTGGCAGTCAGCACAGAGCCCGGCACAGAGCTCGAACCGAACCATGAGATCATGACCTAAGCGAAAGTCGGACGCTTAACCGACTGAGCCACCCGGGCGCCCCTAAAGCATATAATATTCTTAAAAGGGAATACTATTCAGCAATAAAAAGTAATAAATAACTGATACACATACCAACATAAATGAAACTCAGAAATGTGATGAGTTGCAAGACAATTCAAGGGGGAGAGAATAGTTTTCTCAGTAACAGTGTTGCAATAACTGAATATTCATTTGCAAAAGAATGAAGTTGGACCATGCATCATATCGTATATAAAAATTAAAGTGAGGGGCACCTGGGTGGCTTAGTCGGTTGAGTGTCCGACTTTCGCTTAGGTCATGATCTCATGGTTCGTGGGTTCGAGCCCGCGTCGGGCTCTGTGCTGACTGCCAGCTCAGAGCCTGGAGCCTGTTTCCGTCTGTGGCTCCCTCTCTCTCTGACCCTCCCCTGCTCACGCTATCTCTCTCTCTCCTAGAAATAAATAATAAAAAAATATTAAAAAAAATTAAAGTGAATCAAAGAGGGGTGCCTGGGTGGCTCAGCCGGTTGAGCGTCCGACTTCGGCTCAGGTCATGATATCACAGTTTTTGTGTTTGAGCCCCATGTTGGGCTCTGTGCTGACAGCTCAGAGCCTGGAGCCTGCTTCAGATTCTGTGTCTGCCTCTCTCTCTGACCCTCTCCTGCTCATACTGCCTCTCTCTCTCTCTCTGTCTCTCTCTCAGAAATAAATAAAACAGTTCAAAAAATGAATCAAAGACTTTAAAGTAAAACCTAAACCATAAATCTCTTTGAAGAAAACTTACATGTATATTTGTAAAGTTGGATTAGGCAATGGTTTCTTAGATATAACAAGAAAAGCACAACAATAAAAAAAGAGATATACTAAACATCATCAAAATTAAGCAATTTTATGGTTCAAAGGACACATCAAGAAAAAGATAATCATGGGGCGCCTGGATGGCTTAGTCGGTTAAGCATCCGAGTTTCGCTTAGGTAATGATCTCACGGTTCATGGGTTTGATCCCCGCGTCGGGCTCTGTGCCGACAGCTCAGAGCCTGGAGCCTGCTTCAGATTCTGTGTCTCCCTCTCTCTCTGACCCTCCCCTGCTCATGCTGTCTCTCTCTCTTTCTCTCTCTCCTATAAATAAATAAAACATTAAAAAAGAAAAAAGAAAAAAAAAAGATAACCAGGGGGCACCTGGGTGGCTCAGTGGGTTAAGTGTCCAACTCTTGGTTATGGCTCAGGTCATGTTCCTCAGGGTTTGTAAGTTTGAGCCCTGAATCAGGCCTGGTTGGGATTTTCTTTCACTCTCTCAAAAATAAACATTAAAAAATTTTAAAAATATAATGTCAAATAATCCATTAGAAAATTAATAGATCTCCAAAAAAGTCATAGAAAATGTTAATAGGCACATCAAAAGATGCTTACTATCAAAAAGTGAGACACCACTTCATCTACCCACCAGGAAGGCTAAAATAAAGAAGACAGACAATGTCTAACAAGTGTTCAGAATGTAGAGAAGTCAGATCTCTCATACAGTTTTAGTGAGAATGTAAAATGGTGCACTCTTCAGAAATGTTTGGCAATTTTTCCAAAAGTTAAACAGAATGTCAACACAGAGCTCAGCAATTCCACTTGTAGGTCTGCACCCAAAAGAAATGAGAACGTATATCCCATACAAAAACTTGTATATGAATGACCATTGCAGCATTATTCATAATAGCCAAAAAGGGGAAACAAACCAAACGGCCATCAAATGGTGACTGAATAAATGAAATGTGCTATGTACAGACAATGCAATATTATTCAGGAAGGAAGGAAGGAAGAAATAAAGTACTGAAACACAATACAACAAGGAAAAACCTTAAAAACATGCCAAGTGAAAGAAACCAGGCAGAGAATTGTGTACTGCATGATTATATTATATGAAATGTTTAGGACAGGCAAATCCATAGAGATAGAAAGTAAATGACTGGTTGCTTAGAGCTGGAATCAACGGAGAGATTGGGAGGCGTCAACTAAGGGGACTAGAGTTGCTTTCTGGGATAATGAAAATGTTCTAAAGTTGATTGTAGTAATCCATATACAATAGTAAATATACTAAAAGCTACTGAATCGTATACTTTAAATGAGTGAACTGTGTAGTAAATGAATTATACCTCAATAAAGCTGTTTAAAAAAAAAAACACTAAGGATGTTCATATCTACCTACCTACCCAGTCCTAAGTGAAAGAAGCTAATTTATTCTATATATTTTCATATGTAAAAACACTGACCCATGATTACAGAAAACACATCAGTAGTGGCTTGGTGGGGCTGGGGTGGGGGAGTAATATTGACTAGGAAGAGGCATGAGGGAGTTTGCACAGGAAAACAGAAATAATTGGCATCTTTCTATGCATTCATCACAACTGCCTGGAAAATATATATAAGACCTAAATATTTCAATACACATAAAATATATTTCAAAAATACCAATATAAAAAATGAATGAGCTGATACATCTATATATACATGACATATATGTGACTATCAATATACTGTATGTATACAGACTCTATGTGGAAAATATTCATGAAACTCTTAAGAATATGTACCTCTCAGATGTGAGGGTAAGGAGTTGAAAGAAGGGAAGGACAATGAGTATATAGGACAACTTTGGGCTTTCCACATTTCTGCTTTAATTTCTCTCAAGTTTGTTCTTCTTTTGTAATTTAAAACTATTTTCAAATGAATTCACTGGATTTCCTTTTAAATCATACTGATCTTTGCCATTTCTTATTTAACATAATTAATTTTGACTACACTTTGATGTTTCCACCAGATCATTAGCTGTATATAGGACTGAAGTATACTTTTGCTATTATTATAACCTATTAACTTCACTCAGAGGTAATTTTGTGAGTTTTATGTCTTGTATATATATCCTGAAGGATGTTTCATGTAATGTTGTTCTTATCTGGTTCATAAATAAATATATTTTTCTTTTCTTCAAAGCTCCTTGGTCCTAAATTGAGGGAGTAGGTTATCACTGACTGGTTATCTTCTATTTTACTTCATCTCCATTTGAGCTGGGCTCCTTTCTTTTGTATTAAGTTCTTGGTAAGATAGGGTTGTGAGGCAGATAAGAGGCGGAAAGAGCAAGATAAAGAAGGAATGAAGTCTAAGTCACATTCCCTTGGAATTCTATGCCTACTTAAGCCTCATCATCCAGATATCTGCTTTTTCTCAACATCCCAGATACTATGCCCACATTTTACCACTACCTAGCCTGAGTCCAACATTCTCAACCAAAATAAATCATTTGCCTATACTGTGCAATAGGACATTAACTAGAGCCAGAGGCATTTTTCATTCTTACTAAAAGTTTTATTCATTTAATCTTTAAAACTTGAAAGTTTTTAAATTCAACTGTTTTATGCCCCCCTAAAAGTCAAAGCGCCTTAAAAGTAACATAACACAAAATAGAATGTTTAGATTAAAAATGGAGTGCATAATAATAATATTTCATCCAGACAAAAATCATTAATGGATGCTAAAAATCAATTAAAAGTAGTCCTAAAATATGTCCACAAGATAATTACAAAAGCTAAGAGTAAATTATTACCTGGCAGATATCACCTTAACCAAGTGATCAATATGAAGATCAGAGTAAGGGAACAAATTGGCATCCCATGCCTCCAGATATGATCCACTGAGAAGAACACAAACTTGCTTCTGTGGCATTCTTGTTAAAAATACATAACCTGAATCTAATCATGAACAAATATTGAATAAACCCAACTTAAGCAACATCTACAAAAGTAACTAACCCATATTCTTTGAGATCAGATTGACAAGACTAAAGAAAGAAAAACTGAATACGATGCATGATCTGAGATTATCTTTGATATCCACTACATTAAAGACAATTGGTGAAATTTGATCAATAAGCAGAGTATGATACCCATGTTAGTTTACTGACTTTTGTCTTTGTACTATATTTATATAAGAAGAGATCCTTGTTTGTAAGAAGTACACATTTTAGTATGTCTGAAATGTACTCTCTAAGAATTCAGGAGGAAATCTCTATAATGTGGAGAGAGAGATAAAGCAAACAAGATAAAATATTAACATTTGGGAAAACTTGGTGAGGGGTGTATGGGACTACTTTGGACTACCCATAGCTTTTCTGTTGCTTGAAAATTAAAAAAAATTAATGTTTTCTTAATTTTTGAGAAAAAGAGAGACACAGAGTGAGTAGGGGAGGGGCAGAGAGAAAGGGAGACAGAGTCTGACACAGGGCTCAAACCCATGAACTGAGAGATCATGACCTGTGCCGAAGTCGGCCAGTTAACTGACTGAGCCACTCAGGTGCCTTCCCCCAAAATTTAATAAAGTTCACAAGAAAGAAGTGGGAAGATCAGATGCTTTCTCATTTCAAAGTGGAGCAAATGACACTGCTTGACCTATGAATTTGATTAATTTTCTGACTGAAAAGTCAAATTGGAAAACATTGCTCATATTGTTTTTTTCTTACCATGAGCAGCATGTAAATTATTCTTCACAGACAATTTTTACTAGAAATTATATTGAGCAGACATTAGCCTGCCAGGCCCTATATAACTGTATTGTGTATCATAATGCATAGGATCGTAGGAAATGTAGCCCAGGTAACTCAACTTTATGATGGTCCTAACTTATTTTAGTGAAGTGATCAAATATCAGAGGCTTTAAATAAACCCCGGACAGCTGGATTAAATTTCTAACCTGCAGTGCAGCTATTTTACACCATCCGTTAAGTGAGGGGACAAACTAGACTTCATTGGTGGGGTGATAATATTAATATTTATCTTAATAGAGTAAACTTCAGATTTTTATAAGGTTCATCAAAACCCTTACTTCAAACCAATAACACTTTTGCTTCCCCATGGCTCTATACTTTTACTTCATTTTTTTCATTTCTTTATTTCAGTGCACCAATATTCAAGGTATCCTTTTCTTGTCCGTTCCTTGCTACCAGTATAGATAGAGAAGGTCAAGTTAATCTCCGAATTTGCACTTACTTTTTTTTCAATCTGTTAACCTCTTATTAGAAATTTAGGATCCAACCCAGGAATCATTGGATGGTCTCCAACAGCTAAATATGGATTGGACAATCTACCCAAAACCTGAAATTTACTGCCAGTTACCCAGATTTTTTGACCGCCAAATCAAAAGATTTTATAAGAATGTAAGAAAAGACAAGTCGTGTTAAAACTCATCAGTCAAGAAAGAATACACATACACACAATGGTAAGAAGATCAGATAATAGGAGATCAGAGAGACATAATCAAATGCAAGACATGATTTAAGACCGATTGCTAAATCAGGAGGAAAACAGCTAGAAAGGATTGTTGGGGGGGAGGGGGGAGGAGAACAATTGAAAAGATTTTTAAATGGACAGCATCTTGGATTAGACTAAATCAATATTAAACTTCTTTAGTATGATAATTGTGGTTACATAGAAGAATATTCTTTTCTTAGGAGAGATATGCTGAAGTATTTACAGGTAAAATGTCAAATGCTCCAGGAAAAAAAAAAGTGTATAAAATAATACAGATGTTTAATGTATTTTTCTTTCAACTTTTCTGCAGGCTTATTTTTTTTCAGGTAAATGTTAGAAAACAATTAGTCAAATTAAACTAAATGTTTTAGATATATATTTTGATTTCCATAGCAATTCATTACTCAGACTATTCAGGCCTGGTTGGATGATTTGAGAAAACAGTTTCTCTCATATACTGAGATCTCACTATAGTAATATCTAACACCTCCAACCTAACTGACTAAACTTAGGCCATGATATGTATTAATTCAATCATTCATTAAATTAACATTTATTGAATTGCACAAGTTATTATACTACGACATTCTGGAGACCATAAACTTAACTGCTGCTCTAAACCTAAAAGTTATGATTGTTCTCATAACAAAAACAATAATGATGGGGAAAGCTATCATTTGTTGAAAATCAACCACTCTGGGATAAATTAAGAAAATAAAAAATTATGCAAGCTACCAAACAATCCTGTGAATTAGTTACTTACTGTTCCCCCTATACACATTATGAAAAAGTTTCTGTTCACTTAAATTTTCTTAGGTCATGCATCAGATTCTACATCTCCCACTTTCTCTGCCCCATCCCAGCTTGTTCTCTGTCTCTCAAAAATAAATAAAAGCATTAAGAATTCCCCCCCCTCCCTGTCCCTGGTCAGTCATATAGTAGACAGAAGAAGCAGAGCTTAACCCAGGTCTATGTGACATTAAAGGTCATGTACCTTACTTTGGGTACTGCTGATACCACAGGAGATGCACAGTTCAAACATGAACTGTAACTGTCTGTTCAAAAATGAAAAGTGATCAAAAGTATTAAATATTTATGATGTCAAAATTTTTTTTAATGTTTTATTTATTTCTAGGAGAGAGAGAGAGAGACAGCGTGAGCAGGGGAAGGTCAGAGAGAGAGGGGGAGTCACAGACTCTGAAACAGGCTCCAGGCTCTGAGTTGGCAGTCAGCACAGAGCCTGACGCGGGGCTCGAACCCACAAATCACGAGATCATGACCCAAGCGAAAGTCAGACGCTTAACCGACTAAGTCACCCAGGTGCCCCTATGATGTCAAATTTTAAATACTCAGAAAATTCCAGATATATTCTTTCCTATTTTTTCAAAAGGTAATTGTCTAAAATAATTTTAAGCTTATTTCAAAAATTGAAAAAGTTATTAGATAACTTTGTCTTTTTCTAAAGCAGAATGAATACATAGGATATCAAGTGAAAACATTGCTTTCTAAGATAGAAAAAATGCCTTCAGATACTTAAGGTAATATTTTTGATAATTTAATGAGAATTTTATTATGTGACTCTCTTCTGTAAGAAAATAGGCTTAAAAGATACATAACCTGGAAACATCACTAAAACATATATTCTGTTTCAGATCCCTTCACGTCCATCAACCTTTGTGTTTACCAGAGTTCTTTTTTTTTTTTTTAGTTTATTTATTTATTTTGAAAGAGACAGAGACAGTGCAAGTAGGGGAGGGGCAGAGAGAAAGGGAGAGAGAAAGAATCCCAAACAGGTTCCCCTGCTGCCAGTCCAGAGCCTGATGCAGGGCTGGAACCCACTAAGCAGGGAGATCATGACCTGAGCAGAAACCAAGACTCAGACACTTAACCAAATGGACCACGCAGGTGCTTTGTACCTGAGCTCTATAATTCAAACTAATCATCAACTGTGAGATTGTTTTTTATATTGATGATATTTTAGTCTTTATTATAGAATACTTGATTCTATAACATATTTATAAATAATGAGGGAAAGAGAAATTTAGTACTTTCAAGGTATAAAGTTTTATTTCTGGGGCACCTGGGTGGCTCTGTGGGTTAAGCCTCGGACTTTGGCCCAGTTTATGATCTGGGGTTCATGGATTCCAGCCCCACATCTGACTATCTGCTGTCAGCACAGAGGCCTCTTTAGATCCTCTGTTCCTCTCTCTATCTGCCCCTCCCCCGCTTGCACTCTCTCTCTCAAAAATAAACATTTAAAAACAAAGTCTTATTTCTGATATTCCTTATGATAAAAAGCAAGAATAACATTTTTACAAGGAAAGAAAGGCTTTCTGGCATATAGGTTTATATATTTCCTTTTATAATTTTTTTTCTGTTTATTTATTTTTGAGGGCAGGGGTAGGGGCAGAGAGAGAGACAGAAGATCCAAAGCAGGCTCTGCACCTGACACCAGCAAACGTGACACAGGGCGCAAACTCACAAACCATGAGATTATGACCTGAGCTGAAGTGGAATGGACCTTAACCAACTGAGCCACCCAGGTACCCAGGTGCTCTGGTTTAATAAAGGAATGAAGTGAATATGCTGCCAAGAAAACACAAAGGATCACTTAATGTTTTTAGTAACATCGATTACACCTTTAGATACGATGTATACTGACAAATTGCTATATGCCAAGCTATCCTAATACTTTACATGTATTTAAAAACTTTTTTTTTTAACATTTATTTATTTTTGAGAGACAGAGAGCAACAGAGAATGAGCAGGGGAGGGGAAGAGAGGGAGGCACAGAATCCGAAGCAGGCTCCAGGCTCTGAGCTGTCAACACAGAGCCTGATGCAGAGTTTGAACCCATGAACCATGAGATCATGACCTGAGCTGAAGTCGGATGCTTAACTGACTGAGCCACCCAGGTGCCCCAGGACTTTACATGTATTAAATAATTAATTTAACTCTACCACAATCCTACAATTATGTTTATGTTCAGTACTATATTTAAAACCAAAATCACACAATATATAATACTTAAACAATTTAGTTATTTAAAATAATCTAGTTGCTATAATAAGTTTACTGTTTAAAATCTGGTTCCTTAGAACCATGAAAAGAACATTCATTTTAATCAAATTCATATGACATCAGTAAATTTTATTTTATTTATTTTTTAATGTTTTATTTATTTCTGAGAAAGAAAGAGACAGCATGAGCAGGGGAGGGTCAGAGAGAGAAGGAGATACAGAATCTGAAGCAGGCTCCAGGCTCTGAGCTAGCTGTCAACACAGAGCCTGACACGAACCCACAAACCATGAGGTCATGACCTGAGCCAAAGTCGGACGCTTAACCAACTGAGCCACCCAGATGCCCAGACATAAGTAAATTTTAAATATGGATGATAAATACAGCATCTCTTCTCTTAAAATCTGTCACATGCAGAAAGTCCTGCTTTTAGTTCAAAAAGGATTCAGAGAGTCAGCCTTTAAAACAATAAATCAGGGGTGCCTAGGTGGCTCAGTCAGTTAAGTGTCCAACTCTTGACTTTGGCTCAGGTCATGATCTCACAGTTTCTTTTTTTTTTTTTATTTTTTATTTTTTTTTATTTTTAGGAGAGAGAGAGAGACAGCATGAGCAGGGGAGGGTCAGAGAGAGAGGGAGTCACAGGCTGAAACAGGCTCCAGGCTCTGAGCTGGCAGTCAGCACAGAGCCCGACGCGGGCTCGAACCCACAAACTGCGAGATCATGACCTAAGCGAAAGTCGGATGCTTAACCGACTAAGCCACCCAGGCGCCCCTGATCTCACAGTTTCTAAGTACAAGTCCCGCATTAAGCTCTGGGCAGGCTGTGTCAGGAGCCTGCTTGGGATTCTATCTCCGTCTCTCTCTGTCCCCCCTCCTCCGCCCACTTGCTCTCTGTCTCTGTCTCAAAATAAATAAAAATAAGGTTTAAAAAGTTATGAAAAAACTAAAATAAAACAATAAATCATCAGAACAGGTTAAAAAAAAAGATTCTACAATTTTTATTCTTTTGCATAGGCCACTGTGGCAGGTAAATCTTATCAAGTCTCTAAATAAACATTTTTATAACATATTTTCAGCATTATCAAATTAATTAAACTTGAAAATTAATTACAATGCTAGTAAGGTTTCAACAAAGATTTATTATTCAACTCTTTTTACCTGACTCTTGAGAATACATTCTAGTCCAGCACTATTAAAACAAACACAGTATCAAATGAGCATAAATATTCAAGAAACAAGGTATATATTATTTTCTTAGCTAGGAAGAATTCAACAGATTTCTTTTTTCTGATAGCTTGAATGAAATTTTCCTCAAGCCCATTCACCCCACTTGGCTTTTATTCACTGAATCTCTGAGATCATTCCTAGAAATTACAGAATGAACATGGGTCTTGAGTCACTGGAAATGTACGTGCTCCAATAATAAATGAATGATTTGACTGTGTGTGAGCTTGGCTTAGTGAGAACCCAGCCCTGAAATCAGTCTGATCATCTCTGGGCAGAATACTATATTATAATTTCTGGGTATGCAAACCAGAAACCCCATGTGTGCCTTTGATCATGTGAATAAACACTGATGGATGAGCACACATCTTTGACAATTTTTGCCAGTTTATGACATAATGAGTAAAATAAGGACCATGTGTTGAATCATGAAACCAAATAATTAAATTTATATGACTGTCCTGTATTCTGAAATTATCTTCTTATAATTTATATAGATTTTTTTAAAAGCTAGTATTGCTTTGTGGATACTGTCACCACCCACCCTGAATTTTTTCCACACTGGTCTATTATATTCAGAAGTCTGGGATTCATTGCATGAGACTATGAAGGACTATCAAAATGTCATGCTTTTTTCCCTAAAAATGGTCAAGCTCAGCATTTGATCTATCACTTAAATTTGCAACATGTTACTATAAGTCATAGAATGTTACATTATAACCAGAAGTAAGAAAAGTTTACCAATGATTTTTTTTTACAACTGAAACAAAGTTGTAGATAAATGCACAGAGAAAACTGTTTAGTAACTTTGTTATCGTCCATGTCTCCTAGTTTAATGGGTTTTAAAAATAAACAAGGTAACTCAATGATATCAAATTTGGTACTTTTTTCAGCACTAGTATAGGTAACAATTTACAAATGAAGTAAATTTCCCTAGTTGGGCATTTTTTTGTTTCATTCAAACATATGCAATTTGTAAATTTTTTCATTTGTTTTTATTTATTTATTTATTTGTTTTTGGCCTGCCTTCCCTAAGCAATAGTTAACCTCCATGAAGGCAGAAATCCTTTTGGTCATGTATACCATTGTAGTCCCAGTATTTAATAAATGGTAAAAAAAAAAAAAAAAAACAAAACCAAACATCTTATTGGATATAAATGATGTTGTTCAGGAAACTGAACTTACTGAGCATTTACTATGTGCCAAACAATGATGGTACTAAATATTTTGAATGTCACTATATCTTGCAAATCAAGACCATGCATGAATATGATTTATTATTTGATTCTCCTTTTAAAACATATTTCCTAAAGACCTAAGTGTAGCTATATGTGAGTGTCTTCTTCTCTCCTAGTGAGATAAATGTCTTATGTTCCCCCCACCAACCCCTGCCACGACTTGTTCTTTTCCTCTATCAGCATCATCAAGGAAGGAAGGAAACAGTGAAGAGCAGGGCCTGCCAGTGTAGAAGCTAGCAGGAAGATCACTTAGCTTTCTTTTTTTTTCTTTATCTAAATAATCTGTAGGCAGTTTCCTGATTTAATATCCACTGACATTTCTTTATATTTGTTCACTCAGTTCTTCCAAATACTACTTTGATGATATTTTATAACCAAATAGCTAGAAAATATCCTGTAATGGCCTAGAAAGAGTGTGTCTAATTACAGACTGTATAAATGTGGTCCCTGGTCAGGGATACCCATACTTTTTATTCTGAACGATTTTAGATTTATAGATAAGTTGCAAATACTATATGGGGTTTCTTAAATACACCTCACCTAGCTTTGCCTAATGTTATCCTTTTGCATAATAATGGCTCCAGTACTATTTTTGACCCTACTAGTACTGTGGTTACTAGTGATGCTAAATATGTTGTTTGCTCTTTTAAGTCCATCTTATATACCCTCTTACATGCCATAGGAGGTTAACTGGGACATATTTCATCCATATGCTCCCTTTCCTTTTGGCTTCTGATTGAATCAACCAATGAAAGCAGCAAGAAACTGGAGGGCAGGATATTTATTTCCAATCCCCTGACCCCCTGACCCCCTGACCCAAAGACTTACTTTCTGCAGAAACATATCTTTACCAAAGGCCACAGCAAAAGCCCGTGCTCCATCTCTTCCACTCCAGTTATGCTTTCTCCCTGGATACCTGCTCCCACTCCCTGGTGCCTCCAGGCCTAAGGGTGGTGAGAACTCTGCTTTCACTAGCCCTGGGATGTTCTCATATCCCTAGTTTTTTCCTTAATCCTACCCACATCTTTTAAACAATTCCCTTTTTAAATTCCTCTCATTACCCCCAAATGACTGTGTGATCTGTTTTTCCCCCCAGGGACAATGATTGGTAACCTAACAAAAGTGCTGTTACCTTAAAATTGACTTTTTCTTAAGTGTATTTAAGGAAGTATATCCTTTTACCCTGACACACCAAGTTGAAATTAATCATGTAAATGTTTCTACCAAATGGAGTTCCAAATCATGCCACTCACAAGTCCAATTTTATGAATCAATGCCTGAAATTACTTCATACCCTTACCTTGCACAAGAGTCAAGGAGACAATTACAGCACCGCCAACCACTAAGCTGCCATGTATATATAATAGCAACTCTAGTGATAACTGGTAGGGTTTCCAGAGGAACCTTGTCCTCCAGAACCAGTGGGGGCAAGAATTTGTGCTGAGCCCACCCCTCCCACCCCCAGCATTTGATACCCATTCTGGCCATGGGTGCTTTGGCCAGAAACTGTCGTTTTCTCACTAGGCAGGAATTGGAGGTCACTGTTTACAGTTTTAAATTTTGAACTACAATAGAATAAATATAGGTTATCAACATGGATAATAGATTGCTCAAAAATTAGAGGTATGAGACATACCAGGCAATTTCAGCCCCACAACTGGATTCAATACTTTGTTTGTAAGTTCAAAAAAGAATGGGACAAGCTTCAAGTCTGCACCTAATGTCCTTAATCAGACTCTTCACCTATCCAACTGCTTCTCCACAGATCATGAAAGTGAAGATCAGCCAGCATACTTGTAGCATCTACCCTGACAAAGAGGAAGGGACCAGGAGATCTGAGGATCCAAGAGGCCAGAGTCAAAGCACGTGGACTGGATCTCTGGCACAATGCCAAATGCGAAGAGCCAATTACAACAGGACAATTACAAGTTGTCACCTGTAGACTCCCATCACCGCTCTCCCAGGTAGCAGCCCACTGGAACCCGAAGTCCTTACCTATAAAACCTCAAACAGAAGGTCGTGCTTTTCCCTGGCCCTCCCTCCCCAAGTATGGATTTATTTTTCCTAACATCTCCTTCAGGGCTGTACAATATTCTACGTATTTTACCATATCAAGCTAAAATCGGAAAGTATTTTAGCATTTCTACCATGGAGCAAAGAAACAAAGCTTTCTTGAGAGAACAAAATACATTACAGGCTGCAGAAAATGAAAGAAAACATTTTAAAATGCCAACAAGGGGGAATTATTATTTTTTCCTTTTAGGGCATTTCCCTACTCCTGTACAACAATTGATAACTCGAGAGGAAAGTGAGTAACAATTCAGTTCTGCTTGCTGTGGCCCTTGAAGTTCAGCCACCCACTGGCATTTACTTTAAAATAAGTCAGAGTCCATTGCCATGATTCAAAAAAGCAACACACGGAATATTTACTTCTGAAATTTATTTCAGGTGACAGGACACCCACAGACTAACAAAATAAACATAGAATTAAATAGTATTCCCAAAGCCCAATTCTACTTCTTAGCAAAGGCAGATGATGATTTAGCTACCAAGCTTAGTCTATATTAGTTTGTCCATGTAATTGACCTCTTTCTCCTATACCCTCATTCTACCCCCTGCAAATTTGAGAGCCATTTTAACAGCAGCATTAAAACAATTTCTCACTTCAAGATTTGAAGACAAAACATCTAAGATGGATACACCCAACCGAGAAAGTGTAAGAAAAGATGAAGAAATTTAATCAGGGCTTTTAATGATAGAATTCTATAGCTGGAGGAGGGGAAGGAAGTGAAAGGGGGTGGGTGAATCAACATGCAGAAGAAAAACAGGAGGGGTTAATTTACCCTGAAAATAACCAGTATTCTATTTGTCCAAGCCCAATGACAATTTGTGCCAAGCAATTTCATTCATTTCACGGTGCCTAGAACACTGATGACTGTGTGGTAAATATTAAACAAATACTTGTTGGTTGATGAAAATGTACATGGCAATGCCGTGTACACACAGGAAACAGAAACTCAAGGTGGTCAGACAAATTTGAAAGCAATGGAAGGTTTGGTTCTCCATGTTAATAACATTTTCAAGGTACACAACTGGGGAAGCAAATGAAATAAAAATTTGCCACATCCATAGTTCAACATGTTGTTCCTCTTTGAGTGCTAAAACTTTATTTGCAAGAGAAAAGCTAAGATTAGGTTAAACATATTTTTAATTTTATATATATATATAATATTATTTTAAAGACCAATAAGTTTTATTGCTTAATATCTTTTTAAATGAAAATGGTTACTTGCTCAGGTTGCTTCAAGTGGTAATAGCAATATACCACTTGAAACCTTTAATACAGAAGCACCCTTTGCTGAACTAAAGCTAGCCTTGAACTTTTAGTAAGCTATATGCTTTTAAATTAACCCTTCTAAATACTGTATAAAGCTCATAACTCAGAGTGTTAGCTTATAGCCGAATTAGGTTACTACTAAATATTCATTAGGCAAACTATTGAAAATAAAGAAACCATGCATATTCCTACAGCTCTATGAATGCCAAAATTAAAAATGATACAGTGAGAATTTGGGATCAAGCAATTTGGCTGATCTCAATGGCTTACACATTTTAAGTTTAACTAAAACCTCTAAGAACCTTTTCCTTTGGAAAGAAAAACCACACATTTTAAAACAGTATCTAATGGAAGGTCTATTAAAATCACAATGGATCATAGCTGTCAACTTCAAATAGTGTCTCTCTCCTTAAGGGCTTAAGTTTACACACTGGTGCAACACCACAAATGCAGATGCTACAAAGGGATCTACAGAGAAAAACAAATTTTATTCACAACGCTTTGCATATAAACTTTTCCTTCTGGAGACTTGTGTGGGGTTGAAAATAAAGGATGCTAATATGCACATTATGCAGCACTACAAGAAAAAACACTTTAGTTGAGTGAAAATTCATTTATCTACTGAAAATCCAGGAGAATTCACATCCACTGTACTCCAAATTTACTCCTAAGTGACAGAAAAATACTATATGAAATGGCAAAAAAAAATTAAATATGATTTAATCAATAGCTGATTACCTTTAAAACTTTGGGCTTCTTTTCCCTCTGGGGCCTCTTGTTTTCTTTTATAACCTAAAAAAAATCAAATTGCAAAATGAGCCTCCGTTTAAGAAAAAAAATTAGCTCCCACCCCCCCAAATTTTTTGGCTATTTCTCTAGAAAACTACTTATACCATATAAAAATCATCAACATGTTTGCTAGGCAGAACCTAAAGAGCTTATGTAAAATGTATACTTTAAAAGTCACTGAAAAAAAGCCTTGCATAAAGATGAAGTAGGGAAATACCCTTTTTTCCCCTTAAAGTCTGACTTAATTAGCCTCTGCATTCTTCACAGCGAAGCCCACGAGGTAGCCATCTTGCTTGCTTCTGCAGAGGAAGCCTCTACAGTGGAACAGTTCTGCAAACTGCTTTTTGGTATTATTATCATGGTGTTTAAAGGCAGCCCTGGCCTGCCAGCACTGTAGACGTGCTGGGCATGCCTTTTGCAAAAACAGCCCCACAAAGAGTGCAGCCAATGGCAATGCAGAGCTTAGCAACTCCAAAGTGATCTTCTCTGCTAGCCTTCCTAGACAAAGGATCTCCTGTGCGGCTCCGCTCTCACCACAGGACACAGGCAGCCACAAGCTGCGACATGGAGTGCGCTGCAGAGGATCTGGTCGCGCCGAAATCACAGGAGGCTTCAGCAAAAACAATGCACACAAATCCCCCAGGTCTCCACCATCGGATCGATGGCGGAGGCTCCCTGATTAGTAACCTCTTGGCGGCTGCGAGGGCAGGTCTGCGCGGGGGGAGGGGTGAGCGGCTCTGCCTCCAACGTACAGGAGATATAACTGAGCCGAGGGGGGCATTTGGGCTTGCTGAAACTCTGGAAGGTATTGTGCATTTTTACTTTATAAGGCAAGGCTAAATATTGGCGATATTTAAGGCAGGGAGGTTATGTGAGGACAGTGTAGGCTCAGCTGTTGGGCTGCGTGTCTCATTCCCCGGGAACCACACCTCTTTGCAGCAGGCTCCTTGCCCAGAAACACAGCAATTTGATTTCTGTCAATAAATGTCCAATGACAAAGGCGGATTAGAAAATACTAATGAAGCCACTTAAAAGGAAAAGGACAGGATGAGGACAAGGAGAAGGGGAGGAGTTTAGAAAATACACTTGCCACTCCGAGTGGCTGGAGAAAAAAAAAGATTTCTCTCTTGCTCTGCACATTTCTGGTGACCTTCATTTCCCAGAGAAATCCCTCCTGTCCAGAAGGTGGGCTCAAACCTTTGGGACAAGAGGGGCACCTTTGGCTCTTCTGTCTCCCAAGATCATCAGCTGTCACTGAGCATCTCCCTGTAGAGCTGCCAGGCGTGTCCCCACGTGGAGCCTGTCCGCGTAGCAGGCTGGTGGTCAGCTGGGGCCACCCACTTCCCAGGAATTGGGAGCGGAGCCAGAGGTGGCACAAGCAGCCGCCCACACTCAGGCACCTGGACTGACACCATGCCCAGCGGGTGGTAGGCAGTGGGAGAGCCGGGCACCATGGCCGGAACTTGCCAGACCCTGAGGATGGCATAACCAGAGGAGTTCAGCTCCCTCCCATTAAGCCCCCTGGCCAAGGCAACAGTGGCAGAAGAGAAAGAACCCGGACAGCTGCTGTGAGCTGGCAGGTCTCAAGGTCACTGCCAAAATGTAGTGCAGAGGCCAGTCACAGTCCCATCACAGCCACCTTGACAGCTGCACAGATCTTGGGACGACAGCCTCAGCCCCAACCTCACAGGGCCAAAGTTTCAGCAACACATTTAGGGGATTGGCAGGAGGACCTCCCTTGCTGCTCAGCCAAAGATGGGTTTTCCACTTGCAGTTGGATTCGGAACAGATTCCCACAACCAGAAATCAGGAACAGAGTGAGCGCCGGAAGGCCTGTATTTCATCACCCTGGATTCCTAGCCTTTTGGTTTGCCACAAAAGCACGCTTTTCTTGTTGGAATGATAAGTCCAACATGCACTCTTTTCCGACTTTAAACTACCTCTCCTTCACCTACCCACCCTCAAATTTTTTAACAAATGTAAAGACCAAGCCTTCTGGTAGCAAAACTGGTGGATTCTGACCTAACCACATCCATCAGAGCAACTTCAAGCACACTGAGCCCACACTAAGCTCTGTGGTGAATGAAGAATCCATGAAACAGGTAGAAAAACAGGACCCAATACAAGATTTCAAAATGGCCCTACATCATTTCATTTTCTTTGAAGTTTGTGGTGTGCGTGACAAAATATACATAACCTGAAATTTGCCATTTTAACCATTTGTAAATGTACAGTTTAGTAGTGTTAAGTACATTCACAAAGTTGTGAAACTATTCCCCCTCTCCATTTCCAGCACCGTTTCATCATCCCAAACAGAAACTCTGTATCCATTCAACAATAACTCCTCATTCACTTTCTCTCAGCCCTTATTACCTTTTATTTTGCTTTCTGTCTCAATAAATTTGCCTATTCTAGTATGTCACGTAAGTAGTATCACACAATATTTGTCCTTTTCTGTCTGGCTTTTACTTCTCATAATGTTTTCAAGGTTCATCCATGTTGTAAGATTATCAGAATTCTGTTCCTTTTTTTTTTTTTATAAGTGTTTTTTGTTTTTGTTTTTTTTTTAAGTTTGAGGCACCTGGGTGGCTCAGTTGGTTAAGTATCTAACTTTGGCCATGTCACGATCTCAGGGTCTGTGATTTTTGAGCCCTGCATTGGACTCTGGGCTGACAGCTCGGAGCCTAGACCCTGTTTCAGATGCTGTGTCTCCCTCTCTCTCAAAAAATCTTTTTTTACGGTTTATTTACTGATTTTTGAAAGAGAGAGAATGAGCATAGGTGGGACAGAGGAGCTGAATCAGGTTCTGTGATGCTAGCAGATGTGGGGCTCGAACCCACGAACCATGAAATCATGACCCGAAGTGAGAAGCTTAACTGACTGAGCCAACTAGGCACCCCAGAATGTCATTGCTTTTTAAGGCTCAATAGTATTTCACTGTTTGTTTTATACACCAAATTTGTTTTATCTGTTCTTCAGTTGATATACATTTGGGTTGTTCCCATATTTTGTCTATTGTAAATAACACTGCTTTGAGCATGGGTATGAGTATCTATGTGAGTCCCTGCTTTCAATTCTTTTAATATATACCTAGGAGTAGAATTGTTGGATCATATGATAATTATGTTTAATTATTCAAGGAACCACCAAATTTTCTATGATGACTATTCCATTTTACATTCCTGTCAGTAGTGCACACAAGAGTAAGCCCTACATTTCTTAAAGTTCCTTTCATTTCAACAAGAAATAATGCCTTTCCCCCTTGAATACTTGAATATAATTTTTTAAAAGTATCAACATTTTTCTCAGCTTGACTGTTCAAGGTTTAGTAAAGTTGGCCATGATTTATAATATATATTGAAAATATAGAACTATATTATATAATTATGTGATCCATGTTTGTCCCAATAAAATAAAATCAGGCTCTGAGTGTTAGGTGTACTGAAAATCCACAACAGTGAGAAGTCAGTCCACTTTTGAAAGCCCCACTGACAAAATTTTCACTGCATAGGATACTCATGAAGTCATACAACACTGCACTTGGCAACCTAAGCAAACATTGGAGGTCTGTATGGAGTGTTCTGCAAAATGAATTAATAAATAAACCAAAGCTCATCTCAGCTTAACATGAGGGTTAATTAAAGTCACCAAAGCTAACATTAACTCAAAATAGCCAACTGATACTATACCATGAAGATCTACACTTGTTTCAACACAGAATGGATTGGTAACCTACATTGGTTGTGACCATCTGCTCTAAATCCTATACTTCGTGATTTGACAGTCTCTCAGCTCAGGGCTTAGGTGATGGCAGACTTTGATGGAGAAAATAATCAGACATTACTAGCTGAGAAATTGGAGGTCAGGAGAGCCATTCCCACTCTCTTATTACTTAGGGCAAAGTGCATACCACTAGATTCTGTTGGAAGAATGGCAGATCAGAAACTAAGAAATCCTATTTTGTAGTCCTACTTACTCAGAACTTGCTTTTGTCACTTTTTCTCAGAAGGAATCATGATTATTAAGATGCATGAGTTGTATTTAATTTTGTAATAACTTTTAGGTTCTTTCAAATATTACAAAGTTGGATCTCTTTTCTCTTAATCACATGATTGTAGGGGTGCCTGGGTGGCTCAGTCGGTTAAGTGTCAGATACTTGGTTTCAGATCAAGTCATGATCTCAAGATCTCACACGTTGGAGCTCCGCAATTGTCAGCGTAGAGCCTGCTTGGAATTCTGCCTCTCCCCACCCTTCTCTCTGCACCCCTCTCTCCTACTAATGCTTGCACATGCACTCTCTCTCAAAATAATTAAACTTAAAAAAAAATTTTTTTTGAAATAAAATGATTGTAGGGGCACCTGGGTGGCTCAGTCGGTTAAGCATCCGACTTCTGCTCAGGTCATCATCTCATAGTTTGTGGGTTTGAGCCCCGCGTCAGGCTCTGTGCTGACAGCTCAGAGCCTGGAGCCTGTTCAGATTCTGTATCTCCCTCTCTCTCTGACCCTCCTCTGCTCATGCTGTCTCTCTCTCTCTCCCTCTCTCTCTCAGAAATAAAAAAAAAAATTTGAAGAAAAGAAATCAAATGATTGTAAAACTATAAAAGAACATCAGAGAAAAAAATTGAGTCTGCATTGTTTCATAGATAAACTAAGCCTCAAAGAGATAAAAGTACTTAATTCACACTATATAGCAAGTTAGAACTTGAGTTGAGGTATAACCAACTATCTATACTACTTTGTCTATAACTCCTCTTCATTTTTAATACCCAACAATAGACATTGGTAAATATTCCTAAGTAACCTTTAAGATTGAAACATCTTCAAAACCACACACTCCAGGAGAGGGAGAATGGGGGGCTCTCTTGGTTGAGAGACTGACTCTTGACTTCTGCTCAGGTCATAATCCCAGGGTCATGGGATGGAGCTCCACCATCAGGCTCTCTTTGTGGAACCTGCTTGAGATTCTCTCTGTCCTTCTACCCCTCTCCCCTTCTACCCCTCTCCCCTGCTTGCACTTTCTCTCTTCCCTCTCTCTCTCAAAATAAATAAATAATTTTTAAATAAATTTAATTTAATTTAAAAAATTTTAATGCAAAACCCCCATACACTTCATTTTTAGGATAGAGGAGTAGTGGTTCATATTCTTAGAAGACTGGTATTTAAGTGAACATTACATTATACGTACTTTTAAAAAAATTAAGGGGCACCTGGGTGGCTTAGTCGGTTAAGCGTCCGACTTTCGCTTGGGTCATGATCTCGCGGTTTGTGGGTTCGAGCCCCGCGTGGGCTCTGTGCTGACTGCCAGCTCAGAGCCTGGAGCCTGTTTCAGTCTGTGACTCCTCTCTCTCTGACCCTCCCCTGCTCACGCTGTCTCTCTCTCTCTCTCTCCTAGAAATAAATAAAACATTTAAAAAAAATTAATTTTGTGCCCTCAGAGATAAATTTATGAATAATTTCAAAATTATACTTCTCTTTCTATGCATAAGCCATTCTGCATCCACAAGAAACTAGACATACAAATACTACCTAGGAGGAGGTTTCCTCTAGGTTAATCTCAGGAGTGATCATGCTTCCTCAAATTGGACACTTCTGCAGCACAAAATCCAGTATTAGCCCCACTCTCCTCTCCCATGAAATCTTTCTATATGTCTTTTCTTACATATTATTGGGGTGAGGAGGTCATGGTTTTGCAGTGATACCAGGTAAAGATATTTTAGGTACCATATATAAATTTCCAATAAGAAAAGGATGGCTCATATTTTTCACAATTCTAACAGAGGTCTTAGAGTTAGCTTGGTTTTATTTCTTATGAGACACAGAAACCTTAGGTTAACAGATCTTCCTGGGTGATTGGGTAAGCAATAATAGCCTGGGTATAGGTGACTGATCTCCTCACACAGCCTTCTCTGGCTTCCTTCCGTCCCCCACTTCCTTCCCTGAGGTTTATCTGCAATAACTTTTTTCCTTCTAAGGGGACAGGTCTACCTAGTGTCTACCCCATTCCCTCCAGCAGTCCTGCTTACTGCTGGTGAAAATAACTGTTCTTTGGGGCACTTGGGTGGCTCAGTCGGTTAAGCATCTGACTCTTGATGTTGTTGGAATCATGAGCTCACGTTCCACGGATTCATGGGTTCGAGTCCCCCATTGGACTCCATCCTGACGGTGTGGAGCCTGCTTGGGATTGTCTCCCTCACTCTCAGCTCCTCCCCTGCATGTTCTATCTCTCTCTCTCAAAATAAACATTTAAAAAAATTTTTAAATAAAAGATAAATCAATGATCTTCAATAATAAGAATTAAGGAACAAGTGAATGATGGTCTTTAATAATTGCCAAGGAAGAACTGTTGTCAGTGAGGTGAAGCAGAGATAATGCCAGAGATTAATGGGGCTGAAATATCACTCTCCCCAGTTTCTCAACAATTCTTAGTACTAACTTAAAATCGAAAAGCCTACTCCATTAAGTCTAGATCCATAATTTGGACAGAGAAATCCAAAAAGAGTATTTATAAGGTTTTTGTCAAAAACAAATCACAAAGGATGCTGCTATTTAGAAAAATGTCCCCTTTTGTGAATGATATATTGAAATTTGCTTCTTATTATTGCTAGTCTGCATTGTGTATTTTTTATCAATAATATCTTTTTTTTGAAAAAAAGGAAGTTCTCTATCCTTGGGCTCCTTCTCCACGTCACTCATGCTAGAGAGCAGACACTAGATAGCACCGAACCCTCAGTTTTTAGATAATCCAATGGTCTCATCAAGTCTAATATCAAAATCATAAAAATTCACTGTTTCTCTGAGAAGCTCAAAGCATTTTATACATACACAACTTCTTCCCTGGAAGTTAGATTTAGTTATCTCCTAAGTTTACCAAATACAACTTAAAATTGTTAAACAACCTTAAAAGACTCCACATCCAAAAACATTTTCTTTGAAACTTGTTAATTGATTTGTTACAATGAACCTTCCCATTTAAATCTTTAAACAACTTAAAAATAAACAAACAAATAAAATCTCATAAAAATGACTTCATAAATGTTGGGGACTTACAATATGCAGAAATGGTGCTGGGCTTGCCCTTCAGAACCTAACATATCAGGAGGTGCCTGGGTGGCTCAGTCAGTTAACCATCTGACTTCAGCTCAGGTCATGATCTCACTGCTCTAGAGCTCGAGCTCTGCATCAGGCTCTGTGCCGACAGCTCGGAGTCTGGAGCCTACTTCCACTTTTGTGTCTCCCTCTCTCTCTGCCCTTCTCTCACTCATGCTGTCTCTTTCCCTCAAAAATAAATAAATGTTAAAAAAATTAGAAAGAACCTAACATCTCAGGAGAGATACCATCATGATGCAGTATAGAATGGGAAGGAGCCCAGAAAAGCTATGAAAGAGAAGTCTTCCCAGAAAAGTGACATTTCCACTGAAACCTAAGCAGGAGTTGGTGACATTTAGAGGGAGAAAGAAATGTTATGTGCCCCCAGTGAAGGTTCACAGCATGTGCAAGGACACTGGCAGCACTCTGGCTACAGAAAGTCACACTGGAGGATGGCTGTGAAGGAGCTAAGGGGACAATGAATATAAGAGGCACTTGGAGAGATGTAATCAGCTTTTAATTCTCTACCATTCCCATTTGAAATGTTACTTTTTTTGGTCCCATTTTCCATAATTAGTGCTTTCAAAAGCCAACAATGATGCTCCTATTAAATTGATCATCACAAATCGCAGCTACTTTTTCAAGGGAAGAACTGAGGAAGGGTAACTGGTTTGTCTTAGATCTGAAAACTCTTATTTTTATGCTAGAAATCGCTCTTGTATAACCAAATCTCCTAATAAGAGAAAAGCATGTTTTGAAAATGAATGTATGCAAAATTTTTTGTTGAGATAAGATCAGTTATTCAAGAAGGGTTAACTCCTTTAGTTCTTGAATTCATTTCTTAGAGTTTCACACAATCTGTGAAGAAACAAATTTGTCTGCCTAGAAATAAGTTCTATTATTTCAGCAGGGTAACTGTACTGGACAGATGTTTTTGATGTTTGGAATAAGGGGTGGCCTTTGTTCATCCTGGTAATAGAATAGAGAATACCATCTATATTGGAGCAAGTTCTTCATAACTTTGGGATTTCTGATTTAATAAATAATTCTTTTTCATGGAGCTTAGCTCAGGTTGAGAGAAGACAGGAATTACCACTTTTTTCAGGGAGAACCAAAAAATAAATTAATTAATAAACAAAAACTAAAAATCTTGCCATTGAGCCTGTAATATTTTTATAGTAGTAGAATGCCTAAAAATAACTTTTCCCAAAGTCTGATTTTCCTGACAGCCAAATACTTAGTCAATGGGCACATTAATTCTTTAAAATATGGGCACATTAGTTTATTAACATAATAAACAAGGACGCCTGGGTGGCTCAGTCAGTTAAGCATCTGATTTCAGTTCAGGTCATGATCTCATGGTACCTAAGTTCAAGTTCTGTATCAGGTGAGCTCGAGCCCCACTTCAGGTGAACAAGAACCCTGCTGCAGGTCAGCCTCACTTCTCTCTCTCTCTCTCAAAACTAAATAAATACAACAAATAAATAAATAAATTAAATTAAATAAATAAATGGTCCTCAGGCTTCTTCCTACCTCTTTCTAGGTCCTCAGTTCTTCTAACTTGGTACCACTTCTGTGTCTAAAGGGGATCCTTTTGAACTTTTGCAGTGTAAAGCCCTTTAGAAACACACCTTGTGAAGACAGGAGGAGATAACTTGCCATAACAAAAGAACAAAAAGGTTATTTTCATCACAGTTCACCTTACAAATCAACAGGTATAGAGCTCAAGCTTGTAGCTATGCTAACTGTGCAGATTTAAATAAAAAAAAACTTGCCTATTTTATTAAGTATGTTTTAGCATAAATGATTATAATGGCATTTCCATAGATACTCTTTTATCTTTCTTTAAAGATTTCTTTTTAAGTAATCTCTATGCCCAATGTGGGTCTCAAACTCACAATCCAGAGATCAAGAAGAGTTGCATGCTTTACCAACTAAGCCAGCCAGGAACCCACATAGATACTCACTCTTAATGACTACTTAAAAACCTGCAGTTCTTCCCAAAATGTGTTTTATTTACCTGACTTCCAAATACTTATTCATTACCTCTTATTTAAAGTAAAATAAATGGTTCTTAATGTTTTAGTATTTTTTTTTTTTTAAAGTGAGCCTTCCACATTTATTTATTTCTAGGAGAGAGAGAGAGAGACAGCGTGAGCAGGGGAGGGTCAGAGAGAGAGGGAGTCACAGACTGAAACAGGCTCCAGGCTCTGAGCTGGCAGTCAGCACAGAGCCCGACGCGGGGCTTGAACCTACGAACCGCGAGATCATGACCCAAGCGAAAGTCGGACGCTTAACCGACTAAGCCACCCAGGCGCCCCCCTTTTTTTTTGTTTGTTTTTGTTTTAGTATTTTTTTTAATAAATTGTGAATGCCCATAACAGTAGCTCTTTAAACCACATCATTTGAGAATAAGTCAAACTGCATTCACTAATGCTGTAATTAAATTTTCAACTTTGTGATCATAAGCCCATATTTTATAGGACTACTTTTTGCTTCATCACAATAAATGAAGTGTTAGTGGGTTTGGGGAAATTAAGGTTTGCTATACCCAACAATTCTCTTACTCACTATGCATATAATGAAAGAAAATTACTGTAGATGTCTTGAAAAGAAAGTTTTGGGGCACCTGGCTGGCTCAGTCAGTGGAATGTATGATTCTTGATCTCAGGGTTGTGAGTTTGAGTCCCATGTTATGTGTAGAGATTACTTAAAAATAAAATTTTTTTAAAAAATAGAAAAGTTTTATTTCCTCCTGGCCTATCCATCCTAAATATTTAATTTTTTTAATGTTTGTTTTTGAGAGAGACAGACAAACAGAATGTGAGCAAGGGAGGGCAGAGAAAGAGAGACAGACAGACAGACAGACAGAATTTAAAGCAGTTTCCAGGCTCTGAGCTATCAGCACAGTGTCCAATGAGGGGCTCAAACTCACAGACTGTGAGATCATGAGCCGAAGTCAGAAGCTTAACTGACTGAGCCATCTAGGAGCCCCCACCTTAAAATATGATATTATACAATATCAAAATATTATCTTAATAAGATTGGTACGGTGGTGCCTGGGTGGCTCAGTTGGTTAGGCGTCCGACTTCGGCTCAGGTCATGATCTCACGGTTTGTGGGTTCGAGCCCCATGTCAGGCTCTGTACTGACAGCTAGCTCAGAGCCTCGAGCATGTTTCAGATTCTGTACCTCCCTCTCAATGACTCTCCCCTGCTCACATTGTCTCCCTCTCTCAGAAATAAATAAAACATTAAAAAAAAAAAAAAGATCAGTATGTCCCTGGTGGGTCCAAATCCCAACAATTCTATTAAATATGGAAACTTGGGGCACCTGGCTGACTCAATTGGTTGAAAATCTGACACTTCATTTCAGTTCAGGTCATGATCCCAGGGAAATGGGATAGAGACCCAAAGCAGGACCCTGCTTAAGATTCTCTCTCTCTCTCTCTCTCTCTCTCTCTCTCTCTCTCTCCCCCCCCCGCCCTTTGCTCCTCTCCCCCACTTGCACTCTCTCTTTAAAAAATCTTGGGGCGCCTGGGTGGCTCAGTCGGTTAAGCATCCAACAAGCATCCAACTTCGGCTCAGGTCATGATCTCATGGTTGGTGTGTTCCAGCCCTGCATGGGGCTCTGTGCTGACTGCCAGCTCAGAGTCCGGAACCTGTTTCAAATTCTGTGCCTCCCTCTCACTCTGACCTTCCCCTGCTCACACTCCCTCTCTCTCTCTCTCAGAAATAAATAAAAACATTAAAAAATTTTTTTTAACTCAACATTTAAAAAAAGTCTTTAAATATAAGTCAGCCTCTCACAGACTCAGTGAAGAACAATGCTGACATTAGGATTAAATGTTAAAATGAGTATGAAAAGTATGTGATATGGTGCTTGGCTTCCAGGTGATTCCAATGCAGGAACAGAAAACAATGACTGTCATTAGTTAAGAAAACTGTATACAAATCGCTTCTCGGCCTTTTGGCTAAGATCAAGTGAAAACTGTATACGAAAAACAATATTAAAAAAAAAGTAAAGAAACAAGTGTTGGCAAGGATGTGGAGAAAAAGGAACCCTCATGCACTGTTGGTGGGGATGCAAACTGGTACAGCCACAGTATGGAAGTTCCTCAAAAAATTAAAACTAGAACTACCATATGATCCAGTAATTCCACTACTGTCTATTTACCTAAAGAATATAAAAACACTAATTTGAAAGGAAACATGGATCCCAATTCTTATTACAGCATTGCTTATAATACCCAAGTTATGGAAGCCACCCAAATGCCCATCGGTAGATAAATGGATAAAAGATGTGCTATATACACACACTGAAATATTATTCAGCCATAAAAAAGAATGAAATCTTGCCATTTGCAGCAACATAAATGAATCTAGAGAGTGTAATGCTAAGGGGAATAGGTCAGTCAGAGAAAGACAAATGCCGTAAGATTTTACTCATATGTGGAATTTATAAAACGAAACAAACGAACAAAGTAAAAGAAGAGGCAAACCAAAAAAAAGACTCTTAACTATTAGGAACAAACAGATGATAAGAGGGGAAGTGGTAGGGGGATGGGTAAAATAGGTAAAGGGGATTAAGAATACACTTAATATGATGAGCCCTGAGTAATGTATAGAATTGAATCACCATATTGTACACTTGAAATTAATTTATAACACTGTATGTTAACTATATTGGCATTTTAAAAATGTAATGAAAATGTAATGAGCAATTAAAATTATTTTAATATAAAAACTGAATATATTTAAGAATACACTGTTTTGGGACATCAGAACCTCTCCCAGATAAATCTCATATTAACAAGATTCTTTTTTTCTCTCTTTTTTAAATGTTACTTATTTCTGAGAGAGAGAAAGAGAGACAGTGTAAGCAGAGGAGGCCCCTAGAGTTGGGGCATTCTAATTCTACCATTCCATCATGGCACAATCATACACTTATTAATTAAAAAGAATATAAAACTTTCACTTCCATTGATAATAAAATTGATCATTTGGAAAAGCCATCCTGCTAAAAACAATTAGAAAAGCTGCACGAGGGGCGCCTGGGTGGCTCAGTCGGTTAGGCATCTGACTTCAGCTCAGGTCATGATCTCACGGTTTGTGGGTTCGAGCCCCATGTCAGGCTCTGTGCTGACAGCTAGCTCAGAGCCTGGACCTTGTCTTTGGGTTCTCCCTCTCTCTCTGACCCTCCCCTGCTCATGCTATCTCCATCTCTCTCTCAAAAATATATAAAACATTAAGAAAAATATTTTTAAAAGAAAAGCTACACAAAACATAAAAATATCTGCTTGAAGGCATACGAGAATGAAAAATTGCCATGATAGTGTAAAATTACCATACCAATATTCAGAGGGCAATGAATGAGGTTCAGGAGGGTAAAAATATTTTAAGCAAAAATATAAAATTTGAGGGAAAGAAGTAAAAAGATGGTTAAAGTAGAGAAAGTAGTTAAAGTAGTTAAGTAGTTAAAGTAAAAAGTAGAAAGTAGTTAAAGTAAAGAAAAATGTAACCTTCAAAGTATAGAATCAGTAGAATTGACAAACTCAAAGTGTTTCAATATTTGACTCATGTGAAAAAAGAATTATAGTTTGGGGGTGCCTGGGTGGCTCAGTTGGTCGAGCATCAGACTCTTGGTTTTGGCTCAGGTCATGCTCTCACAGTGATCTCGAGTACCATGCTGAAAGCGTAGAGCCGGCTTGGGATTCTCTCTCTCTTCTCTCTCTACCTCTGCCATATTCAGTCTGTCTCTCGAAATAAAAAAACTTAAAAATAAAAAAAAATTACAGTTTTGCAAAATCAACCTTTAAGACTCTTAAACAACATCTATTTCAAAGTTTCACAAGTTTGAAAGATAACACTAAAGCCCTTAGCATGACTATTCACAACCAATCTGCCTCTAGGTCCCCCTCCTCACTATCCTCAGGCTTCTTCATGTGGTGCTTATTGCTCTCACTCAAGAATGAGTGGTTAATGGTGGTTAAAATGAGCACATACCATCCATGCCAAGGGTTCTTTCAAAGCCTAGATCAAATGTGTGATCTTAGACAAGTTACTTGAAATGTCTAAGCTTCGGTGTCTTACTTCATTTATTTTTTTAAAAACATTTTTAGGGGCGCCTGAGTCGGTTAAGCGTCTGACTTCGCCTCAGGTCATGATCTCACGGTTCATGGGTTCGAGCACTGCACCGGGCTCTGTGCTGGCAGCTCAGAGCCTGGAGCCTGTTTCAGATTCTATGTCTCCCTCTCTCTCTGCCCCTCCCCCTGCTCATGCTCTGTCTCTGTCTGAAAGATAAATAAACTATTTAAAAAAACCTTTTTAAATAAATAAGTAAAAAAATAAAAAATTATTTATTTATTAAAAAAATTTTCAGTAGTTTTTATCTTTTTTGAAACAGAGAGAGACAGAGAATGAGCAGGGGAGGGTCAGAGAGAGAAGGAGACACAGAATCTGAAACAGGCTCCAGGCTCTGAGCTGCCTGCACAGAACCTGGTACGGGGCTCTAACCCAAAGAACCACGAGACCATGACCTGAGCCGAAGTCAGACGGTTAACCAACTGAGCCACCCAGGTGCCCCTAAAAACTTTTTTAAAGTTTACTAATTTATTTGGAGGGAGAGAGAGAGAATGAGCTTGAGTGAGGGAGCGGGAGAGAGAGGGAGAAAGAAAGAGAATCCCAAGCAGGCTCCACACTCTCAGAGCAGAGTCAGAAGTAGAGCTCAAACCCACAAACCAAGAGATCATGACGTGAGACAAAATCAAGAGTCAAACAGTTCACCAACTGAGCCACCCAGGCACCCCCTCACTGTCTTACTTTATATACTGAAGGAAGAATGTATACTCAATACGATTGTTGTAAGGATTAAATGAGACAATGAGTTATGTCAGTATTTAATACAGTACTGGGCAGTTAGTAAGTACTCAAACATGATAGTTGTTATTAACCCCTTCAGATATCAATGCTTACTGCATACCAGTTCCACATCTATGCTCAGTATCATTCAACTCAACCAACATTTGTTTGGTGGCTACCAAATGCCAAATGCAGCATGGGGAGGGACTTGAAGGGGAGGAAAAAAAATCCTAGCCTCTTCAAACAACCCAGGGATGAAGAAAGAAAGAAAAAGTAAGAGAAAGAAAGAAAGAAAGAAAGAAAGAAAGAAAGAAAGAAAGAAAGAAAGAAAGAAAGAAAGAAAGATTAAGGCTCAGGTCATGATCTAGTGGTCCCTGATTTCGAGCCCCATGGAGGGCTCTCTGCTGATAGCTCAGAGCCTAAAGTCTGCTTTGGCTTCTGTGTCTCCTCTATGCCCCTCCTCTGCTCTCTCTGTCTCTCTCTCAAAAATAAATAAACATTAAAAAAAAATGGGGCCTTTGTGAACCACTTCAGTCATAAGAGTGGAACCCTCATTAAAGGGACTAGTGCCTTATAAAAGTTCCAGAGAGCTCTAGCTTACTGTACCATGTGAGGACACAGCGAGAATGCACCAGCTATGAACTATGAAGAGGGTCTTCACCAGAATTTGACCATGCTGTCATCTTGATCCTGGATTTCCCAGCCTCCAGAACTTTAAGGAATACATTTGTGTTATTCATAAATGACCCAGTCTGTAGTAGTTTGTTATAGCAGCCTGGAAGGACTAAGGGCTAAGACAGAATTGCAAAGTATTCATGAAAGATATACAAATGGTCAATAAGCACATGAAAAGATGCTTGACATCATTAATCGTTGGAGAAATGAAAATCAAAACCATCATGAAATGCTACTTCACATTCACTAAGGTAGCAGTAACCAAAAAGTCATGGGTGGCTCAGTTGGTTAAGTACCAAACATTGGCTAAGGTCAAGATCTCAGTTTGTGAGTTCAAGCCCCATATTGAGCTCTCTGCTGTACGGGCGGGGCTCACTTTGGATCCTCTCTCCCTCTCTCTGCCCCTCCCCCACTCACGTTATCTCTCTTTCTCTGAAAAAACAAATAATAAATAAGTAGACATTTTAAAAAATGGAATAATCATTAGCCTGGGTGGCTCTGTCAAGTTAAGAGTCCGACTTCAGCTCAGGTCATGATCTCACAGTTCATGTGTTTGAGTCCCGCATCTGGCTCTGTGCTGACAGCTAGCTCAGAGCCTAGAACCTGTTTCAGATTCTGTATCTCTCACTTTCTCTGACCCTCCCCTGCTCACAGTCTCTCTCAGAAATAAATTTTTAAAAAACATTAAAAAATAAAAATTAAAAAATTGAAATAATCAAAAAGTCAGATAATAATTAGTGTTGGTAAAGATATGGAAAAATTAGAACCCTAATACATTGCTGTTGGAATCCAAAATGGTACTACTACTTTGGAAAACAGTTTGGTAATTCCTTACATTTCAACAGAGTTACCATTTGATTCAGCAATTCCACTTGTAGGAATATACACCAAATAACCGAAAACACATGTCTACAAAAAACCTGTACACAAATGTTTATAACATCATTATTTATAATAGGCAAAAAGTGGAAACCACCTAAAAGTCCATCAACTGATGAACGTTCTTACAAAATGTGGTTTATTCATACAATGAAATATTATTTAGCCATAAAAGGGAACAAAGTACTGGTATATGATACAACGTGGATAAACCTTGAAAGCATTATGCTGAGTGAAAGAAGCCAGACACAAAAGACCAAATACTGTATGATTCCATTTACATGAAATGTTCAGAACAGGCAAATCCAGAGACAAAAAGCAGATTACTGGTTGCCAGGAGCTGGGGGAGGGGAGAATGGAGTGACTGCTGAGTGGAGCACAGGGTTTCTTTTAGAATAATGAAAATGTTCTAGAACTAGATTGTGGTGATGGTTGCACAACCTTATAAACACATTAAAGAACACCAAGTTGTGCACTTTTAAAAGAGTAAATTTTATTAGGTGAACTCTATCTCAACTTTTTCAAAAAAGAAGAGATTAATTGTTTAATTCTCCTTTATCACAGTGAAAAAAGTGTCTCTACCTCTTGCTAGCCATGGAGAATTAAACACAATTTTTACAGTGGGTTTCTATTTACCAATCTGCAAAATGAGAGTCCAAACACTTAAACTTCATCAATCACTGTCAGGATCAATTATGGTAACATTAAGCCTTTTAGCAGTGTCTGTTCCATAGTAGACCCTCAATATATGTTCATTTCTCTTTTCTTCCTTTCCTTGGCCAGTTTCCTATTTCAAGTCAAAAAAGCTTATTTTTTGTTAAAATCTTATGTATCTAATTAGCAATGAAGACAAAGGTCCCTAGTTGCTAATTCTTTAAAAAAGATAAAAGTTAAACACTATTGTTTTGTTTTCCTGGTTTTTAAATGTTTATTTTAACATCTCATAATGCACTTGAAAATGTAATTAGGTGGGGGTGCCTGGGTGGCTCAAGTCGGTTGAGCTACCAACTTCAGCTCAGGTCATGATCTCACTGCTCATGGGTTTGAGCCCTGTGTCTGGCTCTGGGCTGACAGCACAGAGCCTGGAGCCTGCTTTGGGTTCTGTGTCTCCCTCTCTCTCTGTCCCTCCCCCACTAGCATTTTCTCTCTCAAAAAAAAAAAAAAAGAAAAGAAAGAAAAGAAAAGAAAATAGAATTAGGTGAATAAAGGCATTTTAATTTCTGTATTACCTAGGACCAACCTCCCAATAGATTTGTATTAACTCCTAAACAAGTTACTTACACACACATGCACACGTGTGCGCACACACCCTCACACACATGTCTTTCTACATCTAAACTGTATCAACTCCACCTACATTTCACGCCTTGCATAAACTGTGGAATTCCATGGTCTTGTCTTCCCACTTCCTCCTGCCTTCATCCTACTTTCGCTCTTCAACATAACATTCACCACAAAATGGTGTTACATATGAAATCTGATATGAAAGAGGCACTTGTTGAACATCCAACTTCTGTTTAGGTCATCATCTCAAGGTTCATGTTTCAAGCCCCACATCAGGCTCACTGCTGTCTGCTCAGAGCCTGCTTCGTGTCCTCTGTTCCCCTCTCTCTGACTCTCCCCCACTTGTGTTTTCCCATAAATAGATAGATAGAAGGATAGATAGATAAGCAATCTGATATGAAAAACTGTAAGTATCTAGAATACAGCAAACACCAAAACCCTCTCACTGTACAAAGAAAAGAAACTACCATCGTCATCTCACTGGAAACCACAACTATAATTCTATATCACATGGGAAAAGTGAAACCCATTCATTCATAAGGCATCTTCTTCCTCCAAAGAAAATGCTTTTGCAGGTACTGCAAAATGGTGTGTACTGGCTACTTCCAAGGACTTCAATTACTTTGCTCTAAATAACATGAATCAAGTGGCAAGAGGGATATGGCTGAAAGTAATGAAATGAATCTCTTCAAGAATGTAATAACTACCATGTTTAGGCACCTAGCATTTAACAGGCACACTGCCAAGCCTTTTATAGACATTACTTCTGCTCCTCAAGGCACAGGTCTGTCACAATGTTACGAATAGGTCCATTCTCATACTGATAACATGGGGAATACCAAAACTCAGTATAACTGGTTTTTTCTTATATGTAGGAATAGTTGTCCATTTCATTCCTTCAAATTTGTAAGAGTGGTATGATTCTCTTACCTGTTTTACTTTTGGGAAGTGAGAGACATAACAGTACATTTCTATTAAATCTGATAAGAGCCATGAACCATCTCTCCAGAAAAGTGCACGTAAAAATAATAAGCTGTAAACTATTATTAACACTGCATGTTAACTATACTGGAATAGGAATATATATATATATACATACAGCATATAATTGTGAGAGAATGGGACCACAGAATACTGAAGACCATCCTGATTAAAAACCTCTAATGTAGGAGTTCTATTTTTATAATTACTTAAATATTGTGTGAGTGTTAGGATCATTTAAACTGGGATCAAGGACACTTGGGTGGCTCAGTCGGTTAGGCTTCCATCTTCAGGTCAGGTGTCTCTCAAAAATAAATAAACATTAAAAAAATTTTTGAAAAGACTACAATTAAATTGGTCTTAGGCATTCTTGTCTAGCAACCAAAAAATATGTGTAAATTTTAGTAGGACTAAAGAACTAATATAATAATAAGACTTTCATTTTATTTTTAATTTTTATTTATTTATTTTTTTAACATTTATTTATTTTTGAGAGACAGAGATACAGCGTGAGCAGGGAAGGGGCAGAGAGAGAGGGAGACACAGAATAGGAAGCAGGCTCCAGGCTCCGAGCTGTCAGCACAGAGCCCAACGTGGGGCTCGAACCCACCAACCATGAGATTATGACCTGAGCTGAAGCTGGACACTTAACTGATTGAGCCACCCAGGCGCCCCAATAATAGCAATTTTAAAATTTTGGTTTTTCTGTAATAGATAAAAATTCACCAAGTACCTAATATGATCTCACTAGTATCCAGTCATTAGTTAGGATATATGCTGAAATGCTACCTCAATCACCATCTTTGCAAAGGCAAATAAGATGTTAACCAAAAAGAATGTAACAGAAACTTCAGTTTCTCATTTTGGGAGAAGGAAATAAACCTAACTTTCCAAAAAATACCTTCACTGTAAATACAAACCTCAGGTTTCTAAAAATGGTAAAGATATAGAAACCATTAGGCAATAATATTAGAAAAATACTCAATATTTTGATTAGGCTAATACTTTTAGCTTGAAATAAAGGACTAATGATCCAGTGTCAAGGAAATAATCTTAAGTGGAAACCAAGATTTATCCTGAAAAAAGTTCACTACCATACAAAAAACTGTAAGAAATTGAAGCATCCAGAAATGAAAACTAATTTAGTAGGGTTATGTGTATATTTACCATAAAAGAGTGTTTTTCACATAGTTTTTAAGTCTTTACCAAATTTTAATTACAAGGGAAAATATGAAAAAAGGAGAAGAAACACATTTACCTGATTTGACTTCAACTATGTTTTTTTAAATGCAGAAAAAATACTGGAAAGAAATAAGCCAAGCCAATATATCCAAAAGGATTGCCTCTAAGTAGTAGAATTATACTTCTTATTTTTCTTGCTGCTAAACTTCCTTTTTTTAATTAAAATTTTTTTTTAATTAACAGGGTTTCTTTGGTAATATTTATTTATTTTTGAGAGAAAGAGAGAGCACACAAATGGGAAGAGGCAGAGAGAGATGGGGACAGATGATCCAAAGTGGGCTCTGCACTGACAGCAGAAAGCCTGATGCGGAGCTCAAATTCATGAACCGAGATCATCACCCAAAGCTGAAGTTGGAGGCTTAACCAACGGAGCCACCCAGGTTCCCTCCCCTACTTTTTAAAACAGGTTTATTTATTTTGAGAGAAAGAGAGTGGGGGGGGGGAGTGGATGGGGGTAGGAAGAGAGAGCCACCCAGGTTCCCTCAAACCTGGGAATCCCAAGCAAGCTCCCTGCCGTCAGCGCAGAGCTGACATAGGACTAGAACTCAAAACCATAAAAGCATGACTTGAGCCAAAATCGAGAGTCAGACACCCCACTGACTGAGAGAGCTAGGCACCCCCAATGCATTTTTTTCAAAAGCACACCGCAGGGATGCCTAGGTGGCTCAGTCAATTAAGCATCCAACTTCTGCTCTCAGGTCATGATCTCACAGTTCGTAAGTTGGAGCCCCTCAATGGGCTCTGTGCTGAAACCGCAGATCCTGGAGCCTGCTTTGGATTGTGTTGCCCCCTTCCTCTCTCTCTGCTCTCCCCAGCTCATGCTGTCTCTCAAAAATAAATAAACTTTAAAAAATAAAATGTTTAGTGGTGCCTGGACAGCTCAGTTGGTTGAGCATCTGACTTCTGCTCAGGTCATCATCTCGTGGATTGTGGGTTCACGCCCCAAGTCGGGCTCTGTGCCTGGTAACTCAAGTACCACATGCATCACAATGCAACAATGACTGGCTACTTTATAAAGAGAATGACTATTGCAGCTTTGAAACCATCAACTCTTGAAATACTATTCTGGAACATGAAAACCAAGAGACTGACCAACAAAATGAGCTATGGAGTTAAGTTCTGCAGCAAAGTGAACATGTACCATACTATGGTGCTCACTATCATATAATAGTATGATTTGGATTATGCCGACACTAGAAGGAGGGGTTCGCCAGTTCCACACATTTTCCTTCTTGGTTAAGATGACATACAAAAATGGAAAGGTAAGATTTGAACCATATTGACAAGATTCCAAAAATTAACACCATAGGTCAGAGTCAATCAAGGTCACCATGGTTTTGTTGACATACTTGGGGTTTACACATGCAAGGATCCTAGACACCAAAGGGTTTTTTTACCTACAGTCAGCTCTGACTTGAGGTATGCTACCAAAGTCTCAGTAGTGATCCAAAGAGATTCCTTAAAGGCATATTTAAGGACATATAACATCTGCCCTCAATTGAAGGAGTTAGTAGCAAAAATTTGTTCCATATGCTATGTACAACATAAACCAAAATGAATTCCGACTGTTTAGAAATACTAAGAAAGCAGTAGCCAGGAGAGACTTGTCCCACCTCACTCCCACCAGAATGAATAAAATAAAATAAAATAAAATAAAACAAGGGGCGCCTGGGTGGCTTAGTCGGTTAAGCGTCCGACTTTCACTTAGGTCATGATCTCGCGGTTTGTGGGTTCGAGCCCCGCATCGGGCTCTGTGCTGACTGCCAGCTCAGAGCCTGGAGCCTGTTTCAGTCTGTGACTCCCTCTCTCTCTGACCCTCCCCTGCTCACGCTGTCTCTCTATCTCTCCTAGAAATAAATAAAACATTTAAAAAATTTAAAAACAAATAAATAAAATAAAATAAAACAAGTATGTCAGCCAATTCTGAAATGATAGCTCTGGAACTAGACTGTTACCATACTATTCACAAAATAATGGACAGTCAGTGGCTCAATTTGTATCATATAATCCTACTAGACTTTCAGCTTTGCAAGCACAACCTATGGAGGTAATCATTATTCTTCCAGGTAGAATTTGCATTAGCTAAGAATATAGCATGGTAATAGCACATTTTACAGTGTTTTCTAGTATACTGCCATTTAATCTAACCAAATATATAATAACCCTTCAATATTTTGGGAAAAAATCATTAACCAGAGTAAATATAAGGGATTATTTCAATTTGGCAGCCAAATTAACATTTAATGTTAGTTAAATGTGTGATGTACTATACATATACCCCAACCAGTAAGACACAGATATATAATTCAATACCCTGACCTCAGAAACATATCAAAAATAGCTATGTTTTGTTTACTTTTTTTTTAATGTTTTATTTATTTCTGAGGGAGAGAAAAACAGCGTGAGCAGGGAAGGGTCAGAGAGGGAGGGAGATACAGAATGTGAAGCAGGCTCCAACCTCTGAGCTAGCCATCAGCACAGAGCCCAACGCGGGGTTCGAACCCATGAACCGTGTGATCATGACCTGAGCAGAAGTCCGGCGCTTAATTGACTGAGCCACCCAGGCGCCCCTGTTTACTTTTGTTTTTATACACACTAAAAATTATCTGCAAAAATGTAGTCTGGCCAAACACCTACTTTCTGCCTCTAAAAAGCACCCCCTTCCTTTTTTTTTCTTACTTATAACATTATCAAATAAATAGGGTAATGCATAGGTCATAAAATGCTAAATTACAAATACATAGAGCTTATCCCCAGCCAAGAGAAAAATCCTAGAGGCCTATGAATTATAAAATTAGTGGTTTTAATTATTTGCATTTTGGAATATACAAAAAAGTAACCTGAACTAAACTTGGCAGGAAAATAACATTTTATATTTGGATAAAAAGATATCCCTGGGGAGACTATCTAACCACCTTGTTTTACAAATAAAAAAATTTTCTTTTTGTGGAAGACAAAAATTTAATCTATGACCAAAAAAAAGCAATAGTAGTTAGCGCCTTTTTTTTTTTAAATGTTCATTTATTTTTGAGAGAGAGACAGAGTGCAAGCAGGAGAGGGGCAGAGAGACAGAGGGAGACACAGAATCTGAAGCAGGTTCCAGGCTCTGAGGTGTCAGCACAGAGCCCGACGTGGGGCTCAAACTCATGAACTGTGAGATCATGACCTGAGCCAAAGTCGGTTGCTCCGTGTCGGGCTCTGTGCTGGCAGCTACCTCAGAGCCTGGAGCCTGTTTCAAATTCTGTGTCTCCCTCTCTCTTTGACCCTGCCCTGCTCAAACTCTCTCTGTCTCTCAGAAATAAATTTAAAAAATTTTTTTTAAATAAACAAAAAATATCTATTCATTAAAACGCATGATAGGGTGCCTGGGTAGCTCAGTGGGCTGAGCATCTGATATGATCTCACGGTTTGTTGGTAAATTCGAGCCCCACATCAGGCTCACTGCTGTCAGCCTATCAAGTGCAGAGCATGCTTAAGATCCTCTGTCCACCTCTCTCTGCTCCTCCCCTGATTGCACTCTCCCAAAAATAAAAATATTTTTAAAACCAAAAAAAAAAAAAAGAAAATTTTTCTCAGTAAAACGTAATGGGGGTGCCTGCATGGCACAGTAGGTTACATCCTCCAACTCTTGATCACTGCTCAGGTCATGATCTCATGGTTCACAAACTCGAGCCCCCCAAAGGGCTCTGCACTGAAGGTGCAGAGCCTGCTTGGGATTCTGTCTCTCCTTTTCCCTGCCCCTCCACCACTTTTGCACATGCTCTCTCTCTTTCAAAATAAATGAATAAACTTAAAATTTTTTTAAAACATAATTTTCTTAAATAAACTTAAAAGACATTATAAACTCTTATAAACCAATATGAAAAGGCAGAAAAACCAATTTAAAGATGGACAAAGACAATATCTAAATGGCTAAGAAGTGAATAATAAGTAGCTCAATTTCATTAGTTATCAAGAAAATAAATACTATGTAGTGATGCCATTACACACCCAGCAAAATGATTAAAGTAAAACAAGACAGAAAATAGCAAATGTTGACAAAGATGTGGAGCAAGTAGAACTCTCAAACATGACTGATAGTCTTAATTGGAACAACAAAAGCTAAACATATGCATATTCTATGACCCAGCAATTCCATTCCTAGGAATATATAATAGAACGCACACATGTATTCACCAAAAGACGTTTACGATAATGTGTACAGTAGCAGTACTGTTCATTAAGAGTAGAATGGATGAGGGGCACCTGGGTGGCTCAGTCGGTTAAGCGTCCAACTTCAGCTCAGTTCATGATCTCATGGTTTGTGGGTTCGAGCCCTGCGTCGGGCTCTGTGCTGACAGCTAGCTCAGAGCCTGGAGGCTGTTTCGGATTCTGTGTCTCCCTCTCTCTCTGACCCTTCCCTGCTCACTCACTCACTCTCTCTCTCTCTCTCTCTCTCTCTCTCTCTCAGAAATAAATAAAACATTAAAAAAATGTTTTTAAAAAGAGTAGAATGGATGAATGTACTATGATATAAACAAACATACAATGGAACACCGTACTGCAAGAACAATAGATAACATTAGTGAATAATAAGTAAAGAAACCAGAAGCAAGAGTTTACAACTGTTGTTTGTTCCCTCGGAATGAACTTCCCTCAGAGAAGTGCTCCCTGTGTTCTCCTCTGCCTCTCCAGCACTTTTGGATGGGTAGACCTATCTACTGCGGGAGTTCAGTGTAAGGACAACATAATACATTCTTCAGGATCAGCTTTGTCAGTGATAAAAGTCATCTTTTGGGGGAGAGGGAGAGCAAGAGAGAGCAAGAAAATATGAGTAGCAAGTATAGGGGGAAATGTGAAATAGAATATAAACAGGGGTGTATGGGTGGCTCAGCTGGTTGACCGTCAGACTGTTGGTTTCTGCTCACGTCATGATCTCATGGTTCAGGGGATCCAGCTCCCTGTCAGACTCTGCATTGACAGCGCAGAGCCCGACTGGAATTCTCTCTCTCCCACTCTCTCTGAAAATAAAACATTTTTAAAAATGTGTTTTTAAAGAATATAAACAAAATAGGGGCACCTGGCTGGCTCAGTCAGTAGAGCATGCGACTCTTGACCTCAGGGTTGCAAAGTTGAGGCTCATTAAGTGTAGAGATTACTTAAAAATAAAAATCTTTAGTGGCGCCTGGGTGCTTAGTCGGTTAAGCGTCCGACTTTCACTTAGGTCATGATCTCGTGGTTCGTGGGTTCGAGCCCCACGTTGGGCTCTGTGCTGACTGCCAGCTCAGAGCCTGGAGCCTATTTCAGAGTCTGTATCTCCCTCTCTCTCTGACACTCCCCTGCTCATGCTGTCTCTCTCTCTCTCCTAGAAATAAATAAAAACATTTTAAAAAATAAATAAATAAATAAAAATCTTTAAAAAAAAAAAGAAGGAAAATCTCTTCCTTAGAGTTTAAAGCTAAGCTTTAAAATTTAGAAGAAATGATGGAAACCGAATCACCGTTTGGCAGACATCAGGCAAAACTCCTAATAAATGCAAAACTAGGGAGTAAGTTTGAGGGATTGCAGGATATTTACAAAGTCTCAGTCTCCCTATAAGATATTCATTAAGCATAGGGGCGCCTGGGTGGCTTAGTCGGCTAAGCGTCCGACTTTCGCTTAGGTCATGATCTCGCGGTTCGTGGGTTCGAGCCCCGCGTCGGGCTCTGTGCTGACTGCAAGCGCGGAGCCTGGAGCCTGTTTCAGTCTGTGACTCCCTCTCTCTCTGACCCTCCCCTGCTCACGCTGTCTCTCTCTCTCTCTCTCCCTCTCTCTCCTAGAAATAAATAAAAATATTAAAAAAAAAAAAGATATTCATTAAGCATAAAGTGAAAAATACTGACTTTACAATGGAGAATTCTGGGAGATATTATCTTAACCAAGAAATCAAAATTAAGATCATAGGAGTGTCTGGATGGCTCAGTAGGTTAAGCGTCTGACTTCAGCTCAGGTCTTGATTTCAGGGTTTGTGAGTTCGAGCCCTGTATCACAGTCCTGCTGTCAGTGCAGAACCTGCTTTGGATCCTCAGTGTCTCTCTCTCTCTGCCCTTCGCCACTCATTGTCTATCTCTCTCTGTCTCTCAAAAGAAATAAATCTTTAAAAAGGTAAGATCATAATAGTGGGACAAACTGACATATGTCCCACCTGATAAGAAGGCATTCCTACAAATATGTATAACGCAAACCTCATCATGAGGAAACATTAAACAGACTCACACCCCCCAAAAAAGAGTACATATTGGGGCGCCTGGGTGGCTTAGTCGGTTAAGCGTCCGACTTTCGCTTAGGTCATGATCTCGCGGTTCGTGGGTTCAAGCCCCGCATCGGGCTCTGTGCTGACTGCCAGCTCAGGGCCTGGAGCCTGTTTCAGTCTGTGACTCCCTCTCTCTCTCTGACCCTCCCTGCTCACGCTGTCTCTCTTTCTCTCTCCTAGAAATAAATAAAACATTTAAAAAAAAAAAAAGAGTACATATTGTATGATTCTATTTATATCAAATTCTAAAAAATGCAAGATTCTATAGTGACAGAAAGATACTATTTGCCTAAGCAGAAAGAGTGCGGGAGGGGTTAGGGACTACAAAGGGGCACAAAGAAATTTTTTGCAGTGATGGTATTTGACTCTGCTAATAGTTGCAGTGTACACATATGTCATATGTATGTCATAGTTATCAAATTACATACTTTATATTCTCTCTCTCTTTAAAGCTTATTTATTTTTGAGAGAGAGAGAGAAAGAGAGAGAGAGAGAGAGAATGAGTGAAGGAGGGGAAGAGAGAGAGGGAGACAGAGAATCTCTGCACTATCAGCACAGAGACTGATGTGAGCCTGACTCCGAGCTGGAACCCACAAACCATAAGATCATGACCTGCACTGAAATTAAGAGTCAGATGCTTCACTGACTGAGCCACCCAGGTGCCCCTACTTTATATTGTCTTATCATGTACTTTATTTAGCACCTGTCACCATGCCAAGTCTAGACAGGCACTAGAAAAACAACCTGGGGAACATGTACAAATAGTTGTGGCACAGTGAGAGGCGAGTGAATGGATGGTGTCTTGACAGATAGGGCTAGGAAGAGTGTGTACCATAAGCATGGACACTGAAGATGGAACATGCATGGTAAGCTTGGGGGAAATACAAGTAGCTGGATACTACTGAAACTTCAGGATTAGTATGAGAAGCAATGACAACAAACAAGACAGAGGTCAGCTAGTCAAGATTTTGAAGATCTTATATTTCATGTTAAAAAACTAGGTTTCACCTATACTTGGCAGGGACCAAAAGCTTTGCACAATTTTTGTTTTGTTTTGTTTTGTTTTGAGTGAGATTTATCACACATACAGAAGAGCACTAAATGTATTTAGGTAAAAGAATCATCAGGGATTTAAAAAGGAAAACTCGAACTGTACTTAAGGAGAGATTGTTCAGCATACAAGTTTTTTAAGGAAAGCAAAAATAATATACAAATAAGGAGGGTGACAAAACATAAGAGATTCTTAAATATAGAGAACAAACAGAGGGTTGCTGGAGGGGGGATGTGCTAAATGGGTGAGGTACCTAAGGAAGACACTTGTTGGGATGAGCACTGGTTGTTATACATAGGAGATGAATCACTGGAATCTACTCCTGAAATCATTGTTGCACTATATGCTAACTAACTTGGATTAAAATTAATTAATTTTAAAAATTAAAAAAGCATGTTTAAAGAAACACCTTAAATGCCCATCAATATATGATTGATTAAATGTCTGATCTCTTGTTTGCAATGGGTCAAATAGAAAGTCAGCATTTTGGGACAGATGATTTAAGAATCAAATAGAAGAGACTGACTAAACTTAAGTTCACAATACTTTAAAATTAAAGTATTTAAAATTAATCTATTCTACTATACCTTTATTCATAGCAGACACAAAATAGGCATAACTTCAAGTGAGTGATCTAAAAATCATAAAAAACCCAGTTGGCATGTGTTTTAAAGGTCTGAAAAGCAAGTTTGAGTATTAACCAAATTCCATAAAAACCTTTAGTATATGTGCTGCCAAAGCGAGCACTCATAAAAACCTTTAAATAAAGTCTAAGCCAACCAATACTTTTAGTACCTTAGGCTCATCAACTGTAATAATGAGAACTAATGTTTATGTATCACTTTAGAGTTTACACGTCATGTTCAACTTCTGATGACCATTTGATCCTAGCCATGTAGAGCAAGTGGAAATCACCTGCCAAAACACGCAATGAAAGCTTTATTACTAATTCACCTTCAAGGCAAATTTTTAAAATTAAGGATACCGCCATTTTATTCTTTCAAAAGAAAAGTTAAATTCCTCTGGTTCCTCAACCTGGGAGGGAGTTAATAAATGTTCCACTGTTATTTTAAATTTAAGTTAACTCTGTAACTTCCAAAGAAGAGACACAAGTAGCCAAAATAAGGCAAAGTGAAAATCTTTGCGAAACCACATTCCATGTAACTGCTGTCTCCATCAAATCCTATAACATACAACTTTATGTTCTAGTTTTGTGAGACAAATTCTAAAAGTAAGCTAATGTATGACTGCACAAGACATTTTTCAGGTAGATCCATAAATTCTTATAGATAATATAACATTTTATCAAAGTCAAGTGTTCTGCATAGATCACTCTAGGAAAGTCTTACAGGCATCTCCCAGCCCATTTGGACATTTACTCACCTCCAAAGACATAGTGGCAGATGGTTTCTTTTTCAGTTCCTCACATTTCCTCTTCTTACAGATTTGATGGCTATTCTTTCTGTTCTTGCAGTAAGTACATTCACCACAATTGGTCTTCTGCTGGCAGGGCTCACACACCCCACACCGCTTTCGTTTCTTCTTTTCCAAAGTAGGTAGCAAAGTTGTATGGGAAGAAGAGGAGACCCTAGCAATTGAACTTGGCCTAGACACCATTGTGGTATTGATGTCAACCACGCTGGTCATGCTGATCTGGGAGCTACCTTCTTCCAATTTGCTGGGCCCAGCCTGGGAGAGTTGGGTAATGCCCTGTGAAGCATGGAGGAGTACTCTCTCAGGGCCTAATGTGAATGGCTGAGTGTTACCTGGCAGAAAGCTTATATGAACCTGCTTCTGATTTTCTATATTGCTAATAGTCATCATGGGAGGTACTGAACTTATCTCTGAGTTTAATGATGGCTGAGGAGTGTGACCTGAGCCCAAAGGCAAAATCTGCATAGCGCCCTGGACCTCAAGCCCATATGAAACAGTGCTCTGGGGCTCAGGCCATTCTGGGAGAACATTATAGGTAGCAATTGGGTTTAGTGGAGCAGGAACAAAAATAGGTGGGTCTGAGGCAGTACCACCACCCATTCCAAGGATTTGTTGGTCTAGGATAGCACCAAAGACCTCTCCTTGGACTGGAATAGCACCAGGAATCTCTGGTGTGGCTGGGGTCTCATCCAGAGCCTCTCCAGGTACTGGGTTAGCACCAGGAACTGCCCATTGATGTGGGGCAGCACTAAAAGCCTGTCCTATGACAGGGCTGGTATCAGGAATTTCCTGTTGATCTGGGGTAGCTTTGAGTACCTCTTGATTATCCGGTTTAGCACCAAGGGTTTCTTGTTCCGAGCTTGCCAAGAGGAGTTTTATTAATGAGGTAGGATATATTGACCCACCAATGGACAAACAGTTTCTAAGGTCCAATTCAGGTATAACCTTATTAAAGCTGGAGGTGGGGTAGCAATCATGTTCACTTTTGATGGGATCCAGGTAAGAATCAGATAGCTTAAGAGATTCTACTCGTGAACCCAAATCTTCTAACTGAATGCTGGAATTTCCTTCGTAAGTAACCTTGAGGGCTGCTCTTTGGAGCAGAGGAGCACACAGAGTGTCCTGAGCAAACATTCTAGGGGAGTCACTTGTATCAGTCAATGTCTCTTTAGAGAGTAGTCCTTCACCACCACATGTCCCTTCCAGTGAGCCAGAAGCGATCTCTACTGCAGGGCCACTGTGAGTGGAGATATTTATTTTGGAATCCTCCACTTTTTGGGACCAAGACTGGGTTGTCTCTTGGCTCTCACCTTTAGTTAAAGATGCATTTTGTACACCAATTAGATTCTCTATATCAGGAGCAATTAGGGGAACTTGGGTTGGAATCGAATCATTCTCTGAGTGTTTTACTCCTTTGTCAGTAACTACATTATAATCACATTCATGTTGCTTTTCTAAATGCTTAGGAGGTGGAATTTTCTTAGGTTTGGCTATGATCACTGGAGGTTGGGAGAGTCGCCTGCTAAGAGAGGTGCTTCGGAGAGCCATTGTAAACCCATTGCAAGTTAAAGACTCTGGGTTCTGAAAAAGAACCTCAGTCCTATCCAAATTCATTCGTGCCGCTCCAGCTCTTGTCAGAAGGCTTCTGACTGGCATAGGTGTTTTGGGTTCTATTTTTTTCTTAACATCTCTTTCTTGAATTAATTGCTTTAATCCTTTTCCAGGGCTCACAGTCTTGACTGATCCCACATTTTTATTGGCTGGCTTAGATGTCTTCTTCAGTTGGCTGCTTTTCTTCCTGTTTAGATCTTCTCTCCTGACTAATCTGGAAGGCTTTGCATGGCGGGATCGAGACATAGCTACAGAGTAGGAAAAAATGAAAGGGCACAAGGAACAGAGTCATTTGTCCTTTGGAAAGTCTCGCCTCTGAAGAGAATCTGGATGTACCATGATTGAGTTCAGTCGCACAAAATTTTGGTCTGAAATAAAAAAAAAAACATTGAAAGTGAGTCTTTTGCCTGTGTATTCTCCCATTTGAAATAGAATACTAACAATTATTAATTAAAATTAGGGAATGAGAATGTTTACTGCGAAAAAATATATAATAAACACAAAAGATACTAACATAGCCCTTAAACCCTAGATTCACAAATAAAGCTCCTTTAATTACTGTGACAACTGATTTAGTTTATGAAGTTCTATGAATAGGGTAAGCATGGGGGTTATTCTACATTAGAAACCACAATTGTTGTAGTTATATGTAGTTTAAAGATAAAATCTCAATCTTTACAAATTTTGGATACTTAAAAAATTATCTATTAATCTTTTTCCTCAGCATATCACCACACAGGTAGAAGTATCATGGTAAAACTAGAAGAAAAAGAGGTTTATATAATTCAAGAAACTCTACCTGGGGATCCAAGAATATTAATACCACATTCCAATTAATAATCTACAAATTTTGAGCTTTACACATGCACACAAAAATGGCATAAAACCTTAGGAGTTAGTATTGACAGATTAGGTTACAGATAAGACTCACGGGTCCAATAAATATCTGTTGAGTACCTACTATGTGTAAGGAAGGCATTGTGGTGGGCACTGCCCAAACCCAGAAATGATGTCCCTCTTTTCTCTTTCACCCGACTTAATCCAAAGACTGCTGGTTCTAAAATCCCTTCTACCAAGGGTCCCAAAATTCTCATGATGAATGCCTAGGCAAGGAAATTGGAAATAAAGAGAAAATGAGATAATTAGAACAGTAAAGCATACTAGGCAAGCAACTATTATTTGAAAGGTAAGCAAGAAAAAGGAGAAAATGAAAGGGGTCTGACTAAGAACTATCACTAATTGTCTTTTGGTCTCCTTTGATTGCTTACCCTAACCCAAAATAAGACCAAACTGAACAAGGATGAAGCTCACCATATAAGATATATTGATATACTCCTGGAAGATCAGAATCAAGAGTGGGACAGCTGAGTTGGTGAGGATTCTTTAACAGTTAACAGGTTGTTGGATTTGTAAGTATGTTGTAGGAGAATAGTTACCAAAACCTGGTCTGTATCCAAGTGGCAAAATCAGGGGGGGAAAAAGGCAGTCTAAAGATTTTTTTCATAAAGTTGGATTTGTCCATTTTAAACAACTCTTCTTTATTCTGAAATGCCTTCCTGTTTTCTCTCATTTAAATGTTTTTTTCTTTAAAAAAAGTAATAAAAGTCCTTTCTTTTTTTTAAAAAAGTGGGGATGGGTTTATTTTATAATGTTATTACTTGGCCAAGTAAAAACTTGACAGCCCTCTATCATTCTCAAGTTGTGCATTTGCTTTTGTTGCACTGATCTGATCCAGTGCGACAGATGCTGGACAGAAGCAGTGAGTTTGAATCTGTGATCACCCGCTGTGTCCTTCCACAAACTATTTAACCGAGTCAAGGTTTCTACATCTGAACTGAGGTCGTTTTGAGGTATCATTGAGCTCCTAAAGGGAAAGCCTATGTGTGGTGGAGGAGGGAGCAGGAAGGTAGGGGAAGGCCTTTGAAAGTAAGCAGACTTGGGTTCAGTTTCCAGTTCAGAAACGTTACTAGCCATGTGATTCTGAGAAATTCCTCAGTCTCTCTATACCTCAGTTTCCTCATGTGTAATAGAATAGGAAGCATAATAGTACTGACCTCACTGGGTTACCATGAGAATAAAATGAGATGACATGTGTAAACACTTAGCATAGTGCTGGCATATAATTAGGTGTTTAATAATAAATGGGAGCTAAAAAAGAAAAGAAAGGTTGAGTATTAACTCCAAAATACAAAATATAAGAGAAAATAAGCTAAATGGTTATCATAGAATCGGTTTATCTCACAGTCTGCCATACCCTGCAAAACAAGATTTAGTTCTTTTGTTTCTGTTATCACCTAACACGTTACAATAAAAGTAAGCTACACACGCTATAAAAGTCCCCAGAGCACACACTGAGTTAGAGTAAAAGCATTGTGCTGTTTTTTCTCTCTCTCTCCCTTCCTCTCTCTCTCAAAATAAATAAGTAACTTTAAAAAATAAAGATAGCCTTCTTATTTATTTTTTAAAGATTTTATTTTTAAATAATCTTTACACCCAATGTGGGGCTCAAACTCATAACCTTGAGATCAAGAGTCGGAAGCTCCACCAACTGAGCCAGCCAGGCACCCCACAACAGATTTTTTAATTTTTTTTTTTATTTTTCCCCCAAGACAGACTTTTTAATTATTTTGTTTTAAATATTTATTTATTTATTTTTGAGAGACAGATATCAAGTGAGCATGAGTGGGAGAGGCAGAGAGAGAGAGGGAGACAGAAAGTCCAAAATAGTCTCAAAGCCATTAGTGCAGAGCCCATGAGGGGCTCTGGGCTCAAACTCACAAACTTAGAGATGATGACCTCAGCTAAAGTTGGCCAACTGAGCCACTCAGGCACCCCAACCCCCTACTCAAGACAGACTTTAAAAATGGGCATTAGTGATAACATTAACTACAAGAAAAATAAGTTTGATAAATGTGTGCTAAATACAAACACTAGACCAGAGAATACTGAATACTGGAGTTCTTGACATCTAAGCTTACTGCTTTCCCTCTTTAAAAAAAAGGGGGGGAGGGGGTTGGCTTGCACTAACTTTTTGGCTGTGAAAAATTCTCGGATATTTTCTCCAAAGACCACTGTTTTTTTGTACCAATATTTTTAGAAAACAAAGACATTCCAATTCTAATCTCCAGAAAGTCAGCAATCTTTATAAGGATGTTTTTTCAGATAGCAAAGAGCAATCCTTTCCATTCTTTAGAAATTCAATATCGGTATAAGCTTGCATTATCTCTTGTATCAAGATTACATTTCTAAAAAATTATTAGCAGTATATAATAATCTAGGTATTGCAATCAACCACAAAAATTAAAACCCACATGTGTAGGCAAATAATCTGGATATAACAGAAGGTGTCATGGGATCTACCTTTGAAAGTAGTTTATAAATTGATCTCAGTCTCATATATTCTTTTACATTTTTAAATTAAAGTGCTTTAGAAATTCAGCCTTGTAATTAGGATAATGTTTACCATTCAAACCTTATCTCCTGAAAAAGAGCCTGCCAAGGAAATGGAAAAGGTATGAGCAACATGGATTGGGAAGATGTGGCCTCTTTAAATGGTAACAGCCTTTTTATGAGATTGTGAAAGAGGCCAATGACCCCTGAAAAACCCAACTGCAGGGGAGAAACCACTGAGTACCACCCAGCCAAAGAAATAGACAATCAGAAACAAAATAAGGGCTCCCACAAGATCCTAATTTTATCACCCAAGGCTCCACTGATGAAATGTGACCTTCTTTTGTGATAAACTAAGTTATCCCCAGGGCTGAACTCAGGGAGGAGAGGTAGCAAGCTTTTTTTTTTTTTTTTTTTTTTGAAATTTGTGAGGGGAAAAAACAATGCAGTCCATTCTATAAAATAGGTTCCTATTTAAATATGGAGTTATCCCCACAGATCTCCTGAAACTTATTTTCCTTGTTAACCTGTACACATTAGTAAATGCTCCATTTCCCCTTTTTTTGGTACTTTTATTTATTATAGAGTACTTAAGTCCTACAAAAAGGTATATTTACAACCAAAATCTAATTCCACTTACATTTTTCATTTCTGATGAAAACTGACATTTCAATATTTCTCAAAATCAGTTTTATTCTACCCTAGAAAATATTCAAGAGTCTGAGTGCTACAGAGATCGCTATAGGCTAACATGATCAGAGTAGATAATAAGAAAATAGTGTCCCTGTTATTAAATATTGATTATAGGCCCGAATTATTTGCAACTGATACTATTCTGTGGGTTCTTATTTTCTTGGAAAACACAATGAAACAAACAAATAAACAAAACCTCAACAATTGTGGGATGTAAAACATTAGTTAATAGATCTTTTCACCAGAGGACACCACAAATAAGAATTATTTTTCCTAGAATATCCTTGTGATGTAGGGGGCTGGAGCAGGAGATCCAAGAGACCAACACATAATTTGAAACATGGAAGGACATGATGCCAACATAAAGTAGAGATTGTAAGGTTAAAGACAGAGGGAAGTTGCTGGAGCAGGCAATAAACATTGCCTGTGTAAGGATTGACTAATTATTCACAAGTTAATTTAATTTAAACTTAACCTAACCAAGCTGAGGATTAGCTATTTTCCTCAATATTATTTGAGCGTACTAATAAGTACTCAATCTTTCCCTACAGAGGGCCTTTTTTATAATTATTGAAGTAATTCCCTGGTCTAGAAAATAAAAAGCTGACTTCCTTAACTGTATCAGTTCAGTAAAGGACAATATTGACAGCACCACGTCAGAAAATCCTCCCCCACCTACACCCCCCCCCTTCTTCTGGATCTCCCAAAGTCCCTTGGGCAGGAAGTGGCTGAACTGATGTAATCATCCAGCCCGCATGTCAATTTAAAATTATATTGCAACCCTTCCCACCACCAGCAGTGGCCAAAAAAGTGGTGAGTATTTGCATTCATATGGCTAGAGGCAAAACAAGCTCTGATTTCAGAGTCACTCCATTCAGCTCCTTAGAATTTAAAGTCTACTGCACTTGACTGAGAAATACAAGACTTAGAACATTTCTTTTAAAAGGCACCACCTGACTTAGTTTCCTCTAGCAACCAAGTTCTACATCTAAAGGAAGAGGAGGTGGGCGGGCTGCTTGCAGTTCCTAGATAGTCTTCTACCACAGGAAGTGTGAGAGTCCTCTGCACAAGGAAAGGCTGTTCAAGGAAACTCACTAGAATGCCAGCAGATTTAGTCAAAGGCTCCTTCCATATGTAAAACACCCCTGCTGCCCTGCAGAGAGCAAGAAAAAAAGGCCTAAGAGAGCCACAGAAAAGGGAAGGGAGAAGTTAAAATGGAGATGGAATGATTCTTCCAAAAAACAAGAAAAGTATAAAACACATTGGGAATAGTAAAAGGCATTAAAAAGGAAGAAAATGTCTAAAGGGGAAGGGGGAGGGGGCAAAAAAGTAAGGTAAATTTATAGTAATAAAACTAGTATGTAAAAAAGATAACCAGGATCAAAACGGTGAAGACTGAAGGTAGAAAGACCTAGAGTGAGAAGAAAGAAATTTAAGTGTGCAGTGAAAGAAAGATAGATGCAAAGAAAGAGTGGGGGAGGGGATGGACAAACCAGATAAAGATTGGAGAGGGAAGAGAAACAAAGAGCAGAAACAGTGGTGATCCAAACCTCAGACCCATCAATTCTGGAAAACCAGAGCTGAGTGCCAGAGTTAACTCTTACCATTATAATGGTAAGCGATGGTCGCACAGTTGTAAATCTGAGCTATTAATCTGTGCAAAGAGAAAGGGACAGTGTATGCTAAGAACTCCAGAATATCTTGATCCTGAAGTTTAACTGAAATCGTAACAAGCCTTTAAACACTGTCAGAGGCTGACAACCAACCTATTTAAGATCCCTTACTTGGGGAGGGAAGTGTAACCCAAAACGGATAAAGTCAGGAAACACACCCCAAGTCGCAGTGCCGAAGTCTTTTAGTTCTTGGAATTAATAGGGACTCATCTCCAAACAGCTCCTTATCTCTACACCTATCTGCGTGTTCCACCCTTTAATTGTAGTCATACATTTCTGCTCTGCTCTAAATAATTCTTGCCCTAACCGGTTAACAAGCGCCAAATATGTCAAGCATAATACATATATATTTGGCATCCTGGGCCTAAAGAATCCATCGTCTTTATTTTACTTCATCTCGTCGGAGGGGCAGGAGAGGGGAAGGTGAGCACATTTCGGTTCAGGGCCGACCTGAGGCTGCCCTACAGCGCCGCCCTTCAACCCAAGAGGGTGCGGTGCGCAGCGCATTCGGCGGACACTAGACTGTGCACCTTATCTTTAACTCTCTCAAGTCTCAAGGCACTTAGCCTTTATTCTTCATAAGCGATTACCATTATGTATTCTGCAGCTCATTTGGTGCCCGACAGTGGAACCGGGGAGAAGTGGCACAGGAAAGACTTCTATAAAATGGTTAATTTGGGAAAATGAATTGGGGGCGGGGGAAAGACTCCTTGTCCAAGCAATATGTGTTCTCTTGGTGATATATTCATTTTTATTGGGCCAGAAATGCACCATTTGTGTTCCCCATTCACGTGGAAAGCTACTGGGGCTGGTCGATAACTCCCTGACCACTTTTAGTGGACTGCATATAGCCCTTCCAGAAGCTCTATCAGCTGAGGGTGGTGGATGAGGAGGCCCGGGAAGGGAGGAGGAGGGGAGGGGGCGGGAGAGAGGTCTAGCCCCGTCCCTCCACCACACGTGAAGTGCCTGCGGCCTTGGCCGGGATCGGCCCCGCCCGGGCGGCGACGCGGGTCGGCGGCCCCAGCTCTGCGCACCTCCCACCCCCAGGGCCAGCTCCCGGATCCCGCCGCTGGGACTGACGCGACCGCAGCGCCAGCGCGCTCCGCATCCCGGGGGCGCCCAAAGGAGGTTTTCAAAAGCCATTTTGACAGAACACGAATTCTACTCGCTGTTCCCTACTTCCCGGATCGGTGTTAACTCCAGGTCACCTCGGGTCAGACTCTATAAAGTTTCATCCATGAAGTTCCTTCCCCGAAATGCTCCGGGAGGGAAGTGCCAACAGTTTCCCAACGAATCTGTCCCCTACACAAGCACGGGGGAGGGAGAAACACTGTTTGGGGGTGTGCTTGACTGTGCGCCGGGACGGGTTCCCCCACCCGCAACTTGCCCTAACTCTGCCTTCTCACCTTAAGGAGCCAGACCTCCGAGTCCCCTACGAGGCGCCTCGGTCTCCGGCACTTTCAGGGATCCCCGCGGGCACACTTGCCCTCCCCCAGGCTCGGTCTGCAGCGGCGCCTGAGGTCCGAGCCCGCGGAGCCCCCGCCCCCGCTCCCCCCCACCCAGCGCCGCTGGGCCTCGGGGGCTGGCGGCCGCGTCCTCCGGCCACGAGCATTGTTTACCACCCGCAACAAAAGCGCCCCGAGCGGCTCGGGGCAGGGGGTCGCCGCGGGGAGCGGGCCCACCGCAGCGGACCCGGAGGACGCGCGGACGCCGAGCTCCGGCCCTCACTCAGCCCCGGCCGAGTACCGCCCCTCGCACCCCCTTCCGGCCTCGGCGTGAGGGTCCCCGAAACCCTGCCCTCTGCCCCGGCCCCAGCTCACCACTGGCCCGCTCCGGCTCCGAGGGCAGCGCGCGTGCCCCCGGCTCCGAGCCCGCACCAGCCCTCGGGGAAACTTTCCAACTCGCGCCGGTCCCCACAACTTGAGAGCCCAGGGCCCCGGCGGGCACGAGGGGCGCGAGCGGGCCCCGGGCGGACACCTACCGGCTGCCTGGCAGGGTCAGGGCCCGAGACCCCGGGGTGGGCGGCAGCTTTCCAAAGGTCCGCTGAGGAGAGGCAGGTAGGGTTGCATGACTGGGGCGGGGCAGGGGGCTGTCCCAGGGGGCAGACCCGGGAGCTGAGGGCCCGGCGGCTGCGCTCACAAAGCGGTGCGGGAGCGGATTGCGCTGCCACTCCCCGCCAGGTCAGCCCCCCCCCCGGAGCAGTAGTGTCTCCCCAGGACAGACCTCAGGGAGTGAAGCAGGGGCTCTGCCTTTGCTGGACCCTGCACCGCTGAGCGAGAGTCAAAACGCGAGCTGGATTTCCCCAAACTGGAGCTGGACTCCCCTCTCGACCCTTACCCCTCCCCTTAGCCCTCCTCTCTCATAACACCTTTTTTTTTTTTTTGAGGTCAAAGGACAGGGAGAAAGGTGTTAAGGTTTTCTTGTCATTATCTGTTTTCAGAGGGACTCGAGCTGAGAGAAAATTTTAGGGTTTCTAAATTGAATGTTTATAGATAGATCAAGGGGGTGCCAGATCAGGGATGACACAACTGAGCAATGGGTGGTGGGTTGCAGACAATGGTAAACTGCCCTCAACACCAAAGAGGCCAGAGGACAGTTGTGTTTCCTTGACTCAACACTTGATGTCTGCAGAGATTGTCATAACATTTTCGTTAGCTATTTGGCCTTGTACCTTTTGGGTGGTCATATTCACTTGATGAATGAAAAATTGAAGGCACCAGAAGAAGTAAGCTTTTAGCATTAAAAGGAAAAACCAGTGGCATTATGACAAAATTAAAACTCACTGGGGCATTGGAATTTCTCCCTAAATGTTGGATGGCTGTTGCTTCTCCCAACAGTCAATCATTACACAGACAAGGAATCCAGATCTTTCATGGGCTCACCATGGTACGAACAATGTTGTTCGTGGAACTATCCTTCCTCCCAGGTCAAAACTTCAACTGTAGAGAAAGACTCATTCTGTCATTGCCTTCAACACCATTCTACCCCCATGCTGCACATAATGTTTATTCTTGTTATACTTGCTTTAATATGCATAACCAGATTGTTCTTTTGAGACAGATTCCTAAACTTTCAATCTTTCTCACTGATTGGTTCATTCAAATTTATTCATGAGCCAGAATATAGGTATACAGAGATGAATAAAATTTGCCTCTTGCCCAGGAAGAAGACACATTATGGGTTGGCAAGCAGAGCAAACTAATGGGGTTACAGTCAGATAAATACATTACTTGGTGAAAATTAAAAATGTGACATTTGAAATAAATCTTATCTGCAAAAATGGACTCTTCTCAATGTTTCAAAACACCTAATTATTAATACCTTGTCAGAAACAACCTCCTAGGACTTAGATGAAAAGTATGTTGGGAGAGCTTGACTCATAACTTGATCTCCATAAAGAACAAAAAAGAAAGAATATTTAAAAAGAACAAAGGAAAAAAGATTATCATGAAATAGCAATATCTTGTCATTTGTCAGTTAACTGAAATGATTAACTTTTAAAACTATTGAGGGGCTCAGTCCCCTCAATAAATAAAACCTGGGGGGCTCAGTCCGATAAGCAGCTGACTTTGGCTCAGGTCATGATCTTGTGATTCACAGAGTTCAAGCCCTGCTACAGGCTCTGTGCTGACAGCTCAGAGCCTGGAGCCTTTGTATTCTGTGTCTCCCTCTCTTCCACCCCACCCTGCTCGCACTCTGTCTCCCTTAAAAATAAATAAACAAGCATCACAAAAAATAAAAACTATTGAAATGGGGTGCGTGGGTGGCTCAGTCAGTTAAGCGTCTGACTCTTGATTTTGGCTCAGGTCATGATCTCATAGTTCTGATCTCAGAGTCATGATCTCAAGGTTTGTGAGTTCAAATCCTGCATAGCACTCTACACTGACAACGTGGAGCCTGCTTGGGATTTTCTCTCTCTCCTTCTCTCTCTGTTCCTCCCCCATGTGTTCTCCCTCTCACCCTCTCCCTCAAAAAAAAAAAATAAATAAATAAATTTGTTTGAGTATTGAAGTTGGAAAATCACACAAAGATGTAGGAAAATGTCCATGGTAACACTCATTCTCTTCATTTCATAAATGTTAGTTGAATCCATTCTATGTGCCAGACACAGTTCTAAACTCTGGGGAAGCAGCAGTGAGCAAAATGAAACCTCTGTCCTTGTGAAGCTTGTATTCCATCATGGAGTAGGGGTGGGCCTGAAAACAAAGAAGGCAAATAAGCAAAATATATATAGTGTGTCAGATGGTCATAGTCAGAGAAAGGGGGAGAAAAACAGGGAAGCAGACAGGAAGTGATGAGGAAAGCTGCAATTTTAAATATACCAATAAGCTCATAGAGAAGATAAGGGAGGGAGCTGGGGGGAGATTTTAAGTGTAGGAAAGAACAAGTGCAAAGGCCCTGCAGGTGGGATTGTGTGTGTGGCAACACAATAGTTTCACTGTGTTTCAAAACAGTAAGACATTGTAAACTCTATGTATCTGTCAGAAAAAAAAAAGTATAGATCACTCCCATAGGTCAAGTCTGGGATAATTTTGAGTTCAGAAAAGGTTTTTCTTTGGAAAAACAAATTTGAGAGACATTAGCACGTAGATGATATTTACAGCTGCTTTGGCATCTGAGTCTTAACATCTCACTGAACAATATCACTCCATGTGACCCTATCATAAAAGAAGTCTGGGGGCCCCTGGGTGGCTCAATCAGTTAACCTGCTCAGGTCATGATCTCCTGGTCTGTGAGTTTAAGCCCTGTGCCAGGATCTGTGCTGACAGCTCAGAGCATGGAGCATGCTTCAGATCCCGTGTCTCCCTCTCTCTCTGCTCCTTCCCTGCTCATGCTCTGTCTGTTTGTCTCTCTCTCTCTCTCTCTCAAATAAATAAACATTAAAAATTTTTTTTTAATTAAAACAAATCCTAGAGGAGAAAGCAGGCAAAAACCTCTTTGACCTCAGCCTCAGCGACTTCTTACTCAACATGGCTCCAGAGGCAAGGGAAGCAAAGGCAAAAATGAGCTATTGGGACCTCATCAAAATAAAAACTTCTGCACAGTGAAGAAAACAATCAGCAAAACTAAAAGTCAACCAGTAAAATGGGAGAAGATATTTGCAAATGACATAGTAGATAAAGGGTTAGTATCCAAAATCTATAAACAACTTCTTAAACTCAACATCCAAAAAACAATTCAGTGAAGAAATGGGCAAAAGACATGAATAGACACTTCTCCAAAGAAGACATCCAGATGGCTCACAGACGCACGAAAAAATGCTCAACATCACTCATCATCAGGGAAATACAAATCAAAACCACAACGAGATACCACCTCACACCTGTCAGAATGGCTAACATTAACAATTCAGACAACAACAAATGTTGGCAAGGATGCCAAGAAAAAGGACCTCTTCTGCACGGCTGGTGGGAATGCAAATTGGTGCAGCCACTCTGGAAAACAGTATGGAGGTTCCTCAAAAAATAAAAAATAGATCTACCCTATGTCCCAGCAATTGTACTACTAGCTATTTATCCAAGAGATACAGGTACGCTGTTTTGAAGGGGCACACACATCCCAATGTTTATAGCAACACTATTGACAATAGCCAAAGTATGGAAAGAGCCCAAATGTCCATCCATGGATGAATAGATAAAGAAGATGTGGTATATGTATACAAAGGAGTATTACTCGGCAATCAAAAAGAATGAAATCTTGCCATTTGCAACTATGTGAATGGAACTGGAGGATATTATGCTAAGTGAAATTAGTCAATCAGAGAAAGACAAATATCATATGAGTTCACTAATATGAGAAATTTAAGATACAAAACAGATGAACATAAGGGAAGGGAAGCAAAAATAATATAAAAACAGGGAGGGGGACAAAAGATAAGAGACTCTTAAATATACAGAACAAACAGTGGGTTGTTGGATGGGTTGTGGGAGGGGGGATGGACTAAATGGGTAAGGGGCATTAAGGAATCTACTCCTGAAATCATTGTTGCACTATATACTAACTTGGATATAAACCTAAAAAATAAATAAATTACTTTTCAAAAACTTTAAAAGGGAATATTACTCAGCCATAAAAAAGAACAAAATTGGGGTGCCTGGGTGGCTCAGTGGGTTAAGCATCTGACTTCTGCTCAGGTCATGATCTCATGGTTCATGAGTCTGAACCTCACATCGGGCTCTGTGCCAACAGCTGGGAGCCTGGAGCCTGCTTTGGATTCTGTATCTCCCTCTCTCTCCATCCTTCCCCCAATCACACTGCCTCTGTCTCTCAAAATATAAATAAATGTTAAAAAATATTAAAAGAATAAAATCTTGCCACTTGCAGCAACATGGATGGATCTGGAGAGTATAATAACAAGAGAAATGTAGTCAGAGAAACACAAATACCATATGATTTCACTCTTAAGTGGAATCTAAGAAACAAATGAACAAAGGGGAAGAAAAGAGAGAGAGAGAGAGAAACCAAGAAACAGACTCTGAACTATAGAGTCTATATACAGTTCAGGTGGTTACTGATGGTATATATACAGATATATAACTGATGGTTACCAGAGGGGAACTGGGCAGGGGGATAAGCAAACTAGGTGAAGGGGATTAAGAGTGCACTTATGAGCCTTGAGTAATGTATAAAATTGTTGAATCACTATAGTACACCTGAAACTAAGATAACACTGTATATTAATGATACTGAAATTAAAACGAAAAATAATAAAATAAAAATTTAGCAACACTGTCTTCCTATTGGTGAGGAATTCTTATACACATACATGGTAGTATAAATGGCTAAGAAGACAAAGTATTTGCTCTATATGGAGATCAGGGATCCGTAAATGGATGGATGGATGACTAGCTAGCTGGCTAGATGATGTAATAGCAGGTAGAAGAGAGTTAATTGCTCCTGGGTGATCTAGGACAGCACAATTTGCATGATCCTGGGAGATAGCAGGGGAGGCTGGGCATGATAAATCTGCAGTAGTAGATTAACATGAAAAAAATCTATGCTACCAATTCTGCCAGGAATTCAAGAGAGAAAGAAAAACTTATAGTAGAAAAGACGCAAGGGAATTACTAGAGAATTTTCACTGAGCAAGTTTGCAGGAATTGGCATTTACTGGTCAATTTAATGGCAGACACAGACCTAAAATCATTTTCTCACTGAAGTTTTTAAATTGAATTCAACAGGGGTGCCTGGGTGGCCTAATCGGTTAAGCGTCCGACTTTCACTTAGGTCGTGATCTCGCGGTTCGTGGGTTCGAGCCCCGCGTCGGGCTCTGTGCTGACTGCCAGCTCAGAGCCTGGACCCTGTTTCAGTCTGTGACTCCCTCTCTCTCTGACCCTCCCCTGCTCACGCTGTCTCTCTCTCTCTCCTAGAAATAAATGAAACATTTAAAAAAAAAATAAAAAAAATCTCTTAAATAAATAAATAAATAAATAAATTGAATTCAACAATTGTCAACACATGGTGGGGCACCTGGGTGGCTCAATCAGTTGAGCGTCTGACTTTGTTTCAGGTCATGATCTCACAGTTTGTGGGTTTGAGCCCCATGTCGGGCTCTGTGCTGACAGCTAACTCAGAGCCCGGAGCCTGCTTCGGATTCTGTATCTCTCTCACCCTCCCCAGCTCACACTGTCTCCCTCTCTCTCTCTCTCTCTCTCTCTCAGAAATAAATAAAACATAAAAAAAAATTTTTTAAAGAATACACATGATACAGGGTGCCTGGGTGGCTCAGTCAGTTAAGCATCCCACTCTTAATTTTGGCTCAGGTCATGATCTCAAAATTCATAGGTTTGAACCTCACATAGGGCTCCATGCTGACAGTGTGGAGCCTTCTTGGAATTCTCTTTCCCTCTCATTCTCATCTCTGCCCCTCTGCTACTCACACACTCTCTCTGTCAAGAATAAATACATTTTTTTTAAATTTAAGCAAACCAAAAGACATCTCCATGAAACAGGTAGAAGAGAGAGAATCAAAGTAGTAGAAGGAAGGAGAAAAAAATTGGGATTGCCAGAATTGTTTTAGAAGAAAGTATAATTACCATGTCTTCACAGTGATTGTAAAGCACAAAGACATATTCTAGTTACAATGATGAAACAAAATCTTTTGTGTTATAGACAACTTCCAAAAGGACCAAACATCCAATGGAGAACTGTGTGCATGTGGTCAAGTGAGCCTGTTTTGGTACAAGCTTCCCTACTTCTTATGACAAGATTGGACCATTTACTACATTTATGTCTTGTCTGGCAACTTTATCAGTAACCTTTTCAGCCCACTAACTTAATTGTTCTCTTAACTTGTCCCAAACTCAACCCGGAAGCACCCTCACTTGACCTCTACATCCTCCTCATCCATTTTATCTACTGCTTGCAAGCAGCAGAATTCTCTTACAAACTTAGCCAGCTTCAAAATCTTAGGCCCTAAATCTGCCTGAAGTCTTTTAAAAAAATTTTTTTAAATGTTTTATTTATTTCTGAGGGAGAGAGAGACAGTGTGAACAGGGGAGGGTCAGAGAGAGAGGGAGACACAGAATCTGAAACAGGCTCCAGGCTATCAGCTGTCAGCACAGAGCCTGATGAGGAGCTCAAACCAATGAACCGTGAGACCATGACCTGAGCCAAAGTCGGATACTTAACCAAATGCGCCACCCAGGTGGCCCCTGAAATCTTTATTGCTCCTCAACAATACCTGTTTGTGGAGACTTTTAGCCTCTTTCTGCCATGGGACCTGTCCTAAGCCTTCATTTTTCCCCTCACCTCCAAAGCTGCCCATAGCTCAGGCTGTCAAGCGGGGTCATCAAGCAATAGATTGTTTACTTACATTTCCCACCCTTCCTCATCAGTACTATTTCCTTCCTTAGCTGAAGTTTCTTGCCTTGTTATATGACTGTTCCTTAACTTTTTCCCCTTGAGCCCATAATATCCATGCTACTTATTTAAGCCAGTTTTACTATTTTTGAAGAGCTCTTCTTTTAGTATCTCTAGTTTCTTATTCAATGCTCCATCTTCTCTACTGTCTAGAGGGTTTATTTTGTTTTGTTGTGTTTTCCTAGGTGGACTTCACACCCAGCAGAGAACCCAACATGGGGTTTGAACTCACAACTCTGAGATTAAGGCCTGACCTGAGATCAAGAGTTGGAGGCTTATGGGGCACCTGGGTGGCTCAGTTGGTTAAGCGTCCAACTTCAGCTCAGGTCATGATCTCATGGTTTGTGGGTTTGAGCCCCACATCGGGCTCTGTGCTGACAGCTAGCTCAGAGCCTGGAGCCTGTTTCAGATTCTGTGTCTCCCTCTCTCTCTGACCCTCCTCTGTTCACATGTCTCTCTCTCTCTCTCTCTCTCTCAGAAATAAATAAAACATTTAAAAAATTAAAAAAAAAAAAAGTTGGAGGCTTAGGCCTCTGAGTCTTTTTGTGTATCATGCCCAGGGCACCCTTTGCCTGATCTTGCTCTCCCATCTAACTTAAGTCCCATTTCTCTCCGTGACAAATGCTGTTTCTTGCTTTTTCTTGTTCCTAGAATACCTATTTATTCCTGAGTCCACTGACCCACTCCTGAGGTTACATTCACAACACAGCTTTGTTCTCCTTCCAGTCCATGCTTAATTTTGAAATGCCTCCATCCTGGATTTCTGTAACACATGCTTGTTCTCCCACCATGTCTAGCCAGAATGCTTCATCATCTTCTGTCTCTTCTTCAGAGTTCTGTTTGCACTCCCTGCAAGCACTTCAGGACGCTCAGAAGACTTCCAAAGCTGAATGTCTAGCACAGAATGCTTTGCTCTGTAAACTCCAGCCCATTATCTCTCACCTCTGAAGTCATGTGTGATGTTCCTGATCTACTCTTCTTTCATTTTCACCTGAAACGTGCTGGGACCTGCCCCACTCTGATGTTTCTCTGTGTCACACGTGGTGACTTCCATTTATTAGGCCCTTGAGAAGCAATTGGCTGAATTATTTCTGGACATTTTCTTCCTCTCAACCGAAGATTCATTCAAAGCTAACTTAATTACCTGGTGAGTCTCTCCTAACAAACTTATTTTCTCTGATTTTGTGAATAGAAGGGATGGAATGGTTGGAACAGATACAGGTCTGCCTGGAATGCCCTCCCATATGTGCCTTCTCTCTTTCCTCTACATCGCTTATTCCTCTCGGCTTGGTAAACTTAGCCTCATCCCTCAAAGCCCACCTCACGGAGCTCCTACCCACCTCACAGAGCTCCTTGAAACCTCACGTAATGACCCAGGCAGAAGTAGGAGTATCGCAGCTCCCCTGACACTGCTTCTGCAGCATTTCCACATTAGGCACTTCTCACACACTCTACTCCAGTTACCAAATTGTACACCCTTCAATGGGTTTATCTTTCATTTTATATTCCCAGAGTCTAGCCCAGGACTTGGCACATAGCAGAAAACAAATAGTTGAAGAAATTTTTGTTAAATGCCTCTCTGAAGTCCTATCTAAACTCTAAGGCTGCAATCGTCCAATTCTATGTTTGCACAACTGAGACTAATTTCTTGATAAACTTCACAGTGTCACCATACCTTAAACCTGACAGTAAAAATTCTACTATAGGTCCACACAAAGCAGGGTCTCTGTGGGTCCCTTTCCCATCGCCTCCCGTTATATATAGAAGCACTTCAAAAATATTTGTCCTTGCCTTGAAGATCTGCAAGGCCTTTACCATCTCTAGAATTCTATTATTTAAAATCCCAGAGGGGTGCCTGGGTGACTCATTGGTTAAGTGTCTGACTCTTTTTGTTTTATTTTTTAATAATTTTTTAATATTTTTATTTATTTCTAGAAGAGAGAGAGAGAGAGACAGCGTGAGCAGGGGAGGGTCAGAGAGAGAGGGAGTCTCAGACTGAAACAGGCTCCAGGCTCCGAGCTGGCAGTCAGCACAGAGCCCGACGCGGGGCTCTAACCCACGAACCGCGAGATCATGACCTGAGCGAAAGTCTGACGCTTAACCGACTAAGCCACCCAGGCGCCCCTTTTTGTTTTATTTTTTATTTTATTTTTTATTTTATTTTAAATGTTTTTTTTATTTATTTCTAGGAGAGAGAGAGAGAGACAGCATGAGCAGGGGAGGGTCAGAGAGAGAGGGAGTCACAGACTGAAACAGGCTCCAGGCTCTGAGCTGGCAGTCAGCACAGAGCCCGACGCGGGGCTCGAACCCACGAACCGCGAGATCATGACCTAAGCGAAAGTCGGACGCTCAACCGACTAAGCCACCCAGGTGCCCCTTGTTTTATTTTTTAATGTATTTTTGAGAGAGTGAGAACAGAGGAGGAGCAGAGAGAGAGGAAGACACAGAATCCAAAGCAGACTCCAGGCTCTGAGCTGTCAGCACAGAGCCCAATGAGGGGTTCAAACTCATGAGAGCCATGAGACCATCACCCAAGCAGAAGTCAGACTCTTAACCAACTAAGCCACCCAGGTGCCCCCAAGAATCTGACTCTTGATTTTGGCTCAGGTCATGATCTCATGGTTTGTGGGTTCAAGCCTCATGTCAGTCTCTGTGCTGACTGTGAGGAGCCTGCTTTGGATTCTCTCTCCTTTCTCTGCTCCTCCCTGACTCACTCCTGCTCATGCTCAATCTCTTCTCTCTCTCAAAAAAAAAACTAATAATAAAATTAAACTAAAAAATTTAAAAAAATCCAAGGGGGGCATGGGTGGCTCAGTCAGTTAAGTGTCCAGCTAGCTCTTGAGTTTGGCTCAGGTCATGATCTCAGAGTTTGTCGGATCAATCCCTGCCTTGGGAATCCCACTTGTGATTCTCTCTTCCTCTCTCTCTGCCTCTCTCCTCCTTGCACTCTCTCAAAGTAAATAAATAAACATTAAAAAAAATCCACTGACAATTCAGTTCCTCTAGAAAATTGTTCTTGAACAACTTCACCAAATGTAGATTGCCTCTGAATTATCCCTCTTCAGCATTCATGAAGAATAGTGTTGAACTTTATCAGAATTTAAGTATGTAATTTTGACACTGTTCGTTAGTATTGCATATGTCAACATTTTATTTCCCCAACTGCCTGAAGGCTTCAAGGTAACACTCATAGTTCCTATTTCTTTTGTATCTTATCTTTCCTTAGGACTTCATACTATAATGCCCTCTGGCAAAGGAGATATTGCTGACAGGCCAAATATTGACTGACAGAAATAATTTGATAATATCTCCAAAGTGTTTTTATTTTCTGGTAGGAAAACAGTAAGTAAATCCATCAGTGTTATTACTGCTCAAGTGTGTGAGTAGTAATTGCTACTGTTGATCGAGTATCATCTTTACACATATATGCTACTCTCTTTACAAACATGGTTTAACTTGCAACTTAAATGCCCCCAAAGTTCCAAGTTTATCTCTCTAACGTTAAATCTATTTTTGAGCTCCAGATTGTTTCAGCCTAGGTCTTTTATAGACCTTTTAAACTCAACATTTCCAATATTACATTATTCTTCTATTCCCTTGCATTCTAATCACTTTAAGATTTTTTTTCTTTATTTTTAATTATTTTAAAACTTTTAAATTTCTTTTTTTATGTTTTATTTATTTCTAGGAGAGAGAGAGTGACAGTATGAGCAGGGGAGGGTCAGAGAGAGAGGGAGTCACAGACTGAAACAGGCTCCAGGCTCTGAGCTGGCAGTCAGCACAGAGCCCGACGCGGGGCTCGAACCCACGAACCGGGAGATCATGACCTGAGCGAAAGTCGGACGCTTAACCGACTAAGCCACCCAGGCGCCCCTGATTATTTTAAAACTTTTTAAAAAAGTTTTATCTATTTATTTTTTGAGAGGGAGATAGAGAGAGAAAGAGAGAGAGAGAGAGAGAGAGATTGAGCATGAGTGGGGAAGAGGCAGAGAGAGAGGGAGAGAGAGTCCAAGCGAGCTCTACACTGTCAGAGCATAATTGTGAGATGATGACCCTTGAGCTGAACTCAAGGGTCTGTTGCTCAGCCAACTGAGCCACCCAAGTGCCCATATTTATTTTAAAATTTTATTCCAGCATAGTAATGTACAGTGCATTATTAGTTTCAGGTGTACAATATAGTGTTTCAGTAATTCCATGTTATTCAGTGATCATCATCCAATACTCTATTATTCTTTTATTTTAAAATTTTTTAATACTTGCTCATTTTTGAAAGAGAGGGAGAGAAACAGAGTGAGTAGGGGAGGGGCAGAGAGAGAGAGAGAGACACAGAACCCAAATTAGGCTCCAGGATCTGAGCTATCAGCACAGAACCTGATGTGGGGCTCAAACTCATGAACCACAAGATCATGACCTGAACTGTCAACTGAGCCATCTAGGCAACCCTTATACTGTATTATTTCCAAAACACTCTTTTCCTATAGCTTCTGTAACTGTTGTTTTACCCCCTACATCTCTACCTATTTCATCTCCTTTGCCAGTCCTTTATTCTCTATCTAGACATTAAGTATTCCAGTTACCCAAGGTGAGTTCTAGATCTTCACTTTCTTCTTTTTTTTTCTTTTTTCTTTTTTTTATTTCTAGAAGAGAGAGAGAGAGAGCATGAGCAGGGGAGGGTCAGAGAGAGAGGGAGATACAGGCTCTGAAATAGGCTCCAGGCTCTGAGCTGGCAGTCAGCACAGAGCCCGATGCGGGGCTCGAACACATGAACCGCGAGATCATGACCTAAGCGAAAGTCGGATGCTTAACCAACTAAGTCACCCAGGCGCCCCGGTCTTCACTTTCTTCTTAACCTTGACTTACTAATGTTATATCTTTAGTCCAGGGTGCTTCTTATATATTCAACTCTCTTTTGTTCTTAAGTTTGGTATTTTATTTTATTTTATTTTATTTTTTATTTTTTAATGTTTATTTAATTTTTAAAATGTTTTTTATTTATTTTTGAGAGAGAGATAGAGACAGCGTGAGCAGGGGAGGGTCAGAGAGAAGAGTCACAGAATCCGAAGACAGGCTCCAGGCTCTAAGCTAGCTGTCAGCACAGAGCCCGACGTGGGGCTCGAACCGACAAACCGTGAGATCATGACCTGAGCCAAAGTTGGATGCTTAACCGACTGAGACACCCAGGCACCCCAATGCTTATTTAATTTTGAGAGAGGGTGATAGAGCAGGAGTGGAGGAGCAGCAGAGAGAGAGGGAGACACAGAATCTGAAGCAGGCTCCAGGCCCTGAGCTCTCAGCACAGAGCCCGATGCAGGCCTCCAACCCACGAACCATGAGATCATGACATGAGCCAAAGTCAGCCACTTAACCAACTGAGCCACCCAGGTACCCCTATATTCAACTCTTTAGTATCTCCTCTTGGATGTCTCCAAGGCCTCTGCATACTCAATATGTCCCAACCAAGTAACTCATTCTGTCCTCTGTCCCTTTACTTTGCTCTAAACCAACAGTAAACTGATTCTCTTCTAGTGATCCCTGCCTCCATGAGTCCATACAATTATGTTAACAGGGAATTAGGAATTATCCTTGACATCTTCCTCTCGCCATTGTCCTTATTGAATCCTTTGCTAAGTCTCATCCATTTTATCACTTCAGTGTCCATTCATCCATTTCCCTGCATTCCTGTGACCTTTATTCCAGACCAAGTGCCACATCTTGCAATAGTCTACTCATATCTACTCTTGCCTCTATTACATTATCCAAGTCATGGGCGGGGATCTTTTCTGAAACATACACCTGACCATGTCAACCACAGCTTAACACGTTGGCTTTGTATTGCTCTTAGGATAATGACAAGAGCCCCAAAGTGGCTACAAGGCTTCTAGTAGCTGTAAGATTTCACCTATTTCTTTTTTAAAAATTATATACACACATATATATACATACATACATATATATGCATATATATATGTTTTATTATTTATTTTAATTTTTTATTTATTTCTGAGAGAGAGAGAGAATGAGCAGAGGAAGGTCAGAGAGACAGGGAGATACAGAATCTGAAACAGCCTCCAGGTTCTGAACTGGCAGTCAGTACAGAGCCCAATGTGGGGCTTGAACCCACAAACCATGAGATCATGACCTGAGCTTAAGCCAGACGCTCAACCTACTGAGCCATCCAGGCACCCCTATTATTAATTTTTGAGACAGAGAATCTGAGTGGTGGAGGTACAGAGAGAGAAGAGGACAGAGGATCTGACGTGGGCCTGTGCTGACAGCAGAGAGCCTGATGAAGGACTCGAACTCATGAACCATCAGATCATGACCTGAGCCAAAGTCGGACACTCAACCAACTCAGCCACCCAGGTGCCCCTGGATTTGACCTATTTCTCTATTTCATCTTATATCACAAACTTCCTAGTTCTTCCTACTCTAGCCACAGTGGCTTTCTTCTATAGTTGCAAACCAATAATTTTGTTCTTGTAAACCAGTTAATTTCATTTGTGGACAAGTTTCATTTTAGGGTGGACAAACACTTTGATACTTCTCTAGTCTAGCAGCTCCCTCTATTGTCTCATACATTTGTCAGCATAAGTGACTTGCCTGATCCCTGGAAGGCATCTGAATTCTTAACCCTTACAGGACACAGTGCAGTAATGTATTTGAGATCGTGATCAGACCTTTGAAAACACCAAGCTCTCCCACCAGAGGCTCTGTTTCCTTTTTCTTGAATGGTTTTTTTCTTACTCCTTTCCTCAGTTAAGCCCTTGTCATCCTTCACCTCTGAGTTTAAACATCATTTCCTTCCTCAGAGAAACCTTTTCTAAAACTGTTTAGGTCAATGAGGCATCTGGGTGGTTCAGTTGGTTGAGTGTCCGACTCCGGCTCAGGTCATGATCTTACAGTTTGTGAATTCAAGCCCCACAACAGGCTTGTTGCTGTCAGCCTGTCAGTGCAGAGCCTACTTCAGATTCTCTGTCTCTCTGTCTTCCTGCCCCTCCCCTGCTTGCATTCTCTCAAAGGTAAATATTAAAAAAAAAAAAAGTAGGGGCGCCTGGGTGGCTCAGTTAACAGGGAAGGGCAGAGAGAGAGGAGGGGGGACACAGAATTGAAAGCAGGCTCCAGGCTCTAAGCGGTTCAGCATAGAGCCCAATGTGGGGCTCAAACTCGGGGACTGCAGAATTATGACCTGAGTCAAAGTTGGACGCCTAACCAACTGAGCTACCCACAGGCACCATTAAGATTGTATTTTTTTTTAAATATTTTTATTTATTTCTAGGAGAGAGAGAGAGACAGCGTGAGCAGGGGAGGGTCAGAGAGAGAGGGAGTCACAGACTGAAACAGGGTCCAGGCTCTGAGCTGGCAGTCAGCACAGAGCCCGACGCGGGGCTCGAACCCACAAACCGCGAGATCATGACCTAAGCGAAAGTCGGACGCTTAACCGACTAAGCCACCCAGACGCCCCAAGATTGTATTTTTAAGTAATCCCTACATCTGACATAGGGTTCAAACTTACAACCCTGGGATCAAGATGGACCATGTTTTTGTACCCCAATGTTCATAGCAGCACTCTCAACAATAGCCAAGACATGGAAAGAGCCTAAGTGTCCATCAACGGACGAATGGATCAAGAAGATGTGGTTTATCTATACCATGGAATATTACATGGCAATGAGAAAGAATGAAATCTGGCCATGTGTAGCAACCTGGATGGACCTTGAGGGTGTTATGCTGAGCGAAATAAGTCAGGCAGAGAAGGACAGATACCATATGTTTGCATGTATAGGAGGATTAGGAGGAACTTAACGGAGGACCGTGGGGGAGAAAAAGGGGGAAAATAGTGGGGGAGAAGAAGAGAGGCAAACCACGAGAGACTCTTGAATACTGAGAACAAACTGAGGATTGATGGGTGTTGGGGGGAAGGGGTGAGATGGGCATGGAGAAGGGCACTTGTGGGGATGAACACTGGGTGTTATATGGAAACCGACTTGACAATAAACTATTTATAAAAAAAAAAGATGGACCATGTTTTTATTAACTATTGTTTCTCTGATGCCTATCATCTGTACAAGAAATACCTACCGAATGAATAAAAGAATAAATTAGGTCAGTTCTGTAAACAAATTCTAGTTCATTGCTATATCTAACTGTAACTACATTGACATAATGCAATTCCTCTTCTGAAATATTCTTTCTCTTACAACTGCCTGGGAAACTCTTACTCATTTTTCAAGGATCATCTCAAGTCTCTTCCTAATTTCCTCACTTCTTCCATAGATTTGGTCTCTCCCCTCTTTTTGCCTTATAGTACTCCATGCATACTCCTAATATAGGATAGATAACTGACAAACTACACTCATTTTTTTGTAGCTGATTGCTCTCTTACAAAAGATTTTGTAGAAAATTTGTCTTATTAACTAGTATATCTTGGTCATTTAACATACTGCTTGGAATACAGTAAGTAGACAGTGGATGTGTGTTGATTGAATGAGTATTGACCTGTTCTGTAGGTCTAGGGGTACATTAAGGAAGTGAGAGGAATGTAGCACCTAGTTTGTAATGAGCAATGCAGTAGCTTGTATGGCTCAATGATCTCATGTGATATTCACATCACACGGAGGGAATCACTCACATTTTATAGATTAGAAACTGGAAATCAGATATTTACATTTTTTTAATGTTTTTATTTATTTCTGAGAGAGAGAGACAGCATGAGCAGGGGAGGGTCAGAGAGAGGGAGACACAGAATCTGAAGCAGGCTCCAGGCTCTGAGCTAGCTGTCAGCGCAGACCCCGATGTGGGGCTTGAACCCGCGAACCATATCATGACCTGAGCTGAAGTTGGACGCTCAACTGACTGAGCCACCTGGGTGCCCCTGAAAATCAGATATTTAGTAAGTCCTTTTATCTATTAAGTAGAGAAGCAAGCATTCAATGCTTTGGTTCTTCCTTACTCTCTTGTGTTATTAGAAATTAATGTGCAACAACTATACTTAAATTAAAAAAATTCAACAACTAAACTTAAATTAAAAAAATTCATGACCAGAAAATGTCAGTTTTCATTTTTTCAAATATCAGATTACTAAAGCCAAAATTAAAGAGAAATCTGAAGCAATTTCCTAAAATCTCTGCTTTCCTTATTAGCCTTGACCTCATGTTCACAAGGTTTTCTCAACTGCATATTGCACATTAGTCATGGAAATCTGATGTCACAACTTCAGAATATTTAATATTATATCTAAAGTTGAGTGACACCTGGATGATTCAGTTGGTAGAGCATGAGACTCTTGATCTCAGGGTCCTGAGATCAAGCCCCATGTTGGGCATGGAGCCTACTTAATTAAAAAGAAAAAAAGTTGAAAATATTAAGATGTATGTTCATCTCATGCAATTTCTTAGGATTTAATTACCTTAGATCAAAAATATAACCAAAGAATGCTTTAGAAGATCAAAACTATATTAAAAAAATGTATAATGAAAAGTAAACGTCCAAGTCTCCTGTCGTTCATCAGTCCCATCCCTCAGAAGTAATCACTACTAGATAGCAGTATCATTTCAGAAATTGGTGTGGCATTTCTTCTGATATACTAAAATACAATACATGCATATAAAAGAAAATGAAGATGTCCAATTTCACGTGAAGTTGCATAGCATCTAAAACATTTTAGGAATGCCTGTGTGGCTCAGTCAGTTAAGCCTCCAACTCCTGATTTCGGCTCAGGTCATGACCTCATGCTTCATGAGATGTCATGCTTTGTGAGCCTCCATGTCAGACTCCACCTTAACAGCAAGGAGCCTGTTTAGGATTCTCTCTCTCCCTATCTTTCTGCCCTCTTTTGCTTGCGTGTGTGCACATACATGTGCTCTCTCTCTCTCTCTCTCTGTGTCTCAAAATAAATAAACATTGTAAAACATTTTCAATTTTGTATATGGATAAATTTGATACTAAAGGAGGCAAGGTCTTCGGGCATCTGGGTGACTCAGTTGGTTGAGCGACCTACTCTTCATATCTTTTCAGGTCATGATCCCAGGGTTATGGTATTAAGCCGAGCACTGAGTTCCTTATGCAGCCTGCTTCAGTTTCTCTCTCCCTCTCCCTTTCCCCCTGCCCCTCACACTTGTGTATGCATACTCTTTCTCTCTTTCTCAAAAATAAGTAAGTAAATAAAGGAGCAAAGGTTTTACATTATACATAGGGTAAATCACATATGACTACTTGAAATTAGCAAGGCATCTGTGATGCATTCCTGATAGATAAAAGTAAAGTAAAGTTAATGATCTGCGGTCTAAAGACTATTTAAGGGGCACCTGGGTGGCTCACTTGGTTGAGCATCCGACTTTGGCTCAGGTCATGATCTCATGGCTCATGAGTTCGAGCCCCACATCGGGCTCTGTGCTGACAGCTCAGAGCCTGGAACCTGCTTCAGATTCTATGTCTCCCTCTCCCCCACCCCCCTTGCTCTGTCTCTCTCTCAAAAGTAAATAAAAACATTAATAAATAAATAAATAAATAAATAAATAAAAGACTAATAGAAGACTTAAAGTTAGCTAAGGTCCATGACAATGCTTATTAAAATGGCATTGCAGGTCACCTGGGTGGTTCGGTCCATTAAGCGTCCCACTTTTGATTTCAGCTCAGGTCATGATTTCACAGTTCAACCCCAGATTGGTCTCTGTGTTGACAGAGCCCCTGTGGAACCTGATTCAGATTCTCTCTCTCTTTCCCTCTGCCCCTCCACCCCTCAAAAATAAACATTTAAATATTGGCACTCCGATTCCTCGCTGTTTCACAAAACATGGTGGTACATGTGGAGATCAGGAGGTTTTCAAAGAAGACTTTTCAGGTAGTTTTTCTTATATATGGTCTATATGATATTTATATATTGTCATAGTTTAAATTTAAAAAAAAAATTTTTTTTTTTAATTTCTAAGAGAGAGACAGCATGAGCAAGGGAGGGTCAGAGAGAGAGGGAGACACAGAATCTGAAACAGACTCCAGGCTCTGAGCTAGCTGTTAGCACAGAGCTCGATGCAGGGCCCAAATCCGCGAACCGTGAGATCATGACCTGAGCTGAAGTCGGACGCTTAACTGACTGAGCCACCCTGGCACCCCTATATATTGTCATATTTAAAAAAAAAAAAAAAAAGCTTTGTCAAAATTTTGTCCTCTGCAGGGGTTGCCTGGCTGGCTTAGTCTGTAGAGCATGCTATTCTTGATCTACGGGTTATGAGTTCAAGTCCCTCTTAGAGAGTAGAACTTAAAAACAAAACAGACTTGGGGCGCCTGGGTGGCTTGATCGGTTAAGCATCAGACTTTGGCTCAGGTCATGATCTCACAGTTTGTTGATTTAAGCTCCTCATCAGGCTCTGTGCTGACAGCCTGCTCAGAGCCTGGAGCCTGTTTCAGATTCTGTGTCTCCTTTCTCTCTGACCCTCCCCTGCTCATGTTGTCTCTCTCTCTCTCTTTCTCTCTCTCAGAAATAAATAAAACATAAGAAAAATTAAAAAAAAACAGACTTTATTTTGGTATTTTGTATGCATCTGGTAAATGCTGCATTATACATACAGTGTTTATTTGAAAATTATTTTGGCTGGGGCGCCTGGGTGGCTCAGTAGGTTGAGCGTCCGACTTGGGCTCAGATCATGATTGTGAGTTTGAGCCCCATGTCAGGCTCTGTTCTGACAGCTCAGAGCCTGGAGCCTGCTTTGAATTCTGTGTCTCCCTCTCTCTGCCCCTCCCTTGCTTGCACTTTGTCTCTCTGTCTCTCAGAAAAATAAATAAACATTAAAAAAGATTTTTAAAAATTATTTTGGCTTTTTTTCTGTTGGTTTTTGTTTTTCATCTTTTTTTTTAGACTGAATTAATTAATTAAGAGGGCCCAAGTGAATGATGGCAGAGAGAAAGGGAGAGAGAGAATTCCATGAGGGACAGAGAGAGAGAGAGAAGCAGGGCTCACTCAATGGGGCTCATGTTCCCTGAAGCAGGGCTAAAACTCAGGAACTGTGAGATCATGACCTGAGCCAAAGTCAGATGCTTACCTGACGGAGCCACCCTGGTGCCCAGTTTTGTTTTTGTTTTTTGTTTTTGTGCTAACATTTTTTTAAAAAATATTTTTATTTATTTCTAGGAGAGAGAGAGAGACAGCGTGAGCAGGGGAGGGTCAGAGAAAGAGGGAAACACAGACTCTGAAACAGGCTCCAGGCTCTGAGCTGGCAGTCAGCACAGAGCCCGACGCGGGGCTCGAACCCATGAACCGCGAGATCATGACCCAAGTGAAAGTCGGACGCTCAACCGACTAAGCCACCCAGGCGCCCCTATGCTAACATTTCTAACCCCTTTCTGTGTCTTAAGCCAATTCTTCTTTCTGTCTCCCCTATTCTGTTAGTGATACCACCAGGTCTGTTAATCACTCTAGCAAAAAGGTTTATAGCAGCTTTGGCTTTTTCTCCATCCATTTCCTTTCAGGTCATTATGTTTTTATGCTCCTATCAGCCATCCTTTTTAACTAATTAATTTTTTTTTTTGAGAGAGAGACAGAGCACAAGTTGGGGAGAGACAGAGAGAGAGAAAATCCCAAGCAGGCTCCTGGTTGTCAGTTCAGAGCCTGATATGGGGCTCCATCTCACTGATCTCATGAATTGTGAGATTGAGATCTGAGCCAGATGGAATCAACAGTCAGATGTTTAGCCAACTGAACTACTCAGGCCCTGTTGCCTGGATTGTTGCCAAACCTTCCTAACTGGCTTCTGTACCTCCCTTCCCAAACATTCTATTCATCTCTTCCAGATTAACTTTTGTAAAACTGAGCTGTCATCAGCTTCTTTTTATCCATTGAACTAAGTCTAAACTCTTTAGCCAAAGATTACTATTATTTTTTAAAAAAAATTTTTTAATGTTTTTTTAAAAATTTATTTCTAGGAGAGAGAGAGAGAGAGACAGCGTGAGCAGGGGAGGGTCAGAGAAAGAGGGAGTCACGGACTGAAACAGGCTCCAGGCTCTGAGCTGGCAGTCAGCACAGAGCCCGACGCGGGGCTCGAACCCACGAACCGCGAGATCATGACCTAAGTGAAAGTCGGACGCTTAACCGACTAAGCCACCCAGGCGCCCCTCTTTAGCCAAAGATTAAACCAGCTCATGATATAGTCTTGACCTATGTCTCTAACATTATTCGTCAATAGTCTGCCACACAAGTGTTAGGGAGTCATGGAGAGGGGATCAAGGATCAACAAACCGACTATTCTTTGTTTCTTGAACAAGTTCAGGTTTCTTCTTTGTGTGTGTGTGTGTGTATATGTTTGCCTTAGCCTGTGCTTAGCCATGTCAAAGGATAGTTTAATTACCTTCTTCCCCGATGACCACTAACTAACAAATACCATCTTTCTTCTTCTGCGTCTCCACTTTTATTTGTGTTATATGTATTTTACTATTAGATTCACATTCATCCCATGAAATAATACATTTTTTTGAGGAAGTGGATTGATTTTTCTCTACTTTTTTAGGCTCTGGCTACTAGTTGCTAGATATTTTAAAAGCAAAAGATGGAGATAGGAAAGATTGGTCTTTGGCATGCCTGGCTAGCTTAGTCAGTAGAGCATGCAACTTTTGATCCTGGAGTTGTGAGTTTGAGTCCCATGTTGGATGTGGGGATTACTTAAAAATAAAATCTTTAAAAAAAAAACAAGAAAAGAGGAGTGCTTGGGTGGCTCAGTCAGTTAGGCTTCTCACTGTTGATATTGGTTCAGGTCATGATCTCATGGTCCTGAAATTGACCCCTGTATTGAGCTCCACACTGAGCATGGAGCCTGCTTAGGATTCTCTTTCTGTCTCTCTCTCTGTCCCTCCCTGCTTGGCACATGCTCTCTCTTTCTCTCAAAATAAATAAACTTAAATATTGGTCTTTAAGTAGATCTACCATGAGTTATCATCTATTCAGTGTCAAAGGACATATTGAATTAATTAAACAGATAATTCCTAACTTCATTTGAGCTTACATTCTAGTGGAGGGAAACTGATCTAGAAATACTTTATATGTAACATAAATCTCGTATATAATATATATGTAAAGTTGATAAGTGCTGTGGAAAATATCTATTAAAATGTTTAATGTTTATTTATTTTTGAAAGAGAGAGAGAGAGAGAGAGAGAGAGAGACAGAGTGTGAGTGGGGAAGAGGCAGAGAAAAAGGGAGTCACAGAATCCAAAGCTGGCTTCAGGCTCTGAACTGTCAGCACAGAGCCTTATATGGAGCTCAAACCCATGAACTGTGAGATCATGACCTTAGCCAAAGTTGGACGCTTAACTGACTGAGACACCCAGGTACCCTTTTATTATTTTTTTAAATGTTTATTTATTTTAGAGAGAGAGTAGTGGGTGGAGTGTGTGATTTGGGGAGGGGCAGAGAGAGAAGGAGACACAGAATATGAAGCAGGTTGCAGGCTCCAGGCTGTCAGCACAAAGCCCGATGGGGGGCTGGAACTCACAGACTGTGAGATCATAACATGAGCTAAAGTCGGATGCTTAACCGACTGAACCACCCAGGTGCCCCTAGGGAAAATATTTAAATTAGTGTCACATACTTTACTGACTGAGCCAGCTAGTTTCCCCAGAAAATTTTATTTCACTTTTTAATATATTTCTAAAGATTATTATTATTATTATTTTAAAGTTTACTTATTTTGAGAGAGATAGAGAGATAGTGAGCAGGGCAGGCATAGAGAAGGAGGGAGAGAGACAATCCCAAGCAGGTTCTGCTAAAGGGGGCTTGATCTCACAAACTATGAGATAGTGACCTGAGCCGAAATCAAGGGTCAGACGTTTAACAGACTGAGCCATCCAGGCACCCCTAGCATGAGACTTTTGATCTCAGGGTCATGAGTTCAAGCCCCATGATGTGTGTACAGTTTACTTAAAAATATATAATATAATGTAGTATAATATAATATAAAAATAATAAAAAGTAATAAAACTATGAGTTTGGGTAAGATCTAGGGTGAGTGTGATTATAGAAGAGACCCACTGACTGAGCCCTGGGACACTGTAACATCTGTAGGTTGGGTAGTTTAGTAGTAACCAGTTACATAGATGGAGAAGAAATACTTGGATGTTGGGTGTCTGGTTGACTCACTGTAGAGCATGTGACTCTTGATCTTAGGGTTGTGAGTTTGAGCTCCACATTGGGTGTAAAGATTACTAACTAGCTAACTAACTAACTAACTAATTGGATGTTTAAATCACTAGACTTGTCAGTTATCATTTATATCAACTTCCCATCCTTCATCCGGATTGAGCTTTGGAGTTGAGAACCATTAAGTGATAAGCTGAACTTTTAAGGAGCATCTCATTGAGAATGGAAATGGAAGAGAAAAGATGTATCAGTATAGCCTACAGGCCTGAGGAAAATCCATATTAGCACTAGGAATTGGGGCAGTTTTGTTAGTTAGGTAATATGAAAATACAGCAATTTCTCCTTTGTTGTTACATTTAAAGAAATGTAAGGAGCTTTCTCTTTGTATTTTTTTATTGTGTAGAATATACTTCATTTAAAATTTACAATTTTAACCATTTTTAATTGTACAATTCAGTAGTATTAATTACACTTACAGTGTTGTGCAACCATTCCATTTGAGGAGCTTTAGATTCCACTCATAAGACATGTAAAATATAAATAATGATATTATTAAATATGTCTGTATTTTCTGGGATAAACTGAAAATTGGGAACCTGGGGGAAAATAAGTTTTAAATCTGGACTCATCATTAGTGATTACATGTTTCTAGAAACACCTTGCAGAAGCATATCCATAGAAAGAGAAAGAGGAAACCAGTGCCAATAATAGGAAAGGTTGGAATAACTATTGAAGATCTAACCGATCATTTCTGAAAGAGACAATACAAGTCCATAACAACTTTGGTCATAAAGAATAGGAATGAATTCTGCCCAGCCTGGAAGAAAGTGATGAGGGGCTCACAGTAAAACAGTGCCCCAGGAGGAGCAGTTAAGTAAAAGTCTTGGAGTACAGTGGGGGCAAGGAGAAGGAACTGGAAAGTTCCTAAGAGTTTAGGGCAGAGACTGGGCTGGTGGGGAGTAGAGCTCAGTGGGATTTGAGAACTTATCAGAAGGCATAGATTCAGAAAGGATGGGCAAGCATATGTATTTGTATAATTTGTAGGGCCCCAAAGAAAGAGCAATCTGCTTTAACAGTATTTCTGTGACAAAAGCGATGAGGTGGAGTGGAAGCATTTTAATAGGTGGTTAGGGAGTGTAGAAACTGAGGTTCACTGAGAAGCTCTGAGAAGGCAGAACTGATTTGGCGGGAGATGGTGCAATTTCAATCCTGGAAAGAGCAATGAGGAACCAAAAGGTTGTTTCTGGAAAGGATTCATCTGAGGTAGGGCAATTACAAGTCAATGGACGGGGGAGAGCTTTCTGAGGTGGTGGGTTTTGGTGGGAACTTCTCGTTAGCCACGCTTCCCATCTTCCATCAGAGCCTAAGAGGCCTGGTAGGCGAGGCCGGGAGGAGGGTCTTGGGTGAGGCTGGATATGGGAGGTGGCGAGGGTGGGTGACTCCCACTCGTGGTGCGGGCCCAGGCCCCGCCCCTGTCGTACGCCATCAGCCCGCGCCGCGCAGCTGGGTGTTATTCCGTCCCGCCCGCGCGGCGGTCGGTGCCCTGTCACCGCCCGCTCTGGCCATGTCTCCAGCCAGCGGCTTATAAATTGGCAACCCGAGTTCCCAACGCGGCCCTGGTCCTGATGGCGGCGGCGGCGGCCCTGGCTGCGGCCGATCCCCCCCCCGCGATGCCGCAGGCGGCAGGAGCCGGAGGGCCCACTGCCCGCCGGGACTTCTACTGGCTGCGCTCCTTTCTGGCCGGAGGTGGGTGTTAGTGGAGAGGAGCCGGCGTGCTCGGGTGGCAGGGCGCGATCCCGGGCAGATCCGGTGTTTGCAGCCGCGGTGACATTCTTGGACTCTGGGTGATTCAGTGCCGGCTCGGTTGTTTGCACCGACCTGTTGTAACTCTTTCTAATAATCACTTACTAGTGACAGCAGGAACCTGGGGAGGAAGGGCCTCGAGCCGTCAGGAAGCGGACTGGCCGAACCAAGCACCCATTCTTCAGGGTCGGACAGTAGCGGAAAGAGCGGAGTCCTTTACGGAGACCCCAGGGTTTCAGTGAGACATGTTGGGCACCTCTTTCTTGTGTAAAGACCGTTAAGTGACCCAGTGTAGAATTGGATTTTGCTGTTTGCTTTAAAGAAAATAGCGGAGGACAGTTTTTTAAAAGATGATGGGGGAAATTGTGTAAAACCGTCTACAACCAAACTGGTTCCAGTGGTTGTAGTAAACTGATCTCTAGTTACACGACAGGTAGCTGGTGCAGCCCTCCTATCCCTGTTAATGTGAGGCTAGAAAGTTCATAATTGTCTCTCAGAAATTTCCTCTGCCTTCCCATAAAGAAGTGTTTCAGTCACTACCCTCTCTTAATTGATTGTCTGGGTTGTCAACACTTAATTACTTATTAAGGCTGGGAATTAAAAAAAATTCCACATGATGAGGGCTTGTGGAAAGAATCTGTAGACAGCAGTAGTGTTAAGAATTTAATTATTTTGTTCTTCTGATAAAAACGACATTCGTTCATTTATACAGGGAATATGAGTGCCTGCAACGTGCCTGCTACATGGTCAGTGTGTATCAGAGAACAAAAAGATCATTGTTTACATGATTGTTTACATGATTGTTTACATTGATTGGGGAGTTGAGGAGAGAAAGACAATAAATAAAGTGAAGAAGTAAGTTATATGGTATGTTAGAAGGTGATGAATGCAACGGGGAAAAGTAAAAAGGGGAACGCAGAAACTGAGTGGGTGCAAGGTGAACTAAGATAGTTATAAGTCGCTTGGAGAGAGTGACCCTAGAGCAGACTTGAAGAAGTGAGAGAGTTAAGAAAGTTGATGTCTGAAGAGGAATGTTTCAGGCCAGAAGGAAAGCCATGTAGCTGGAGCCAAGTGGTGTTGATGGGGGTAAAAGGTTAGAGAGGTAATGGGGAGGCAGAAGGAAGAGCTTTGCAAGCAGTTGTAAAGATTCCAACTTTTACTTGCAGTGAAGTAGGAACTGCCAAACTGATTTCTAAAGTTGTATTGGTATTATCAGAGTTTGTGTCCTCTGTGTTTGTGTATGTGTGTGTGTGCTTTCCCTTTACATAGGTGTTTAATGGTATCTATTTTAGCTTTAATTTGCATTTCCCTGATAACTTACGATGGCAAGTATATTTTCATATTCTTTTGGCCATCTGTGTCTCTTATTTGATACAGTGCTTCTTCAGATTTTTGGTAAGTATGAATAACTTTGTATGGGTATTCTTGGTTCAAGTGATAAGAAAAAATACCACTGGGCAAGTTACTTAGCCTCCCTGTGCCTCAGTTTCTACATCTTTTAAATGGGGAAAGGAGAGTACCTATATCAGCTTGTAATGATGAAATGAGATAGTACCCCTAAAAGCCTTGACACCCGATGCCCTCATTGGTACCCAGTGCCCTCAGTTAAATCTCTTAGCCTAGTACCTGGTACAAAGTAAACAAACACTCAATACTTGTTGACTATTGTTGGTTAGCAGCAGTGTTGGGCAAATAACTTCATTTGCTCAAAAGGAAGATAAAATCTGCATGGCCTAACTCAGTGGATTGTTGTGGTGATTGAGTTATAAAATAATGTGATGAAATGAGTTAAGACACTATCAAAGAAAACTGGTTATTGCACACATTCCAAATATTTCATTATATGGTTAGCTCATAATGACTGTGAAGATAATATAACAAAATATTATGAAACCAAATATACCCAAGTGCAAATTAGTTTTCATTTATCCTCAATTTGGGGCAGCCATGACTATTATTTTCATTAGTTCATATAATAGAAGTTTGTAATATATATACTTATATGTGGATTTGAATACGAATAGGCATTTTATTTTTGGATATCTCAAGAGTATGACTTTTAACCTTAGTTACATGCTAGGCTATTAAATAAATGTGAGTGATTTTGTCTTTCATTTTTAAAAGTTTGTAAAGTACGAGTCTACATTCATTAAACAAACATTTTTTGGGTGCCTACTATGTGCCAGGCTCTCTACTGGTCTTTGGGGATGTAGTTGTAAAGGAGACCTACACAATCCCAGTCCTTTTTTACTTTCTGGATCAAATATGCAATTGATGAAGAGCTTAATGTAATCACAAAAGACACCAAAGACTTTTAATCCACTGTTTTATAATAATAACAGCCTGTTTTATTAAGTGTTTACAACATGTAGGGTACTTTACAAAATTGTCTTAGTCTGATTGGGCTACTATAACAAAAGTACCATAATGTGGGTAGGTGGCTTATAAATAACATTTTTCCTCCCTCACTCCCTCCTTCCCTTCCCCTCTCCCTTCCTTCCTTCTCTCCTTCCTTTATTTATTCTTTTTTCCCTCCCTCCCCTTCTTCTTTCCTTCTTTCGTTTCTTTTTATCAACCTGGAAACTTTAGACGTTATTTCTCATAGTTCTGGAAGCCAGGAAAGCCAAATCATGATGTCTGCAGATTTGGTGTCTGATAAAGACCTGCTTCCTAATAGAGGGCGTCTTTTCACTGTGTTTTCACCTGGTGGAAGGGGCCAGGGATTTCTCTAGGCTTCTATAAGGGTATTAATCTCATTCATGAGGGCTCAATCCTCCTGACCTAATCAATTCCTAAAAGCCCCACCTCTAAATACCATCATATTGGGAATTAGTTTTCAACATATGAACTTGGGGGACACAATCTATATATAATAAGGAGTCTTTATATATTATCATCTTAGAAGCATGTGAGGTAGTAGGGCTGCCCTGGATTCTGACCCATGTACACACATTACTCTCATCCATATGTGTGCACAGAGGCAGTGTGGTAGGGACCAAGAACATAACTGCTGAATATATAAACGAATGACTGAATTTTATGGGTAAAAGTTGGTTGTTTCAATGAAGAGTCATCCATAAGTAGAGGTTACTTGAAACAGAGCCTCATAGTTGGATAAATACCTTCAAGTGTCTGTCTCCTTAACTACATTTAGCAAGATTCCTAGTGTTTATCAGGTATTAGGGGGAAGATTTACACTCTTCTAATTTATTTTTAAGTCTGACATACTCAATTATTAAGTTACAGGGAATGGGAGCCAGTCATCTGCATATCCCTGCAACTGGGCAGTTCTACCCGTGGGACTAAATTAGAAATGAGAAGGTGTGTTGGCTGAGTAAATAATGATTTCAATGTGGAAAGAAATAGTATGCAATTTCATCCTGACTGTTTAAAAATTTTTCAGGTATTGCTGGATGCTGTGCCAAAACAACAGTTGCTCCTTTGGATCGAGTAAAAGTTTTATTACAAGCTCACAATCACCATTACAAACATTTAGGTGAGTTAACGGAGTCTAAAGATAAAAAATGAATGAAAACTTCCCTCTACTGGGTTGGTTTCCATTTGTGAGTTAGTGGAAAGAGGACACAAAAGAGAGTTCAAGTTTGGGAGCAAATTTTGCAAGAGATTTATTTCTAGACACACGTAAGGGCTCAATCTGCTTTTTATTTTTTATTATTTTTTCAAACATATTTTTTTCATTTTAGAGAGAGAGAGAGAGTGGGGGAGAGAGGCAGAGGGAAAGAGAGAGAATGTTAAGGAGGCTCCACACTTAGCGCAGCGTATGACACAGTCTTGATTGTACAAGCTTGTGATCATAACCTGATCCAAAACCAAGAGTCAGAGGCTGAGCCACCCAGGTGTCCCTCAACCTGATTTTTTAAAAAATATCCAATTAATAATGGAGATAATGTTTATTCTATTATTTATTATTTACTTATTTTAAAGTAATCTACACCCAGCCTCAAGATTAAGAGTTGCAGGCTGTACCGACTGAGTCACACAGGCAACCCTAACCCTATTCCTTTAAACACCCAGTTAAACAAGCCTCCTAGAAATGTTAGGGCAAATAGAATTCAATGCAGTTAGTATGGATAAACTTACATTGTTAAAGGATATGAAACCCTCATTTGTTCCTTACAAATATAAGAGCTATTTAATTAACATGTATACTCATTTAATATATCATTGGTGGGAATAAACATTTTTTTATAGCCTTTTTGGAGGGCATTTTTATATTTATTAGCTGTGGGCTTTTCATATATGGCTTTTATGATGTTAAGGTATGTTCCTTCTATCCTGACTTTCTTGAGGGTTTTTATTAAGAAACGATGCTGGGGGCGCCTGGGTGGCTTAGTCGGTAAGCGTCCGACTTTTGACTTTTGCTTAGGTCATGATCTCACGGTTCATGGGTTCGAGCCCCGCGTCGGGCTCTGTGCTGACTGCCAGCTCGGAGCCTGGAGCCTGTTTCAGTCTGTGACTCCCTCTCTCTCTGACCCTCCCCTGCTCACGCTGTCTCTCTCTCTCTCTAGAAATAAATAAAAAACATTTAAAAAAAAATGCTTTTAGGATATCTTTTTTTTTAATGTTAATAAGTACCTACAACTTAGATTTATAGGAAGATATCAAAAGATTACTTGCATTCTAAAATTCAAAGTGATTTACTTTTGTATTTGATCAAATTTTTGTTTGAAAAATTTGGAACGTAACCTGAATTTAAATAGCTTAATAATAGAAGTAGTGATGTATTTATGAGAAATCTGTACTAGTATGAACATTAATAGAATAAATTATACATATATATATCTCTCCACATATAGGATCAGAACTCAGGCCTTTGTTTATCACTCTTCCAAATTAAAATATTCTAACAATGAGAATTCCTCCCAAATTTAAATAGTTGTGATAGGTAGTTTTTAAATTTTTTTCTTTTATTTAGCAGTTTCCTTATATAAACAAATCACAAATGAATCTAGGTCAATCTGGGAAACCTTCCTTTATTCTTCCAGAGTCAATCACCTGCAGTGCAGTATGTGGTCCTTGAATATGTTTCTGTTAATAATTTGTAAATTGCTGGAAGTTAATATAATTTGTGATAATTATAAATACAGTTTAATGTAATTTATGGCTGTTTTTGCTATAATATGTTTTATAGTTTTATTTGAGTTACGCTTATATAATTTGGACTTCTATATTTTTAGTACGTTTTACTATTAAACATAAATTATTCTTCATGTAATTCCTCATGCAGAATTATATCATGAATGATAGTATAGTAATCTTTTCTGTGATTGTCATGAAAATTTGAATGTAGTTTACTCTGTTTTAATAGTATTTTTCTTCTAAACATTTTTCTAAAAATAGGAGTATTTTCTGCATTGCGTGCTGTTCCCCAAAAGGAAGGATACCTTGGATTATATAAAGGGAATGGTGCAATGATGATTCGAATCTTTCCCTATGGTGCAATCCAGTTTATGGCATTTGAGCACTATAAAACGGTATTTGAACTTCCTTATTGTTTTCCTTTTGTGTGTTTGAATATCATAGTTAGTTGACAGGCCTTTGCTTTGGCCTTTAAAGTTACTTTGGATCACTGGGTAAAGTTAATACCTTTTTGAAGGAAAAAGACTTGTGATAGTTTAAATTTTTAAATATAACTTGGTTTTGTAGTTATCTAGTTCAGCATTATTAGTCATTTTTGAGCAAATTGTTTATGTATATATTTATGAAGAAGAGCCAAAGTATACTTCGAATAGATAGTAATAAATCCAGAAAATGTTAATAACTTTTTAATGTGCTTTTTGTTTCTCAGCTGTAGGAAAGGAACATTGTGGCTTTGGATTTCTTACAAATAAAATAGTGAAATCATATTTTGAAAGTTTGTTTTTGAGTAATGCAATCAGTTACCTTTTCCCATCTTAGGCATTGATTGACTTTCTCTTTTCTATGGGACTGAAAGTTTATTCTCTCAAACATCTTAACACAGAAAATGGTTAAGTATGTTAAATTTTATAGGGTATCTTTAAAAGAAGAGTAAGTAATGGAGATGAGAACAACATTCCAAGCTAATCAGTCAGAATCGGTGTCATCAGTGTATCAAGACTTCATCGTCTGTAGTGGCATTTTATTTGTACTACTGCCCCTCACACTTACGTATATGTGGTCATGAATGTGCACTATAGCATACTTGGCAATTCTAAGTTAGATTGTGGAAGCACAGAATTGGTGCAAAGGCTTCATAGGAAATACCTGATCTTATGATGTGCTGTAACACTGTTCACCTTTATACACTTGTGGTCATTTCACTGGCATTTGACACTAATTTTCTTTTTACTAATTGTGTAACTGTTTTTTCATTATTAAACAATGAAATGAGAAGTATTTTTAAAAGATTCCATTTAATTTTGTGTTTTCATTTCTAGTTAATTACTACAAAGCTGGGAGTTTCTGGTCATGTGCACAGATTAATGGCTGGATCCATGGCAGGTAAGAGGATTGGGTATATTTTCTTTCTGACAAATTAATTTTCTACTAAAATACTTAATTTGATTTAGGTAATATTTATGACATTGATTAAGTAACATACATTTTTCATCTTCCTACATTCAGTTATACAAGAAATCATTAATATCCCACCTCAGAAAAAATATTTTACCGTAGGGGAAGATAAGGAATAGTCTAAATGTACAATTATATGAACAACATACATTCTCTTTGACGATTCTGCTTCTGAAATTTTTTTTTCTTTCAAACTTTTTTTTTTAAATGATGGAAAAAACCAAGAGGCCACTGTGCCTTTATAAAGAAACATTTGGGCGCCTGGGTGGCACAGTCAGTGAAGTATCTGACTTTGGCTCAGGTCTTGATCTCATCATTCATGGGTTCAAGTCCTGCGTCAGGCTCTGTGCTGTTAGCTCAGAGCGTGGATCCTCCTTCAGATTCTGTGTCTCCCTCCCTCTCTCTCTCTGCCCCTCCCCTGTTGTGCTCTGTCTTTGTCTCTCAAAAATGAATAAACATTAAAAAAACATTAAAAAATACCATAATGACTATAATAATACAAACTCCTGTACAGTGAAAATAGTTCCATTCCCTAAAAGCAATCACTAATCACTTTTAGCAGTTTCTTATGTATGCTTTTTTTTTAAAGTTTATTTATTTATTTTGAGAGAGAGAGAGCACAAACAGGGAGGAGCAGAGAAAGAGGGAGAAGGAGAGAATCCCGAGCAGGCTCCACACTGTCATTGCAGAGCCTAACATGGGGCTCAAACCCCCAAACCAAGAGATCATGACCTGAGCTGAAATTGAGAGTCATACACTTAACTGACTGAGACACCCAGGTGCCCCATATGCTTTTTCCAGTACTATTCTGTAAGATTAGAGAGTTCCGTTTACAGTTACCTCAAGACTGTTTTCTATATCAATACATAGATCTTCCTTATTTTTTTAAAGACCTGTGTTATATTCTAAAGCATGAATGTATCATGTTTTTTCCTTTTTAAGTTTTTGTTTATTTATTTTGAGAGAGAGGGAGAGCATGAGTTGGGGAGGGGCAGAGAGAAAGGGAGAGAAAGAGAATCCCAAGCAGGTTCTGCACTGCCATGTGGGGCCCAAATCCATGAAATGAGAGAGCATGACCTGAGTTAAAATCAGGAGTTGGATGCTTAACCAATTGAGCCATCCAGGCACCTCTGAATATATCATGCTTTATTTAATTCAGTCCTCTATTGACTGGCATTTGGAATATTTTCAGGTTTTGTTTCACAAATAACCACTGTACTGTGCTGTTATATCTGTAAAATAAAAATTTTTTTTTAATGTTTTTTTTTATTTATTTCTAGGACAGAGAGAGACAGCGTGAGCAGGGGAGGGTCAGAGAGAGAGGGAGTCACAGACTGAAACAGGCTCCAGGCTCTGAGCTGGCAGTCAGCACAGAGCCGACGTGGGGCTCAAACCCACGAACCGCGAGATCATGACCTAAGCGAAAGTCGGACGCTTAACCGACTAAGCCACCCAGGCGCCCCATGTGTATTTTAATTTTGATAAGCGTTGTCAAACTGATCTTTATAATGCTTTTAATGACTTTTTCCCCTAGTATACCATACCAACACTGGGTCTTATCAGATTTTTAATATTTGACAATTACTATTATTTTTTTAAAATGTTTGTTTATTTTTGAGAGAGAGAGAGAGAGAGAGACAGTGTGAGTAGGGGAGGAGCAGAGAGAATGGAGACACAGAATGCGAGTGGGCTTCAGGCTTTGAGCTGTCAGCACAGAGCCCGATACAGGGCTTGAACCCATGAACTACGAGATCATGACCTGAGCCAAAGTCGGACACTTAACCGACTGAGCCACCCAGGTGCCTCAATATTTAGCAATTAATTATGAGTAAGATTGGATCAGCTTTCCAATGTTTATTGACCATTAGCATTTCTTTTACTTTCAGTCTGAGTTGTTTCTATTTTTTTAAAATTTTTAATGTTTTTTGTTTATTTGTGTGTGAGAGAGAGAGAGAGAGACAGCGTGAGCAGGGGAGGGTCAGAGAGAGGGAGATACAGAATCTGAAACAGGCTTCAGGCTCTCAGCTGGTTGTCAGCACAGACCCTGATGCGGGGCTCGAACCCACGAACTGTGAGATCATGACCTGAGCCGAAGTTGGATGCTTAACCGACTGAGCCACCCAGGTGCCCCCCGCTTTTTTTTAAGTATATTTACTTTGAGAGAGACGGAGACAGCTGGAGCAGGGGAGGGGCAGAGACAGAGGGGAAGAGAGAGAATCCCAAGCCGACTCCACACTGTCAGTGCAGAGCCCAGTGTGGGGCTCCAACTCATGAAGCCATGGGATCATGACCTGAGCAGAAACCCAAGAGTTGGATGCTTAGCTGATTGAGCCACCCAGGCGCCCCATAAATTTTAATTTTTAAATAAAATATTTTTTTAATTCTGCAATTATAGATAATAATAATTCCATTGTTCAGTATTTCTAGTTTTATTACAGTGTTTAACTAATTACATTTTACATTTTGTTTCTACGATTATAAACAGTTGAAATGAATGTTCTAGTTAATTATTATTTATATTAGGTATCTTTGCTCCTGTACCTTTGGTGGCCTTTAAAAGTAGTTTGGATATTTCTATATCTGCCAAAATAAAAACTGGTGTGTTTTTCACAGTCATTTCAACAGAGCTTATTTTAAAGTTTTTCTGAACTTCAAACTTTTCCCTTATTCTGTAACTATAATCCAGTACATGTGGAACCTCAATCAACCAAAAGAAGGAAAAACTAGTGACTGAGAATCAAGGTTTGTATATTTAAGGAGGTCTTCCTCTTCTTTCCTTCTGTTTCAGTTGTCTAAAATCAGTCTTGCTCTGTCAGTTCTTACGGTATGAAGACTGGCAGGAAAAAGAGAAGAGAAAAAAGAGAAGAGTTAGAAACTAGAAGTGATAAGCTGAGTTTTGCTGCTACCTTCTCTGGTCTACTCCAGTCTGGTGTTTTAGCTCAGGGCTGGGAGGTCAGATGTACAGAACACTTCCTGGATCCTGGTTGGCCTCCATTATATTACATTGACCATGGGCAGATCATTTAAGCCCTCTGTAATTCACTCTTCGTTTGTTAAAGTGGAGTTTTGTTTGTCCCACTCCCTTTCTTTCTGAGTTGTTTTGAAGGTCTAAGAACTGCTATGAAAATATTCTGAAAGATCTGAGGACTTCCTTAAATATGAGGGAATATTATTAGACCTTCCATGCCATTGACTTGTTACATGCTCTTGAGCCAGCCGCCTAAATTCTTTATTCCTCTTTCTGTCTCATTTGTAACACAGGGAAAATTTTAGTTTAAATAAAAGTGATATTGGGGGCATTCACTTTTAAATGCCCCCCTCTGTAAAGAGAACTCTCATACTATTCTTACTTTCTGATCTTATACTCTAATAAACTTTTGCATCCTCAAAAAATAAACAAATAAACAGATAAAGGTGATATTGAAAATATTTAATAATCAGTATAGCTTGTGTGGTAACCAAGCAGGATATAGGCTGGATGTCAGCAGTGAGAATGGCTTTACAGTGCTATTATTAGATTATTATTAGAACAAGTTATTAGAAGTGATTGCACATTGTTCTTTTGAGAATCTCAAAGAGGCTTGGAGGCACATTTCCTAAATAATTTAATATTTAAAAGGGAATGCTATTCCCCCTTGAGCCCTGATCCAGAATCCAGAAGCAATAAGCTTCCTGTATTTTTGGAGAAATCTCTCTTCTGAGCAAGTAGTATAACTCGATTTCAGAACTTACCCTTTAGTTAATAGAGTTGTGGCCTGATTTACATGTGGGATGGGCATGATGTTCAGATCTCTGCTCTCTAGCCCTTTGGCTCTTTGACTTAAAGTCATGCAGTCATCTGATTTCCACATGAGACTACTGTGCTAAAGGCATCATTCATACACAGTTATTCTTTTGAGTAATAATGATTGCAAGTGTGGCTCTTGAATGTAATACTTGAATTATCTCTCTCTAGAGTACTCTGAGATTCAGAGGTTGCACATAACTGTAGACAGGTTATTAGTTATTTACAACTGATAGTTAATCATCAGGCTTGAATCGTGATGTGGTTCCAAAAGACAGGATATAGTAGAATTGAACTTTCTTGGATATGTACTCTAGACCAATTTCCTTAGCTTTCCAGCTTATCTTTTTTTTTTAAATTTTTAAAATTTTATTTCTAGGAGAGAGAGAGAGAGAGAGACAGCGTGAGCAGGGAAGGATCAGAGAGAGAGGGAGTCACAGACTGAAACAGGCTCTAGGCTCTGAGCTGGCAGTCAGCACAGAGCCCGATGCGGGGCTCGAACCCACGAACCGCGAGATCATGACCTAAGCGAAAGTCGGACGCTTAACCGACTAAGCCACTCAGGCGCCCCCTGGCTTATCTTTTGTATCGATGATGCATGGAGCCCTTCCTTTGTCTTAAGTGTGTGTTTCAAATCCATGCATTTTTTTTTCGTTGAACTGTAATCTCTTTGGATGTGTATATGAAGTCTGGTTGCTGCTTCTATATATAGCCTCAGATGGGAAGGAAGGTAGTGAGGCAGGAGGGAAGCCATCTCTGAAAACTCTAATCTACTTCCATATTCACTGAGAAGTTGGAGAGGAAGGAATTTAATTGATGACAGCCTGGATATGCTCCTTTGCTTCAACTATGTATTATCCAATTTCTAATATCTACTCTGTTCTTTGTAACTGGGGTGCAAGAGCACCTGGCTCCAGGGGTCCCAAGCAGACCAGGTTTGGCCCCTCACCACTGACAAAATCCAAAGGCAGAGACTGAGGGGTAGTGAAACAAGAACGGAATTTGTTTCAGTGAGGCCAACACCTGGAGAACAATAGACTAATATCTCAAAGACTGTCTCTAAAGTGCTGTAAATACCTCTAGGTTAATATAAGGAAAATGTGGGACAAAGGTCCGTGGACAGTAAAGGTCAGGTTAACCATTGTCTTGGTGTCAATCACATGGGGTCCTGTTGGCATCTGGCAGTCACCATTGCTTGAGGGGGTAGTTTTGGTTCCCATCAAGGATGCTTGCTGGGTCTTTTGCCTGAGTTAAGACATAAGTTGGAAAGACGTACTTAAACAATTAGAAAGTACAGATGAGGTCAGAATGGAGGTAGTTGAAGTCCTCCTTCATCTTCCCTCGACTGCCTTCTCCATGTAGTGTTACCTCCTCTGTTAAGAAGTTCTTTATGCTTCTTGCTGGAGCAGAATAAAAGATGTATATGTTCCATATTTTCAGAATATGATCTCCAAAGTTTTAGTGACCAAGGATCTGTCTTTGGTATTGTGTTTACAAATCTAATTTGCAACCAGAAATTTTGCTTTTTATACAGTGATTATGAGGTACTGTTGTACTCTTCAAAGCTTTGCAAATCAGTAAAATCTAAGTGCTGATTAAGGTATGTTCTTGGGTTACCACAATTCCTGGATTCTAGACTATAGAGATAATAAGATAAGCATTTAGGGAAAAAACAGTCTCATTAAGTTTGGATTCATCATTAAGTCCTCAGTTTCTTGACTAAGGGAGGAAAAGAGAAGTTTGCACATACATAAAGATTGCAAACATATCTCAGCTTGATTGAGTCTCATTGCTTCCTGGTAGGTGAAGATATACTGCTCTCTGTATTGGATTGTGGTCATAAAGTGGGGGAATAGAAAAACTATCACCACCACTATTTGAGGTAGGTAGTTTCTGATTTCTCTTATTTGCACTTAGAGGACTTTTTTGACCTCCCTGTAGAGCAGTGATAGATTAGTAAGGAAGAGCTATGTGAGTATAGAAAAATGCCGAAACAGGAAACAGTAGATTTATGAATAGAAAATCCCAGTCACCATTTGGATACATATGTCAGTCTGATTACTCAGTTACATATTTGTCTTCAATAATCTGGATGTTCTGTTTTCTTTTTCGTCACAGTTCTTTTTTGCTTTTTTTCTTTTTATTTGAAGTGTTGAAGTACAGGAAGAGATTGAGAATGGAGGAATTTGGGTAAAAAGAGGAGACAAATGATATGGTTCACAAAAGAAAGGGTCAAAAAATGAATAGCTTGAAAAAGAACATACTGAGAGAGTAATAATATTTACTATATGTTGGGAATTATTTTAAGCATTTACATATATTAAATCACTTAAACTTCATAAAACTCTGATTTGGGTAATGACTTATTATGCCGTCCGTTTTATAGATTCTGAAGCTGACACCCAGATTAAGTAAATTGTTCAAGATCACACAGCCAGTTAGTGGTAAAATCTGATTTGAATGGAGTCTGATTCACTCTTGCGTCCATACTCATAAGTTCTTTTGACCATTTGATCAGTTTTGACCCCAACAGTCAAAAACAAATAATATAAAAATAAATTAGCTGAAATGAGAAAAATTCAAGCCAAGAAAATCTGGTGCTGGATTACTTGACAGGTAGACTATACACATGCCTAAATCGCCAGCAAAGCAGGGACATTTGGTATTTTTAAAAAGCTTTGATGTAGTCATTGTGAGGAAAATCAGAACTTAGTTAGATGTCCTCAAACTTGTTTTACAACACAGTATTATTTTTAGTTTCAACAACGCAAGACATCATGATCTTTTCTGTAGTTAGGGTTTGTAGAAAACTACATTTAGCCCTGTAGAGGACTTTATACTTTTATACTTAGGGTGAAGGGTAAAATAGAATAGTTCTTATTCCCTCTTCATTCCCCAAAATAAGTAAACATTTAAAGTCATTAAATTAGTTTTCAAGATTTACAGAGTACAAAATTATTATATTCCAGGGTTTAAAATTACATTGAAATCATTAAGTTGTGGGGCACCTGGGTGGCTCAGTTGGTTAAGCGTCCAACTTTGGCTCAGGTCATGATCTCACAGTCTGTGGGTTCGAGCCCCACGTCAGGCTCTGTGCTGACAGTTGAGACACTGGAGCTTGCTTTGGGTTCTGTGTCTCCGTCTCTCTCTGCCCCTCCCCTGCTCACTCTCTGTCTGTCAAAATAAAGACATAAATTTTTTTTTTTTAAATGAAACCATTAAGTTGCTTTTAGGATATTGAAAAACAGCAACAAAACTTGGTGATTTTTATAGCCTTATGTTAAGTAACAAAATTCAACTGAAAAAATTTGAGGATCAGATCGGCTTTATTCAACAATTCTTGAATTGAGCAGCATCCCATCCAGAAATAGAAAGGAGCTCTGAGGAGGCGTCCAAAATGGAAGGCTTCTATAGGCGGAAGGGGAAAGGGTTAAATAAATAGTGGGGACATTACTGGAGAAAGTTGAAACTGTAGTTAGGTTAAGTATCAAGACTTGGTTTGGTGACATTGACTTAGCACAAGTGGTCCATTTGGAGGACTTCTTTTACATTTTTAAGCCCGCTATTTCTTTTTTTAAATTTCCTTTTTTTAATGTTTATTTAATTTTGAGAGAGAGAGACAGCGTGAACAGAGCAAGTGGAAAGAGAGAGGGAGACACAAAGTTCAAAGTAGCCTCCAGACTTTGAGCTGTCAGCACAGAGCCTGATACAGGGCTTGAACCCACAGATTGGGAGATCGTGACCTGAGCCAAAGCTGGCCGCCTAACCAAATGAGCTACCCAGGTGCCGCATAATCCTGTTATGTCTTTTTAACATTTGCTAGCAGGTTTGTTTTTCTTAGGAAGATTTGGTTGATCAAATTTAAAAGAAATATACCATATAAAAACATGGTAAAATAAACTGGCTAAAAAAATTGTGAAACTGGATCATGAGTTTAGCATTCCAGTAATCATTGGCATTATTTTTTGCCATTCTCTTACATACAGTTAGGTTATGTCAGTTCCTCTCTGATTCATAGTCTTGCAACTTGTAGGTTGATGCCCCTTTCACCTTTTACAGATTTCTGAATGTACTCATTTCCCACCAATTTATCATTTTGCCACTTTGTTAATTTACGGTTATTTCATGTGAAGCCACCCAAAGCCAGTAAGAAGACAGCTAGAAGATATGGAACGTGTGAGAAGGAAAGAAGAAATAAGTAGAGTCAGAGAGCAAATGGGAGAGGCAAGACCAAAGTGATCCCGATTAGGGAAGAGAAAAAAAATTGTTAAAATTAACAGAAGTTGTAAAAATGGATAGTGATGAATTGAGAAAATCTTAGCAAAATCTGATGTTTAACCAAGTTGTGTTGTGTCAGCACAATCAAGACCTAAAATTGTCAGCCTTTTGATTCTCTTATCTGTGTTAAAATTTCTTAACATGAAACACTCCAATAAAGATGGAACTAGTTTATAGAGAATCTCTCCTAATTTTATTTTCTAAAAATTTCCCTTGCAAAATCGTTAGCAGAAGCTGTAAAAAATTAAACCAACTTGCAAAAACATGTAGTTTTATAAATAACTGGTTAATAAGGTATTTGCTGGAGTCTCTAGGGGGCTTAATTAGGCGTCCAACTTCGGCTCAGGTCATGATTTCATGGTTCGTGGGTTCAAGCCCCACGTTGGGATCTGTTGCTGACAGCTAGATCAGAGCCTGGAGTCTGCTTCAGATTCTGTGTCTCCCTCTCTCTCTGACCCTCCCCTGCTCATGCTGTCTCTATCTCTCTCAAAAATAAAATAAAACATTAAAAAAGTTTTTAAAAATAAGGTATTTGTTGCGATTCAAATGTAATGGTATTGCCAAACCTTATCTCAGAAACACCACCTTTGTACTTAATTAATTAATTAAAATTTTAATGTTTTTAAAAAACATTTAGATGCAGCTTAAAAGAAGCCATTTAGAAAAGTCACTCTCTTGCATACCCTAGGCAGCTGATTTGAAGACCAATAGGTAACATATGAATATGTTACATAGTTTTAAAATGAATAGCTTGAAAACAAATAGCACAGATAAAGAGCTCACAAATCAAACTGGCTACAGTGGGGAATTGACCGGTTTAACACTGGCCTGATGGAATTTCTGAATAAAAAGTTAAGTTTAGAAATTTCAAAGCAAATGTTTAACAAGAAAACAAAATTACAGCAAGGCAACATTATGTCATGGTGTGAGTCAGAAAACTTTGTTTCAAATCCTACTCTGTGATATAGGAACTATATGAATTTTGTCACGTTACTTAACTACTTTGAACCTCACTTTTTTCAGTTGCAAAGAAGTAATAATAATATCCATCTTCCACCTTGTAGAATTGTTGGTTGTGTTTGGCATGTGAGGATTAGAGGTGGTATTTATAGAGAGCCTGGTATGGTGTGCTTGGCACATAGTGGCTAGTTTTCATTGCTATGGGCAAACTAAAAAAGGAAGGTTTAAAATATCACAGCTAAACCACAGATATGCTAGTCGTAAATCAGCCTTTCTTGGGGCACCTGGGTAATGAGGTCTGTTAAGTGTCTCTAGATTTGGGCTCAGGTCATGATCTCAGGGTTTGTGCCTTTGAGCCCTGCATCTGTGCTGTCAGTGTGGAGCCTGCTTGGGATCCTCTCTCTCCCACTTTCCCTTTCCCTCTGCCCCTCCCCAGCTTATGCATGATCTTGCTCTCTCTCAAAATAAATAAATAAATAAATAAATAAATAAATAAATAAACAAACAAACAAACAAACAAACAAACAAACAAACAAACTTAAAAATAGTAAATCAGCCTTTCTTCTAGGAGTCTAACCCAGTCTGACCGTCATTAGGCTAATCTTGATCCAAAATATTGCTTGTGTTTAAAATTAAATTCCAGGGGCACCTGGGTGGCTCAGTTGGTTGAGTGTCCTCTTGATTTTGGCTCGGGTCATGATCCCAGGATTGTGGGATCAAGCCTCTTGTGGACTCTGTGCTGAGCATGAAGCCTGCTTAAGATTTTCTCTCTCCCTCTGCCCCTCTCCCCTGCTTGTGTACTCTCTCTCAAATACAAAATAAATTTCATTACTTAACATTCAAATTAACTTTCCCTTCATTGTGGAAAGGAATTTAATTTTTGTCCTTCTCAGGAGAGAACTAAGGGTTGCCTGTGTTTGCACTGAAGTATTACCTGTATATTAGCTGTGTAGCTTTTTAGCTCACATAATGTTTTAGTCACCCAGGTAGAGATGTTATGAATGTTACCTAGATAATAACATAACACTCTTTTCCAACTCCTGTATAAGGAATGGCAAACTAATGTGGATTACTTTTAGGGAGCAGTGGAAGCTCTGACAGTATAGATTTAGGTGTGCACTGATAAAAATGGATGCAAAATTATAGTTGCATTTGTGAAGTAAATGAGGTAAGATATGTCAGGTCTATTAAATAAAATTAAACAGATACTAAAAAATAACTTAAAACTAAAATGTTAAATCAGGGCAAGAAAATGGAAATTACTTTAAATAACATCACTTGTACATTGTTGATTATTCTGAGTCAAAGTCGTGGCATAAAAGTTTTATTTTTATTTAAGACTAGTAAAAGATGAATTTATCCTGTTTAAAAGGTAGTATTAAAAGCCTACATACAGGGGCGCCTGGCTGGCTCAGTTGGTGGAGTGTATGACCCTTGATCTCTGAATTGTAGGTTTGAGCCCCATGTTGGGTATAGAGATTACTTAAAAATAAAATCTTAAAAAAAAAAAAAAAAGCCTGGGGCGCCTGGGTGGCTTAGTCGGTTAAGGGTCCGACTTTTGCTTAGGTCATGATCTCGCGGTTCGTGGGTTCGAGCCCCGCGGCGGGCTCTGTGCTGACTGCCAGCTCAGAGCCTGGAGCCTATTTCAGAGTCTGTATCTCCCTCTCTCTCTGACCCTTCCCTGCTCACGCTGTCTCTCTCTCTCTCTTAGAAATAAATAAAAAAATATTAAAAAAAAAAAGCCTACGTAGATAAAGGAAGTCATGATAATACTTTACACTCTTCCTTTCCAACCTGGGCCCAGAATGGCTCTGCAAAAAGGGGTGGAGAAAATAAGGCTGTTCTGCTGACCACACGGTAGTGAGCACAGAACACATCCTTACCATCCACAAGTACATTTATGAAGTAGGCTTCAGGAAGCATGTGCCTCATGTGCTCAGAGGGATACAGATGTTTGCCCTGAAGGAGATGGGAACTCCAGATGTACACGTTGACATTAGGCTCAACAATACCATCTGGGCCAAAGGAATAAGGAATGTCCCTTACACTGTATCCATTTGAGGTTGTTCAGAAAATGTAATGAGGATGAAGATTCATCAAAGAAGCTATAGGTGTTGGTTACCTGTGTACCAAACAGGCAACTGCCTTCAAAAATCTGTCACCACTTTAAAAAATCTTTACAATAAAAAATGTAGATGAGAACTGACAGCTGAGTGTCAAAGTTATGGAAACTCAAAAAGAAAAGAAGATAAAAAGAAAAAGTCAAGTCAGAAAGAAACCAAAATAATACAGAGAGAATGCTTTTTGCCCATTAAATGTTGGGAAAATTATCCAATAACTGAACATTCTAATTGTCTAATAATTATTTAATACTCCTGAGAAGTCAGGAAAATAAAACTTTTATTTATTTTTTATGTTTTATTAAAAAAATTTTTTTTGTTAATATTTATTTATTATTGAGAAATGGAGAGAGACAGAGCATGAGCAGAGGAGAGGCAGAGAGAAAGGGAGACACAGAATCTGAAGCAGGCTTCAGATGCGAGGCTTAAACCCATGAGTGGTGAGGTCATGACCTGAGCCGAAGTTGGACGCTCAACCGACTGAGCCACCCAGGTGCCCCAAGAAAATAGGACTTTTATTCCAATGGCTGACGTTATAAATTGACACAATTTTTCTGGAAGACAATTTCTATTAAAAACCTTACTCTTTTACACCTGAAACCAATTTGACTATATTAAACCAATTTACCTAACTAGAATTTGGAAAAAGAAAAAAAAAAAGAAATAAAAGCCTTACTCTTTGACCTAATAATTCTGTTTTAGGAATTTATCCATAATGGAAATGATGCACAAAAATATTTAGTTATAAAATCATTAACCAATGGGGTGCCTGGGTGACTCAGTTGGTTAAGCGGCTGACTTCGGCTCAGGTCATGATCTCATGATTCGTGGGTTCGAGCCCTGCATTGGACTCTGTGCTGATGGCTAGCTCAGATCCTGGAGCCTGCTTCAGATTCTGTGTCTCCTTCTCTCTCTGACCCTCCCCTGTTCATGCTGTCTCTCTCTGTCTCTCTCAGAAATAAATAAAACATTTTAAAAAATAAAAAAAAAAAGATCATTAACCAAAACCTTGTTCACTATTACACTATCATATAACAAATAATGGGGCATATATAAAATTAGATTAGACAACCTAAACGTCTAAGAGGATTGTGTTAAAAATTTTTGGTACATCCAGGTGATGTTTTTCTCACATGGGAAGATGTTCATAAAACAATGTACGGTAGAAAATTTGACTACGAAATAGAATTACATCTTAAAACTATTTTTTTTTAAATATTTTTATTTATTTCTAGGAGAGAGAGATAGACAGCGTGAGCAGGGGAGAGTCAGAGAGAGAGGGAGTCACAGACTGAAACAGGCTCCAGGCTCTGAGCTGGCAGTCAGCACAGAGCCCGATGTGGGGCTCGAACCCACGAACCGCGAGATCATGACCTAAGCGAAAGTCAGACGCTTAACCGACTAAGCCACCCAGGCACCCCTCTTCTTTTAAGAGTCAAATGCTCTACTGACTGAGCCAGCCAGCTGCCCCAGAATTATATTATTACCATATGTTTTAAATGTGCGTGTATGTATTTACATGTGTGTAAATGCCCATGTGAAAAGGGTTGAGATATTATATATGTAGGTAGTTATTATTAGTGGATGAATATATGTTTAATTTTTATTATCTAGTTTTTCAAATTTCTCTACACTGAACGTACATTTGTTTGGTATTTTAAAAAATAGATTCTCACAAAAACAAACTATTGGGACCACATAAAAATAAAAAGCTTTTGGGGGCACCTGGCTGGCACAGTCAGTAGAGCATGTGACTTTTGATCTTAGAATTGTGAGTTTGAGCTCCACATTGGGTGTGGAGATCACTTAAAAATAAAATTAAAAACAGTAAATAAAGAATAAAATAAAAAACTTTTGCACAGTTAAGGGAACTATCAACAAAACTAACACAACCTACTGAATGGGAGAAGATATTTGCAAATGATATATCCAGTAAAGGGTTAGTATCCAAAATATATAAAGAACTGATACAGCTCAACACACAAAAAACCCCAAATAATCGAATTAAAAAATGGACAGATGACATGAATAGACATATCTCGAAAGAAGACATACAGATGGCCAGGAGACACATGAAAAGATGCTCAACATCACTCATCATGGAAATGCAAATCAAAATCACAATGAGATACCACCTCACACTGTCAGAATGGCTAAAATAAAAAATTCAAGAGGTGACCTGGGTGGCTCAGTTGGTTAAGTGGTCAACTCATGACTTCAGTTCAGGTCATGATCTTATGGTTTGTGGATTCTTGAATTCAAGCCCCACATCAGGCTCTCCATTGACAGTGCAGAGCCTTCTTGGGATTCTGTCTCCCTCTCTCTCTGTCCCGCCTCCCCCATCCCCAATTGTGCGGGAGCTCTCTCTTTCTTTGTATCGCTCTCTAAAAAAACAAAAACAAAAACAAAAAATAGTATTGGTGGGGATGTGGAGAAAAAGGGACCCTTGTACATTGTTGATGGGAATGCAAACTGGTCTAGCCACTGTTGCAGACAGCATGGAAGTACCAGAAACAATAAAAAATGGGAAGCCTGGGTGGCTCAGTCTGACTTCGACTCACGTCATGATCTCACAGTTCATGAGTTCGAGCCCTGTATTGGGCTCTGTGCTGACGGCTCAGAGCCTGGAACCTGTTTCAGATTCTATGTCTCCCTCTCTCTCTGCCCCTCCCCCGCTTACACCCTGTCTCTCTCTCAAAAATAAATAAACATTAAAAATTTTTTAAAAAATTAAAAGTAGAATTACCATATAATCCAGTAATTACTCTATTGTGTATTTACCCAAACAACACAAAAACATTAATTTGAAAAGGTATATGCACTCCTATGTTTACTGTAGCATTATTTACAATAGCCAAATTAGGGAAGCAGCCCAAGTGTCCATCAATTGATGAATGGATAAAGAAGATGATAATATACTTGTATGTATATATGCAAGTATATATGTATGTTGGTTAAGCATCTGACTCTTGATTTTGGCTCAGGTCATGATCTCACTATCCATGAGATTGAGCCCCATGTTGGGCTCTGCGCTGGCAGCAAGAAACCTGTTTAGTATTTTCTCTCTCCCTCAATCTCTCTGTCCCTTCCCTGTTTACACTCACTCTCGTGTCCTCTCTCTCTCTCTCTCTCTCTCTCTCTCTCTCAAAATAAATAAAAAATAAACTTAAAAAAATTCCTTTGGTAGGTAAAGATCTCTTCATTTTAGGATTAGAGATAATAAAAAATCAAATATCTTGGCTAGTGTTAGGAGATAGTTTTTCCTTTCTGGTATCTTACCTGGGAATAGACAAGAAATAGAAGTAAAAAAATACTCATGGGGGCACTGGTTAAGTGTCTGACTTTGGCTCAAGTCATGATTTCTCGGCTCATGAGTTTGAGCCCCACTTCAGGCTCTGTGCTGACAGCAAAGAACCTGGAGCCTGCTTCAGATTCTGTGTCTCCTTCTCTCTCTCTGCTTCTTTCCAGCTCACACTCTGTGTCTCTCTCTCTCAAAAAAAAAAAAATAATAATAATAATAAAGTAAAATAAATACTCATGATACACCTACACTATAATATTTTGGTGTTAACATAACTTCACAGTGGGAAGAATTTCAAAAGAGTTAGCAAATTGACCCTTTGCTCACAAGGTTGTTTTTCAACTGATAATATTATGATTTAATTCTATAAGTAATATCACTTTTGATTGCATTGGGTTTTCGTCATAAGTATATTCTGAGAGCACTACTAATGATAGGAAAGAGATATATATTTTCTACTGCATTTTTAAGTTTTTTCTTTTTTTTCAGGTATGACAGCAGTTATCTGTACTTACCCTCTTGACATGGTTAGAGTACGCCTAGCATTCCAGGTGAAAGGGGAACACACTTATACAGGAATTATTCATGCATTCAAAACAATTTATGCAAAGGTATTTCACATTTACTTTTCTTGTTTATATTGTCTTATTTTTTTTTTTAATGTGAGTTTTATGCCCAACATTGGCCTTAAACTCATGACTAAGATTAAGAGTCGCAGAGTCTACTGACTGAGCCAGTCAGGTGTCCCTATAATGTGTCCTTATGTATTTAGAAAAATATTTTGAATTTTATATAAACTTATTTATAGTTATTGATGTTAATGATGATTGTGACACATCTGTGTTTCAGGGTGGGTCCCAGAATAATTTTTTCATTGTAATGTATGCTTTTGTTTTTTGATGTTTATCATAATAAACACAGTGTAATCTCACTTCTAATTTTTCTTCATTCAAAAGGAAGGAGGTTTCCTTGGATTTTACAGAGGCCTGATGCCCACTATATTAGGAATGGCTCCATATGCAGGTATTTTCAAATTTGGCAGAATCTTGGTCTTTTCTTTTTTCCTAAGAATGATTTTAAACTTTTAGCATTTTGTATTTAAGCCCCAATTCACTCTGAAATTATTTCTTTCCTCCTTAAAGATAACCGTTTGACCCTTATTAAATAGTCCCTGCTTTCTCCAGTGATCTATAGTGCTACTTTTTTTTTTTTTTTTTTTTTTTACAATGCTACTTCTAAAGGTAAGAATAGAGTGCAGTTTTATGAGTCTTTATATTTGGTCGGACAAGTCCCTTTACCTTATGCTTTTTTTTTCTTTCTAGGGAAGTAGGAACTATAGATATTCTGATATTTCCTGCACATTAAAAACATTTTTAAAATTTTTTACTTATTTTTGAGAGAGAGAGAGACAGACAGAGACAGAGTGTGAGCAGGTGAGAGGTCAAGAGAGAGGGAGACACAGAATCTGAAGCAGGCTCCAGGCTTTGAGCTGTCAGCACAGGGCCTGACGTGGGGCTCAAACTCATAAACAGTGAGATCATGATCTGAGCTGAAATTGGATGCTCACCGACTGAGCCACCCAGGTGCCCCTATTTCCTGCACATTTTAAAATCCATTTTGGAGTTGCACAAAAACACTTGTTAGGATTTTGAATGAAATTTTATACAGTTCTGGGATATTTTTGTTACATATATTTATAGATACCATATAAACTGTGTTGTGTCTTTTAGAAAATTACATTTTCAGCTTATTACTTGATTTCATTTTATATTATCTAATAGCTAGCCATTATCCTACTTGTTGGTATTATAGCCAGCCACCGTGTTACTTGTAGATATTTTGTGTTTCCTATGTGGGCAATTGTGTCCTGTCCACATTATATCATTTTTCTTATTTCCATTCTAATCCTTATTTCCTTATTTATTTATGTTTATCTTCACTTACTGTACTAGCTAAGGACCTACAGTGCAGCAGTGAATAGAAGTAATGATGCTGGGCATTTTGGCTTGTTAATGATTTTAAAAGGACTGTTTGTAATACTTCTTCATTTAGCTTAATGCTCATTTATGACTTAAGTAAGAATTTTTATCTGAATTGGTATTGAATTTTATCAGACACTCTCTCCTACATTTATGGAGGTGATCATATGGCTTTCTCCTTTAATCTGTTAATATGATAAATGGTATTAATAGATGTTCTAAGATCAACCCAAATTGGCTATGACATAATGACCTTTTTATATCCTGTTGGATTAAGTTTGCTAATTGTTGTTAGAAGTTTTACATCTAGGGGCACCTGGGTGGCTCAGCTGGCTAAGCATCTGACTTCAGCTTAATTCATGATCTCATGGTTCATGAGTTCCAGCTTCAGGCTCTGTGCTGATAGCTCGCAGGCTGGTACCTGCTTTGGATTCTGTGTCTCCCTCTCTTTGCCCCTCTCCCACTCATACTTTGTCTCTGACTGTCTCTCTCTCTCTCTCAAAAATAAAAAGTTTTACATCTATGTTCTTAAGTGAGATTCCTTGTAATTTTCTTTTCTTGTAATATCCTTGTGTGGTTTGGTTATCAAGATTATATAGGTCTCATAAATGAGTTGAGTATGTCCTCATCTTCTATCTCTATAAGATGATTAGAATTATCTGTTTCTTGAAAGTTTTCTTTCTGGATGATTTTTTAATGCTGGCTTAACTTCTTAAATGGTTGTAGGACTATTCAGATTTTCTGTCTTTCTTTTTTTTTTTAATTTTTTTAAATGTTTTTATTTATTTCTAGGAGAGAAAGAGAGAGACAGCATGAGCAGGGAGGGTCAGAGAGAGAGGGAGTCAGACTGAAACAGGCTCCAGGCTCTGAGCTGGCAGTCAGCACAGAGCCCGACGTGGGGCTTGAACCCATGAACCACAAGATCATGACCTAAGCGGAAGTCGGACGCTTAACCGACTAAGCCACCTAGGCGCCCCAGATTTTCTATCTTTCGTGAACCATTTTTGGTAATTCATATCTTTCTTTACCTTTTTGAATTTGACCTTTTTGTATTTTTAAGTTTTTAGCACAAGGTTTCCCTTATTTCTTCATATCTTATTTATATCTGCTCTATTGTCATGCTCCTTTTTTCAGTTTTATTTTTTGATCAGTTATTAGATTTTGCAAAGAATCAACTTTGGCTTCGTTTACTTTTCTAGTCTGTCTTTATTTTCCATTTCATTGATTCTTGTTCATTTCTTAATTATCTCATTCTTCCTTGGGTCTATTCTTCAGTTGAATGCTTACCTGTTTCGTTTTCAGCCTTTGGAGGTTTTTTTATTTCTAATGTGGGTTTCCCCCCCTAAATTCTGCTTTAGCTGCATCGTATGAGTTTATTATTTTATTAATTGTTTTTACTTAAAATTTAGAAATTTTCAAATGTATTCAAAAGTAGACAATAGTAGAATGAGCCACCATGCACCTATGACCTACCTTCAAAAGTGATCAACTCAGGGCCAGTCTTCTTTCATCTATGCCCTTAAATACTCCCTCCACTCACATCCCAAATTGTTTTAAAGCAAATTCACAGTATTCAGTATTCAGCTCTATATGCTTTTTAATTATTTTATCTTTTAAATGTTTTATTTTTGAGAGAGAGAGACAGAGACAGAGCACAAGTGGGGAATGGACAGAGAGAGAGGAAGACCCAGAATCTGAAGCAGTTTTGATCGTGCTCAAATCCACGAACTCTGAGATCATGACCTGAGCCAAAGTGGGATACTTAACTAATTGAGCCACCCAGGTGCCTCTCTATGCTTTTTTATAAAGCATAACCATACAGTATTATGAACTTTAAAAGTGTTTTTTTTAAGTTTATTTATTTTGAGAGAGAGAGAGTGAGTGGGGGAGGGACAGAGAGAGAGAATCCCAAGCAGGCTCTGCATTGTCAGCACAGAACCCCGACCTGGGGCTCAAGCTCATGAACCATAAAATCATGACTTGAACCAAAACCAAGAGTTGGATGCTTAACCAACTGAGTCACCCAGGAGCCCATAAAAATTTTCTTTATATCATCTAGTATATTATTGTTCAAATCTCTCCCCTTCCTCTTAATTTACAATTCATTTTTGGACAGATCAAGTTAATATTTGTCTAGCATATCTTTTTTCATCCTTTTGGTTTTTACTTTTTCATATCTTTATTTTTTAGGTATTTTTGAAAACAATATATAATTGGATATCTTTGTAATCTAATTATAAAATCTTAATTGCCAATAGTTCACCTGATAGTTACGTGATTATTGACATATTTGTACTTGCTTCACATTCTTGCTGCTTAATTTTACCTGTGCTTTTTCTTTTATGTTTTTATATATTTCTTTTTTGTTCACTTATTTTGCCAAACTCTTACCCACTCTTTATAAATTAAGTAAAATTCATTTGCCTCCTCCTATGGTTGGTGGTCTTTAATTATGAGCCCATTACTTGATTCACCCTGAGTTTCAGACCCAGATTCACTTTCAGAATAATGGTAAAGATCTATCTGGGTTAGCCATGCTATTGGCATCAATATGTAGAGTCACTTCACTTCTCTCATGGCCCACAACTCCCAAACAGCTCCATCTGGGTTTTTGGAAGGTGGTGGTACTGGATTCTGAAGACCTTCTCAACTCTTTTTTTACAAGCCCTGTTGTAACGACAAAGTCATTCAGAATACCTAGATTACTATTAATTATGCTGGAAGAAGAACTCTTTAATTGAACTCTTTAATTTTTCAATATTTTCCTGTCTTTCTTTTTGCTTTTAAAATTTATTTTAGGGCACTCGGGTGGCTCAGCTGTTAAGCATCCACTTCGGCCCAGGTCATGATCTCAAGGTTCATGGGTTTGAGTTTCATGTCAGGCCTGTGCTGACAGCTAGCTCAGAGCCTGGAGCTGCTTTGGGTCTGTGTCTCTCTGACCCTCCCTGCTCACGCTGGTTCTCTCTCTTTCTCTCAGAAATAAATAAAAAAATATTTTAAAACAATAATAAAATATATTTTAAAACTATATGTTATAGTATGTATATATAATTTTGTTTCTTCGTTTTTCCACATTGCAAAACATTTTTCACATATTTAAAAGTACTCTTCAAATATCATTTTTATTAATTGTGTCATATTTCACTAAGTACCATCTCCACATCATTTAGGTATTTCTAATTTTTTAACTTACATTTAATTTACTAAGAATTTCACCATTGTGAACTTTAGATTTTAGATTAAGTCTTTGGAATAGGGTTTCCCAAATATAAAAGTGTATGAATATTGTAAAACTGTATACTGTCATTTCAAAATGCTATAAATTTATAAGAATTTTAGATAAAGACTATGCACATATTGAGCTATTCTGAAACTGAGTTTTTGTTAGTGTCATTTCTTATAAAGACCAAGTGCTGTTTTAAATGCATTTTAAAAATTTAGTAGATGCCAAGGTATCTTGAATAATGCTTAGGTGATAGGGTTGCTTGAATTCTTATTCTTCATTTTGTTAACGTGAGACTTCTACTGAGTCTATTATAAAGATATGTAAGTGCAAGCTCTAACTGCGTATTATTGATAATTTAATATTTATTAGATTTCATGTATTTTGTGATTCAATATGAATTTCCTCTCATGGATACAACTCTCTTCCTTGACAAAATTAGGCAAAACTTGTTAAAATAAACAATTCTTTTAATACTTGAATGTTTGTTTTCATCTTAACAATTCATCAGTGTTATTTAACTCAAGCGGCATTTTTTTACTTGTAATTATTAATCATGAATTTAACTTTTACTAATGTGAAACCTTGACAACTATTTAATTCTACTATTATATATGTATTGGTCCTCAACTACTGCCTTTATTCAGTTAACTGAAGTATATATTAGCATGTGAAACCATAGCTATAATTGTTATAGGTGGTTATCTTGTCATTTTTGTTATTTATAAACACACTCGTTTTTCTTTAAGAAATAAGGAAATGTATAGTTTGTTCCCTTGAGCACTGATTGGTGAAGAATGGTGTCTTTTCGTGTCTATGTAATGTTACATTATGGTGAATTTATATTTGCTTTGTGTGTTTCATTTTACTTTTGGTACCTTAAAGAGTGTTAGCTTCATGCTGCCCCTACCCTTCTTGCAAGTTGGGACCTTCATCAGACAATCCTAATGTCTTAGTTTTGAAAACCCACGAAACTTGTTTTGTGGTGTTGCTGGAGCAATAGCACAGACACATCGTAGTTTCTTTCATCAGCTTAATTCAATCAAATGGCAGTTTCAATCTTGATTTTCAGCATGATTCATTTTATTTTCCCTAATACAATTTTTCAAATGTTAATTTTTGGGAGAGAGATAGAGAATATGAATGAGTGGAGGGCAGGAAAGTGAGGAGACAGATTCAAAGTGGGCTCTGCACTGACAGCAGAGGCCCGATGCGGGCCCAAAACTCACTAACCATGAGATCATGACCTGAGCTGAAGTTCGACACCCAACTGACTTGAACCCCCAGGAGCGCCATGGTGGAGGCACTTCTGCATTAAATCTTGGAAGGCCTCCTTTGTGTCAGACAATGTACTAGGTTTGGACATTTGTCGAATATAAAGGTATTACTATATTGTAATTGAAAAGGGTTTCAAAGGATTTCCTAGCCTCCAAGAGATTGCAGATGAAATAAAAAGAGGCTAGAACATCACAGCTATGGAACTTTTCAGAAACAAGAAGAAAAGCTTTCAGACTGAGGAGTATCCTGAAAAGCAGGATGTAGTACTGACAAAAAGATGAAAAGAGTATCCAATGGAGAAAAGTCAAAGTAAGAAAAGTACTCAAAAGTAAGGTGTTCATTGATTTTATAATCAAGGATTACTTTTGTGAAAGCAGATTCAGCTGCATTTGTGTGTGGGAAGCAGATCATGCTAGGTTGAAGGTATAGAAGGGAATGGTGGTGGTTTACATTTGGCAACATGGCCAAAAGTGTTCTGTTCATTTGTGGAAACCTTTAGCTATTTTGATTCTCTTGTTTACTGCCTTTTTCTTACTACTCATTTTCTGTTTAGATCCTTAAAATCTTTTCTTTCCCATTTCTTTCTTCTTAAACTGTATTCTATACCCATTGACTCTACCAGATCCACAGCCCTCCTCAGTTCTTTTGCTTCCTTCCAATTGTTCTAGTTCCTTCGTTTTTTTTTTTTTTTTTAAATGTTTTATTTATTTCTAGGAGAGAGAGAGAGCATGAGCAGGGGAGGGTCAGAGAGAGAGGGAGTCACAGACTGAACAGGCTCCAGGCTCTGAGCTACAGTCAGCACAGAGCCCGACGTGGGGCTCAGCAACCTCCACAAACCGCGAGATCATGACCTAAGCGAAAGTCTGACGCTAACCGACTAAGCCACACCTGTGCGCCTCCGCCTAGTTCCCTTCGCTTGTACACAGTACCTCTCTCTTGGCCATCCACCTTCCCAACTCTCCCCGCCCCCACCTTTTCAGGTAGCTGCTGATTCATATCTTCTTTCTACCTCTCCATGCCAATGTTTTATGTCCCAGCCTGACTTTGGTCCTATGCTCTTCCCATAAATATGTAGAATAGTTCATCTATCTTTATGGGTTCAATAGTCACCTCTGCACAGATAACAAATTCTATTTAAATCTCCATGCTGACTCTCCATTGCTTCTGTAGCAAGCTCTGATATTTTTGCTTGACTTCTACCATCAGGCAAAGTCCATAGTTCAGATATTAATTCCTTTTTTATTCTTGGTGACAATCCTCAGCTCCCAGCTTTCTTTATTTGTTATTGATAACCATTAATCTCTAGCCCTAATAATATCTTGAAATCACTTTTCTCACATTGTACCTATACAAATAATACTATGCCTTACCATTTGTTACTGTAGAACATTGCCTAGAATGCTATTTTCTTTCTTTCCCGTTGTTCTTTCCCTTGTTCTAATTCTTAAATTCTGTCTCTTTTACATTCTTCCTTTCTACTAACTAATTCCTTCCACTCACATACGTCTTTTCTGGCTTGGAAACTGAATTCTTTAGCTTGGAGGTTTTGTTCCCTTAATTCACATAAAGTTTCTTCCTTTCACTACCTCCCTTAAAAATAATTCTGAGGTGCTATTGAAATGCATACAAAAATTTCAGTTATTGGTAATGCTATTTCTTAAGCTATTAAGTTAAAAAAGCGTTTATTTATTTATTTATTTATTTTTAATTTTTAAAAAAAATTTTATTTATTTCTGAGAGAGAGAGGGAGAAACAGCATGAGAAGGTCAGAGAGGAGAGGAGATACAGATTCTGAAACAGGCTCCAGGCTCTGAGCTAAGCTTCCCAGCATGAGCCCGATGCAGGTTCTCCATGACCTGAGCTGAAGTCGGATGCTCAACTGATTGAGCTTACCCAGGCATCCTAAAAGATGTTTTTTAAATTATAACGTTTCATTATAAACATAAATATATATAAAAGTATATTATTATTTTTGTCGTATATCACTTAAGCATATATTAGGTACCATGGAGGTCTTGAACAGAAAAGTAGAAAGCAGCTTTGTGACACGGGAGAATGTAAGATTCGATTTTCTTAATGTTGGGATAACAATACCTGCTTCATGCAGTTGTGAAGATGGAAGGAGATAATTTGGCATAAACTGTTTAACACAGGACCTAACACAATAGTCAATATTAGCAAAATAAAAGTAATTTAAAATATCACCTGGGGTCCCAATTCCTGAGAGAGATTCCTTTGTATATTTCCATTTCAGGCAATTTATTTATTTATTTATTTTTAAAAATGTTTTATTTATTTCTAGGAGACAGAGAGAGACAGCATGAGCAGGGAGGGTCAGAGAGAGAGAGGGAGTCACACTGAAACAAGCTCCAGGCTCTGGAGCTGGCAGTCAGCACAGAGCCCGGCGCGGGGCTCGAAACCCACCGAACCGCGAGATCATGACCTAAGCGAAAGTCGGACGCTAACCGACTAAGCCACCCAGGCGCCCTTCAGGCAATTTATTTTATTTTATTTTTTTCAAGTTTATTTATTTCTTGAGAGAAGGAAAGAGAGCACAATCAGGGGAAGGGCAGAGAAAGAATCCCCAGGCAGGCCCTGCACTGGGTCAGCACAGAGCCCAATATGGGGCTCAAACCTTGAACTGTGAGATCATGACTCAGAGCCAAAACCAAGAGTTGGATGCTCAACTGACTGGAGACACCCAGGTTCCCCTTAGCATAGAACTTTCTCTGTCCTCTTAAATGCACTATCTGTATTGTTAATTTTGCCTTTAAGGAAAATTCTTTGTTGGTCTACTGTATACCAGGGGACTGTTGAATACTTTAGAATAGTGGTTGTCAATCAGAGGTGAGTTTGCCTCCATGGACACTTATTAATGTCTGGAGACAATTTGTCCCTTACAGCTGGAGTTATGCTACTGGTACATAGTGGGCAGAGGCCAGGGATGAACCTAAACTCATGCATAGATAAACCCCCACAACTAAGAATTATCTTAACCTAAATGTCAATAGTGCCAAACCCTGTCCTAGGGTTCCAACAATACTGTTTGTTTCTTCAGAAAGTGGCATTGAATTTTGGCCGGAGGAATGAATATTAGAAAAACTCTGTATTGTGATGAGAGAGAATCAACTAACCCAATAGAAACCACATAAGCAAAGGCAAGACCTCTGTATTGCTGCTTGATTTTATTCATGTGCTTATGTCCTGACTCCTAGATTGGACAAACAAAGGCATAAGAACACATTATTTCTAGGAAAATAACATGTGGAACTTGTATTCAATAATTGTTGAGTAGAAACAATTAAAAATCATATTTAAGTCCTTCTGCCTTTTCTTTCTTTAGCTACCCATTTGATGTAACTCGTCGGCGAATGCAATTAGGAACTGTTCTTCCAGAATTTGAAAAGTGCCTGTAAGTTCTCCATTTGTCATTGTTCATTTTCTTTAGGAAGTGTAATATTATAAATATGGGGATAATCCGTGGTCTTACCAGTAGTCCAAATCTTCCATATATTTTGTAAATTTACAAGCCTCTTCATCTAGTCCCAACTTTGTTTTTTTTTTTTTTTAATGTTCTAGCTTTATTTTTTTTTAATTTTTTAATTTTTTTAAATGTTTTATTTATTTCTAGAGAGAGGAAGACAGCGTGAACAGGAGGGTCAGAGAGAGAGGGAGTCACAGACTGGAAACAGGGCTCCAGGCTCCAAGCTGGCAGTCAGCACAGAGCCCGACGCTGGGCTCGAACCTACCTAACCGCGAGATCACACCCAAGCGACAGTCGGACACCTAACTGACAAGCCACCCAGGCGCCCCATTTAATGCTTCTATTCATTTTTAAAAGACAGAGACAGCACAAGCATGGGGTGGGGTGGAGAGGGGGATACAGATTCTGAAGCAGGCTGTAGGTTCTGAGCTGTTAGCACAAGAGCCCTAAGTGGGGCTTGAATCCTTACAACCTGTGAAATAATGACCTGGAGTGGAAGTTGATGTTTAACTGACTGAGCCACCCAGGTGCCCAAGTCCCAGTCCCTATTAAAATTTTCAATTTAGAGGGGCACCTTGGGTGGCTCACCTGGTTGAACGTCCGACTTTGGGTCTGTCATGATCTCACGGCTCGTGGGTTTGATCTCGCCGGCTTGTGTGTGGACGACCAGCCAGCCTGGGGCCTGCTTCAGGATTCTGTGTCTCCTTCTTTCTCTGGCCCTCCCCTGCTCATGCTGTTCCTCTCTTCCTTCTTCTCTCTCTCTCGGAAATAGATAAAACATTCAAAATAAAATAAAATATTTTATTTTCTTAAAAATTTTTTTAATGTTTTATTTATTTCTAGGAGAGAGAGAGAGAGAGACAGCTGGGAGCAGGGAGGTCAGAGAGAGGGAGTCACAGACTGACAGGCTCTGAGCCGGCAGTCAGCACAGAGCCCGACGTGGGGCTCGAACCCACGAAACATGAGATCATGACCTAAGTGAAAGTCGGACGCCCAGCCAACTAAGCCACCCAGGCGCCCCTAAAATAAAATATTTTAATTTAGGGGCCCCTGGCTGACTCATTCTGAGGAGCATGCAACTCTTGATCTTGGGGCTGTGAGTTCGAGCCCCATGTTGGGTGCAGAGATTACTTAAATAAACTTTAAAAAATAAAAATTAAATTTTAACTTAATCTATCAAAATATTATCACTTCAACATCTCAAGACTTTGCATGCTTTTTTTAATACTAAGTATTTGAAATCCAGGGTATATTTAATACTGACAGCACATTTCAATTTGGACTTGGGACATTTGAAGTACTTATTGACCACGTATGGCTAATGGCTACCATCATTACCCAGCACAGCTCTAGAGTTTTCTATAATCTGTAGAGATTTAGAATCATTCTGTTTTCTTGATGGTGTGTTGTTCCTCAGGGGAAGAGCAGAGCATTTGCTCAGGATTTTGAATTGCCTTTGTTCACCTAAAGGGTTTTTTGAAGACTTAGCCCAGATTGCCTATCTAAAGAGAAACGCAAAGGCCAACATGTTGGTTTGAAATGAAGGAACACTGTTTGGAACTACAAAGTCTTTATTGCTTAAATCTGATAGCCCTTTAAGCCTCAGTTTTATAACCATCTGCTAGTTATAGTATAAAACTTGAGTTGAAATGGAGCTTGATGGCCAACTGCACATACATCCCTCAAAAAGAATACATAAATATTTCAAATATTTTTATGAAATAGTGTTGCCAGTAAATGTTACATAGTTCAAACAAACTAAATTATATTAATAAGCCTGCAATTCTGTGCATAATGCTTGTACTTGTTTGGAATGAATTGCTGTTTTATGGTGAATTTTCAGCTTGTTTTAACACTTGGTTTCCAAATGATTCAAGATGACATTTTGGCTTTTTTAAAATAAATGTTTATTTATTTTTGAGAGAGGGAAAGAGGGTGCATGGAAGGGGCTGAGAGGGAGACAGAAGATCTGGTAAGTAGGAGATGAGCAGAGAGAGAGGGAGAGAGAGAAAATCCCAAGCAGCTCCTCGCTGTCAGCACAGAGGGGATCAAACACATGAACCTGTGAGATCATAACCTGAACCAAAGTTGGATGTTTAACTTACTGAGCCACCAGGTGCCCTTGACATTTTGGTTTCTTTTATGTCTCTTCATCAGTGGGCATAAAGGTGTCATCATTTAACTATTGTCTTTCAGTACCATGTGGGAGACTATGAAGTACGTCTATGGACACCATGGAATTCGAAGAGGATTATATCGTGGTTTATCTCTTAATTACATTCGCTGTATTCCCTCTCAAGCAGTGGCTTTTACAACATATGAACTTATGAAGCAGTTTTTTCACCTCAACTAAAGAAAATCGTAATTACTTTAAGTAAATTCTCAGAGGGAGAAATAAAATGTTACTTTAATTTTGAGGGGACATTACTTGAATGGGGCTATTTGCCTAGTCACAGGAACCACTGGTATTTTAGTACTTGATTTTTTTATTCATCACAAATCAAAAGTGCTTACCATGCTTTTTGATGCCAAAAGTTATAACTGAGAACATTGAAAAAAATTCCTAAGCTGATGCTGGATAATCAGTTAGGTTATTTGAAACTGTTTTAAAGTGTTTTTTGGGGAGCAGAACTAACTTAAAATGGGATTCAAGAGGTTGCCATTAGCTTTATCATGCTTTAATTCCAAGCTTTAATTATAATCATGGTTTTCAAAGACTGTAACATTGGTTATTATTATTATTATAAATAGGCTTGGTTATATTGCAGCAGAATGATGAGAACTGAATTTTTATGTTTATAAAATGTAGCTTAGGGGGCACCTGGCTGGCTCAGCCAGAAAAGCATGTGAATCTTTTTTTTTTTTTTAATTTTTTTTTTAATGTTTTATTTATTTCTAGGAGAGAGAGAGAGACACAGCGTGAGCAGGGGAGGGTCAGAGAGAGAGGGAGTCACAGACTGAAACAGGCTCCAGGCTCTGAGCTGGCAGTCAGCACAGAGCCCGACGCGGTGCTCGAACCCACAAACCGCGAGATCATGACCTGAGCGAAAGTCGGACGCTTAACCGACTAAGCCACCCAGGCGCCCCAAGCATGCGACTCTTAATCTGGGGGTCATAAATTCTAGCCCCTGTTAGGTGTAGAGATTACTAGGAAAAAAAAAATAGCTTAGATGCCAGCATTGAACATTATTCTTATGATCTCTCTTCTCATAATTCTGCTCCACTGCATAAAAGGACTGATACTTTTTCTCTTTGTTTTTAAATAAAACAAATGTATTTAAAAATTAGCCTTGTAGAAGCTCAACAATAAATGAAGAATTTTCAGGTGTTGTTCAGAGGTTTATTACTAGGTACTATGACTGACTTAAATTTGTTTTTAAAAGTCAATACATTTCCCAAAGGCAGTAATGATAAATACTCAATATCTTTGTTCTCAATACAGATTAGTATTATAGATTTGTTTTTGTTAGATGATTTCGTATATACTAGAAAACTTATTTAAGTGGACTGTGAAATATCTATTAATATAGATGTGAATGTCAAAGAATGTTTCTAAGGTATTTTGTCATGATACATCAACTAGTTCTTCCATGTAAAATAATTTTAGTGCAATATAAACTTAAGTAGAAACATAAAACTGATTAGAATTGATATCCTTTATATTAAAATGGTTTAAAATATAAGAATTCCATTGACTGTGTTTAGAGTACTTTTTATCTTTTACTGTAAGCATGACGCAAATGGGAAGGGAACAATTACAGTTCTGTCCTCAGAAATAGTGATTTGTAGAATTGATGTGATTCTTTTTGATCAATGCAAACTTTAATTGCTCTAATTTTATAATTGTTTTCATTGAGGTAAAATTGACATATAACAATATATTAGTTTCAGGTGCACAATGTAATGATTCAATATTTGTATTTACTGCAAAACAATCACCACACTAGTCTAGTTACCATCTAATTGATGTGATTTTTAGGACTTAGGAAACTTAAGTGGAAAGTGTTACTTCTGCTTCAATTTTAATTTTGTTTGCATAAAAGATTTCTTGTTATACCTTGGTAAAAACTAGATGAGCTGGTTTCATTTTCAAAGTTTTATTTTAAAATGAATATGTGTCTTTGTATGATTTGTAAGTGTACCCCAGAGGTAGAAATACATATGTTCTTGAAACTATTTTGTATATTTTAATTTCTGGGCTACACTGTAACTAAATATTGTTATCAAATCACAATATAATTTAAATGTATGAAACAAATATCTCAGTTGTGTTATCAATAAAGAAGGACTGCAAATATTTTTTTAAGCAAAAATTTGCATTCTATGTCTGTTACAGATAACATAGGATATTAAAAATAAATTTTATTCATATTTTGACCATTATTTCTCTTTTTAAACTATTTACTATATTGAAGCACAAATGCTAAACATAATAGTCAGAATGCAAGAATATTTAAAATAATGACTGTAATTATATTTGATTTATATTTTCAGATTGATGACCCAAAGTGTATCTTGCCAGGTTATCTTCCACTGAAGATTGTCTATTTCTGTTTTGATTTCCATTGTTACTCTTTTCCTGCCTTTTGTGAGAATAGCCCTTTGGTCTATAGAATGGGACAGTGGTCTGGTCTAGGCATTAAATGAGGTACGATTCTTAGTTCTTAAGCGTATGGAGTTAGAAAGGTTAATGGGTAGGGGCGCCTGAGTGGCTCAATTGGTTAAGCGTCCAACTTTGGCTCAGGTCATGATCTTGAGGTTCATGAATTTGAACCCCATATTGGTCTCTTTGCTGTCAGTGCAGAGTCTGGTACCTGTTTTGGATCCTCTGGCTCCCCGCCCCCCTTTCTCCCCCTTGCTGGCTCATGCTCTCTCTCTCAAAAATAAATAAACATTAATTAAATACATAAAATGTTAAAAAAAAGAAAGTTTAATTGGTCTATATCTTACACTATTCTCCCCCTGGGTATTCCACATCCATTTATTTAGCATATTGTGTATGTCAGGCATTATATCAGCATTATGGGGGAGTCACCTTGGGAGATCTGTTAGCTGTACTTATAGTCTGATTTGGATGTCCAATAGCATTTAACACCAGGTATTTTTCTAATATGGTGTGTACCACACTTTATGGTAACTGCCTGTTTACCTGTGTCCCTCCGAACTGGTTCTCTCCAGGGCAGAGCCATGTCTTCATTTACTATAAGGAGCACAGGGTATGGTACTCACCATAATAGCTCCTCAGTGATGTCTGTCTACTGATGGGATGAAGGAAGGCTCCGCCCCTGTTTTTGGAGACCTTATGTCAGTAGGGAGAAATAAAGCGCAAATAGACCATGGGAGGAACAATTTAGTAAGAAATTCATTTGGTATTTCGCAGAAATGTCTTGTTACTGGGGTACCTGGGTGGCTTGACCAATTTAAGTATCCAGCTCTTAGTTTCGGCTCAGGTCATGATCTCACAATTTTATGAGTTCAAGCCCCATGTTTGGCTCTGTGCTGGCAGGATGAAGCCTGCTTGAGATTCTCTCTGATCTCCATCTCTCTCTGCTCCTCCCCCTGCTCATGCTGTCTCTGTCTCCCTCTAAATAAATAAATAGAAAGAAACAAAGAAAAAGAAAGAAAAGTCTTGTTGCTAATTTGAGCAAAGATGAATGGCAAATAATAAAACCTATATTATGTGAGTAATGCATTGCCTTGAGGACTTGGGCCAATGATACCTGACATACTTGAATAAAAACTGAACACTTTACACAATTCCTCACATCCATTCTTTGAATAACAGACATTGTGTTAGGCCTTAGAAATTGATGATAATTAAGTCATGCATATTTCCTGAGGACTTACTATGTTCCATGTTTTGTTTTATGTACTTTTAATTTTTTAAAAAAAATTTAAGAATTTATTTCTGAGAGAGACACAGCATGAGCAGGGGAGGGTCAGAGAGAGAAGGAGACACAGAATCTGAAACAGGCTCCACGCTCTGAGCTAGCGCTTAGCACAGAGCCCGATGTGGGGCTCGAACCCACAAACCGTGAGATCATGACCTGAGCCGAAGTCGGACGCTTAACCGACTGAGCCGCCCAGACGCTCCTGTTTTATGTACTTTTAATGCCTTACCTCTATCTCTACAACAATTCTAAGATAGGTACTAATTAAAGTTTCTTTTTTACACATGGAATAACGGAGGCCCAGGAAGATCAAATAACTTGCCCAAATTCGCACAGTAAGTGGTGGATCCAGGATTCAAATTCAGCCACTCTGAATCTACAGCCTAATCTACTAGCCATGATGCTATACTTCATGTCAAGAAACATAAACTAATCAATAAAAGTATGACAGTTTATGGTAAGTGCTTGTTAAGTAAGTAGGTCACTTTATAGAGAATAATTGTGAGGTGTAAGGATCAGAGAGCTACTTTAGAATCGTCAAGGGAAAGTTTCTGTTTCTTTAATATGCTATACTTTAGGCTGACACATGGAGAATAAAAAGGAAATAGCTATGCAGAGTTGTGGGGGTACAATGACCTCAGGTGAAGAGAATAGCCTCAGACAGGAAAAAGCTTGGCTTGTATAGGAATTGTCAAAAATCCACTGTGAATGAAACTTTGTGAGCGAATGAGAAGCAAGAAACCGGGTTGGAGAAGTACACAAAGGCCAGACCACTGAGGGCTCTAAAGGATATGGTAAGAATTTTGTCTTTTTTCCTAAATACAATGGGAAATGCTTGAAGGTTTTCAGTAGGGGAATAAAATTGTCTGATTATGTTTTTACAAAGATCACTCTGCTTTGTCCACAAAGTTTGCAGTTAAAACAGAAATCAGGTGGGGCACCTGGGTGGCTCAGTCAGTTGAGTCTCTGACTTCAGCCCCACTCATGATCTCGAGGTTCATGAGCATTGGGCTCTGTTCTGTCAGCTTGGAGCCTGGAGCTTGCTTCAGATTCTGTGTCTCCCTCTCTCTCTGCCCCTCCCCAGCTTGCACTCTGTCTCTCTTTCTCTCAAAAATAAATAAAAACATTTTTTTAAATTAAAAATAATCCAAAAAAAGAGAAATCAGGGATGCCCTCCTTGGTGGCTCAGTTGGTTGAGTGTCCGACTTCAACTCAGGTCATGATCTCATGGTTCATGAATTTGAACTTATTGGGCTTGCAGATGCCCTGCCAAGCCCACTTCAGATCCTTTTCCTTTCTTTCTGCCCCTGGCCTGCTCACGATCTCTCTCAAAAATAAGTAAACATTTAGAAAAAAAAGAAAAATCAACAAAAAGCAGCATTAGGACAACAGAGAAAATTACAAATGCCAAAACTGGTGTTTTGAAAAGATCTACAAATTGTTAAGTTCCTAGCTAGACTGATAACTAAAAAAGAAAGAATACAAAGTACTAAACTAAGAATTAAAAAAGAAGGGGCACCTGGTAGGCTCAGTTGGTTGAGCATCTGACTTTGGCTCAAGTCATCTCTTGGTCTGAGTTCAAGCCTCATATCAGGCTCTGTGCTGACAGTTCAGAGCCTGGAGCCTGCTTGGGATTCTGTGTCTCCCTCTCTGACCCTCTGTCCCTACCCCATTTGTGTGCGTGCACACGGGCGTGTGCGCTCTCTCTGTTGAAAATAAATAAACATTAAAAAAAAAAAACTCAAAGAATTCTTTAAAAATTTTTTTAAGGTTTTTATTTATTTCTAGGAGAGAGAGGGAGAGACAGCGTGAGCAGAGGAGGGTCAGAGAGAGAGGGAGTCACAGACTGAAACAGGCTCCAGGCTCTGAGCTGGCAGTCAGCACAGAGCCCGACGCGGGGCTCGAACCCACGAACCACGAGATCATGACCTAAGCGAAAGTTGGACACTTAACTGACTAAGCCACCCAGGCACCCCAAAAACTCAAAGAATTCTTAAAAAAAAAAAAGGAATTAAAAAGAGGACATTACTAGGGATCCTAGGAATATTAAAAAGATAACAAGAAATTCCTAAATAACTCTTTGCCAAAGAATTTAACAATTTAGATGAAATGGACAGATACCTTGAAAATCACACCAAAACCACCATAGATGAAACAAAAAATCTACACAGCCAATTTAAAAAATTGTATTTATCAAAAATTCTTCCGCAAAGAAACTCCAGGCTCTGGGTGCCTAGCTGGCTCAGTGGAGTGTGCAACTCTTGATCTTAGGGTGGTGGGTTCAAGCTTCATGCTAGGTGTAGAGATTACTTTAAAAAAAAAAAATCTTAAAGAAAAAAAGGAACTCCAGGCTCAGATGTGAATTCTAATGAACATCTAAGAAGGAAATAATTTACAATTTTTCAGAAATTAGAAGACAAAGAGCACTTCCCAACTCATGTTATGATGCCAGCATAACTTTGATATCGAAACCTGACAAAGTTTTTACAAGTAAATTATAGACCAGTATCTTTCAAAAGCAAAGATGAGAATATCCTTAACAACATATCAAATTGGGGTGCCTGGATATCTCAGCCAATAGAGCATGTGACTCTTGATCACAGGGTCATGAGTTGGGTGTAGAGATTACTTTAAAAAAAGAAAATAGGAGCTCCTGGGTGGCTCAGTCAGTTAAGTTTCAGACTCATCTCATGTTATGATCTCATGGTTCGTGAGTTCCAGCCCCATGTTGGGCTCTGTGCTGATAGCTCAGAGCCTAGAGCTGTGTCTGCCTTTCTCTGTCCCTCCCCTAGTCACTCTCTCAAAAATAAATAAACATTTAAAAAAATTAAAAATTAAAGTATTCAACATTAGCAAATCAAATTCAGTGATACATAAAAAGTTTATTATATCATTACTGAGTTTATCCTAAGTTTGCCAAATTGTTTAAGAATCTAAAGTCAGTAGTGTAATTTCCAATAACAGAATAAAGGAGAAAATGCACATAATCCTTCAGTAGATGCAGAAAAAGTACTTTATAAAAACTACTCACTTTACGGGCGACTGTTTGGCTCAGTCAGTTGATCACCTGACTCTTGATTTTGGCTCAGGTCGTTGTCCCAGGGTTGTGGGATCCTGCCCCACTTCTGGCCCCGTGCTGAGTGTGGAGGCTGCTTGGGATTCTCTCACTCTCCTGCACCCCTCCCCCCACTCAAACTCTCTCTCTCTCTCTCTCTCTCAAATTAAAAATGAAAACACACACACAAAAAATCACATTAGAACAGAAGAGACCAGGGACACGTGGCTGGCTCAGTCAGAAGAGAGAGTGACTCTTGATCTCAGGGTTGTAAGTTCCAGCAACACATTGGGTATAGAGATTACCTGAAAATAAAATCTCTACCCCTCCACCATATGCATGCATGCATTCCCTCTCTCTCAAAATAAATAAATAAACTTAACAAAACAGTGTGTTGCAGTTTTCTATGTTAGAGATAATGATAGGGTACTGACAGTGGAGATGGAAAGGAATGAAGAGATTCAAGATAGTTTTAGAGGTTGAATCTATGTATGCCTATGGATTGGATGTAAGCAATAACAGAAAAGAATCAAGATGACTTCTGGGTTTCTGGCCTTGTGTTTTGGGTGAATAGTGCTATTACTGAGAAGAATAATAGGTCTGTCAAGAAAATTAAAAATTCCATTTTGGCCATGTTATAATTAAAGACTCTGCCCCCCCCGCCCCCAATATTTCTAAATGTAGATATCAAGTAGTAGTTGTGTTTTTGAATTCAGAGGAAAAGCCTTGCCTTTACACCTGAATTTGAGAATTGGCAAGATAGAGATGGTATTTAAAGCCACAAGAATTAAAAGTAATAATAAAATAAAGCCATGAGAATGTTTGAAAAAAAACTAGGGAATTGGTGGACAGAAAAATACATCCAGAAACAGAAATCGGAGGACTTTCAACATTTAGAGATTGGGCAGAAAATGAAGAGATAATATAGGAGATTGAAGAGGGCCTGTGAGATTGGAGGAAAACTAGATGAGTGTGGTGTCATAGGTTGAAAATCTGTATGTATTGGGGCAACTGAGTGGCTCTGTCGGTTACGCATGTGACTTCGGCTCAGGTTATGATCTCATGGTTTGCGAGTTTAAGCCCTGCATGGGGCTCTGCTGACAGCTCAGAGCCTGGAGCCTGTTTTGGATTCTGTGTCTCCCTCTCTCTCTGCCCATTCCCTGCTCATGCTGTCTCTGTCTCTCTCTCAAAAATAGACATTAAAAAAAAAATCTGTATCTATTACAGGGAAGGCTTTTCTAAGAATTTCTCATAAATTTTGTATGAATAAACATGAATGTAAAAGACGACTTTTGATAGAGATTATTTTAATATTTTAAGATTAAGAGTAGGGTAAGGGCAGGGGCGCCTGGGTGGCTTAGTCGGTTAAGCGTCCGACTTTCGCTTAGGTCATGATCTCGCAGTTCATGGGTTCGAGCCCCGCGTCGGGCTCTGTGCTGACGCCAGCTCAGAGCCTGGAGCCTATTTCAGAATCTGTATCTCCCTCTCTCTCTGACCCTCCCCTGCTCATGCTGTCTCTCTCTCTCCTAGAGCCAATAAAAATATTTAAAAAAAAAAAAAGAGTAGGGTAAGGGCAGAGAGAGAGAGAGAGAGAAAGAGAGAGAGGGAATCCCAAGCAGGCTCCATGCTGTCAGCTTGGAGCCCAATGCAGGGCTCAGACTCAAGAACTATAAGATCATGACCAGAGCCAAAATCAAGAATCAGATGCTTAACCCACTGAGCTACCCAGGTGCTCCATAAAGATTATTTTAAAATGGGATGATGGGGGTGCTTGGCTGGCTCAGTCAGTGGAGCCAGTGACTCTTTTTCAAGTTGTGAGTTCAAGCCCCATGTTAGGTATATACATTACTGGAAAAAAAAAAAAAGTTTTGCTCTCAGGGTGACCAGGAGAGAGATGGAATAAATCCATCAAGGTTAACATCTTTATTTATTTATTTATTTATTTAATTTTTAAAGTTTATTTATTTTGAGAAAGAGAGAACCAGCCGGGAAGTGGCAGAGAGAGGTGGGGGGGGGGGGGTTGTGAGGGGAGACAGAGGGTTCAAAGCAGGCTCTTCAGGGACAGCAGAGAGTCCAATGCAGGGCCTCTAACTCACCAACAGCAAGATCAGGACCTTAGCCAAGGTCAGACGCTCAAAGGAGGGAGCCACCTAGGCTCCCCAAGGTAACATCTTTGAAAGGTGGGAGACACTGGGCCACATTACAAGTCTGAGAGGAATCCACTAGTGAGGGCCACATTGATGATACAAGAGAATTACCGAAGAGGTGAAGAAACAAGGCCCTTGAGTGAGTATAAGCAGTATTTCTCATACATCGGTCGACTTTGTCCACTGCTGAAAAAAGTGGAAAGAGGATATAAGACAAGAACGGATGTTAGTACTTTTGTAGATTTAGTCGTGACATCATGAGGACGTTCCTATCTGATGGCTTCTATTTTCTCAATTTTCTAGAAAAAAAGGCGAGGTTGTTTCCCTAAAGAATGGAAAATTACGCACTCTAACAAGGGACGCCTGGGTTTGGGTAATTGGTTCTCTTCTAACCAAGAGTGTGTGTTGAGCATGGATTGGCGTGTCTAGAGAAAATGCAAGAGTATTTGGTAAGGCCCACATTACGAAAACTCCCTGGTTTCCAAACGCTAAAGCAAGGGAGCAAGCATCTCCTAAGATCTCCGCCCAGGTGCAGCGCTCCGCCCGGGTCGCGCGGGGCTGGGAGGGGCTGCTTCGCGCAGGTCACTTGGGACTGCGGCGGGTAGGCGGGCATGCGCATGCGCGCGGCGCCTCGCGGACTCGCGCTTCTTTTTCTACTCTGAGGTGCTCTGTTTCCCTGATTTTAACTGGCGACTGTTTGCAGTGTCTGCGCCCGGGATGTTGCAGCTGGAAGAACTGGAGTTGTTGAAGAGTCTTGGGGGAGAGGCTGGTCCGCCGGCGGAGCTGTGAGTGGAGCGGAGGGAGGGTCTGGGAGCAAGGCGGGAGATTTGAAAGAAAGAAGAGGGAGAGGCGGCACCCAACCCAGGGAGCCGGGCTCGGGATAAAATGACCTCTCTCGGGTCCCAGGGCGCCCGACGAGTTTCCCGAGCTGGGATCTGTTTCACAGGGTTCTCTTTGGGGGCTCACTTGGGCCAGAGCCCGAAGACTGCTCACTCAACAGTTCATTCCTGTCGGCGTTCGGGGAGTGCCAGCCGCCTTCAACTAGCCTTCATAAAGGGAAATTGCAACTGCCAGATGGCTTTTCTCGATGTGTAGTTGGAGAAGCTTACTTATCTCACGGGGAACTCTGCATCCCTACTTGGACTAAATGGTCAGGGCAATTTGACCCAGAGTCATGGCGTGGAATTATTTTCAGTTAATAATAACGATACTTATTGTTGATGGATCTTTGCGTTTTGGGGTTTAATCAGCAATACCTTAGCGAGATCCTTAAGACGTCCCAAATGACCCTTAGGAATTTCACAGCCTGAGGCTTCCTGGAGTAGTTGAATGAGGTGATTACAAAGTAATAAGAGTCTAGGTTTGGGTGGCAAAGATAATTTTAGGGTAATATGGAAGGCATTTGGTGTTTTAATTAGAGAGGTAATGACTTTGGACTCATACTGTCACTGATAAAGGCTGCAGTCAAACTGGAAAGACTAAAGAGGGACTTGATGTTTTCTAGAGCCGTTAGAGCAATTCTGCATAGTTTTCAGGCGGCTAGCATCAACGGATAAAAGTATTGTGCACTTGACTTGCCCAATATAAATGAGAAATTCCTGACTTGAGTTACTGTGTGAATTAGCTAATGTGACAGGTATTAAGCTTGCTTTTCTCTAGGAAGTAGGCGCTAGTTGATGCACACTGAGATTTTACAGAAAGATTTTCTTCATTAAATTGTAGGTTAGATTAGATGATTTCTTAGAAGCCTCCTAAAGATGAATATAATACTGTGGCTTAAGGTAGGACTTCAGCAAACCACCCACTCTGTGGTTTTCCCTAACAGTACTTTTCATTTACAAAAAAGATAGTGTACAAGACATTTCCTTTTTGGGAGGGTTTGCACCAGTGGCAGGAATTTGTTATTTGATATTTCTCAATTTATCCTTAATCCTCATAATCATGGATGTCTCATGGAGCTCCTGAGTACTAATACAGTATTTGGAAAAATTCATATCCTAAGCATGTTTTAAATGGTATTACTTTTGGGAAGTTTTATAATAGGATTCTGCTATGTCTTTGCTCTCTTAATTTTTACCTACTTTAGCTAATAGTCATTGTGATAAACTTTCTAGAAGAAACAAACCTAGAAAACTAGAAAGCTGGTTTATAGATAAAGGAAGTTGGATGGCTTATTTCATGCTATAGCAGTTTTGTTTGTATATGCTTTAGATTTCAGAAGAAAGTGGAAGCTTCCTTTTCTAAAACAGTTCTGAGCCGAGGAATGGATAATCGGTACCTGGTATTAGCAGTCAATACTGTACAGAATGAAGAAGGAAACCACGAAAAGCACCTAATCATCACTGGTTCCCAGTCACTAAAATATAAAGAACTGTGTATCCTTAGGAATGACTGGTAATTTTTTGTGTGACTTTGAGTACTGATCTGGCTTAAGAATCTTAAGGGAGTAGATATTGATCTGAATTAATTCCATGTAAACATTTTGCTCATTACCTCAGCATCTCAAAGCCCTTATTCTAAAACTTGATCTTGGGGCACCTAGGTGGCTCAGTCGGTTGACCGCCTGAATTCGGCTCAGGTCATGATCTCACGGTTTGTGGGTTCAAGCCCCGTGTCGGGCTCAGTGCTGACAGCTCAGAGACGGGAGCCTGCTTCAGATTCTGTGTCTCCCTCTCTCTGACCCTCCCCTGCTCATGCTGTCTCTCTCTCTCAGAAACCAATAAAACATTAAAAAATAAAATAAAACTTGATCTTTATTGTCATTCGAAAATTAATTACGGGGTAACCTGGGTGGCTCATTCAGTTAAGCGTCCAACTTAAGATGTGTGTGTGCACATGAGCTTGGGGAAAGAACAGAGAGAGCAGAGAGAGAATCCCAAGCAGACTCCATTCTGGAGCCCCGAATTAGGGCTCAGTCTCACAGTTCATGAGATTGAACCAAAATTGAGTTAGATGCTTAACCATCTGTGTGACCCAGTTGCCCCAGTGTGTTTTTATTCTTAACACATTGGGTTTAGCTTCATGTCTCAAGACTTACAGAAACTGTAGAAATGCTAGAAATCTTAGGAATGAGAGAGTTATTACTGAACTAAGCTAATCCATAATTGGACTATGTATTAGCGCTATTAAAGATTTGATAGCTTTTGCAGCAGATGATGCTAACACTAAACTGTTTTCCTTTTTGATATATAAGAAAGACCCCTGAGTGTTTTCAGTTGTATTGCAAAGGTAGAAAGGAGTGAAGTGACTAGGAGTTCATTCAGAAGACTGCATCCTAGTATTGAATTATTTAGAAAGATCCAGAAATTTACAAATACTGTTCCTTCAGGTAAAATATTCATTTGCTTTTTGAAGCTTCCTGAATATATTTATATGTAGGAACCTAAACTATGTATACTTTGCTTTATTTTTAGGTGCTCTGTACCAGTGGAGCCAGGTGACATCATTCATTTGGAGGGAGACTGTGTATCTGATACTTGGATAATAGATGAAGATTTTGGATATTTGATTTTATATCCAGACATGCTGATTTCTGGCACAAGCATAGCCAGTAGTATTCGATGTATGAGAAGAGCTGTCCTGAGTGAAACTTTTAGGGTGAATAATATTAGCAGCTAATGTTTCTACAGGGTCTTAGAGTTTACAGAGCACTTTTATACTCTTATTTCATTTATTCCTCACAACATTTCTGTGAGGTAGATGGTAATAATCAGCTGCATTTTACAGATGAGGAAAATCAGGCTCAGAGAGGTTAAATGACTTACCAAGAGTTACTGTAGCTAGTAAGTGGCAGTGCTGGGACTCAAGTCCAGGTGACTGAATCCTTTGAATCTTGATCAACACTTAATAATTAATTCTAATGATAAAAGTAATGTAAGTGATGATATTTTTATTTTTTTAATTTTTGAGACAGAGAGAGAGTGAGCCACAGAATCTGAAACAGGCTCCAGGCTCTGAGCTGTCAGCACAGAGCCTAATGTAGGGCTCGAACCCACGAACCATGAGATCATGACCTGAGCCAAAGTTGGATGCTTAACCAACTGAGCCACCCAGGTGCCCCAGTGATGATATTTTTTTATTTAATGCATCTAAGTATTTCCAAACTTGGCTTCATGCAATTTCCAATAAAAATAAATGTGACCATCTCTCTTAAAAAAATATTCTGGAAAATTTGAAACATACACAAATAGATGATTATAATAAATTCCCACATACCCAGTTTGCCGTTCTCAAACATTATACTATTTTGCATGTAAATGAAGGATCTTTTAAAAATGTAAATATAATATCTTTATCATACACCATAAAATTAAAAGTATTTCCTTTAATTAATATAATGGCCAGATAGATAATGTCCCATTATTTCTCTATAATGTCTTTAATAGAAAATAGTTTTTTATTCAGTTGGTTTGTTAGGATCAGTCAGAATCCAAACAAGGCTTTGTTTTTTTTTTTTTTATTTTTAAGATTTTATTTTTAAGGAATCTCTGTACCTAGTGTGGGGCTTGAAGCCACAACCCCGAGATCAAGAGTCACATGCTTTACCGACTGAGGTAGTCAGGCACCCCCAAACAGAGTCTTTGATTTATGGTTTGCTATGTCTCCTTAGTTTCTTTTTATCTTTTAATCTATATTAGTTTTGCCTATTCTCACCCCCTTTGTTTCAGTTCTATTTATTATAGAACCTGGGTTTTTATTTGTTTATTTCTACTTTCAGGGTATTTTAAAAATTATACAATTTATATGTATGTAAAAACAAAAATTCTTATAAAAACTACTTTGTAATTCTTTTAGACTTGTAAAGAACTTGCATAAATAGTGAAGAGAATCCCTTAGTAAATTAATTTTTTAAATTCCTGAAGCATGTTTTGGTGGACTTTATCTAGTTTTTTTACAGCTTTAAGGGGAACATCTAGGCTAAGAAAAGGGTTAATTGAGAAATAACGTGTCTTTGTTTTCATTTCTGTTTTAAAAAATTATTTTTAATGTTTATTTTTGAGAAAGGCAACATGAGCGAGCTGGGGCAGAGAGAGAGACACACACAAAATCCAAAGCAGGCTCCAGGTTCTGAGCTGTCCGCATAGAGCCCATGAACTGTGAGATCATGACTTGAGATGAGGTCAGTCAGACACTCAACCAATTGAGTCTCCCAGGTGCCCTTTTCTGTTTTTAAATACTGTTTCTTTTTGAGTGGAGGGAACTTGTCAAAAATCTGTGCTGTAAATTTAAATTTTATGTTTGAATAATGTCTTTTACTTACAATGAGTTTATGAGCCATGGCTTTATTGCGTTTTATTTGGGTAGATTATAAACTGAAATTAGAAAAGAATATATTAAATATTTGAGAATATGTTGAGCCTTTTTCATATATTTTAATATTTTCAAAGTGGAAATTACTGATTTTCTTAAAAAAAATAACATGCTTGTGGGTCATCTGGGTGACTTAGTCAGTTGATCGTCTGACTTTGGCTCAGATTATGATCTCACGGCTTAGGAGTTCAAGCCCTATGTCAGACTCTGTGCTGACAGCTCAGATCCTGGATCCTGCTTTGGATTCTGTGTCCCTCTTATGCTCTGCCCCTCCCTGCCTCATGCTCTCTTTCTCTGTCTGTCTTTTAGGAATAAACAAAACATTTTAAAAATTAAAAAAAAAAATAATGTGTTTGTAAATTAATTCTAAATTCTGAATAGAAGAAAATGAAAGTCATCTGTAATTCTACTTACTAGAATAAAAATTGTTTAATATTTTTGCATTTGTCTCACTAGTACAGTTTGGCTATGGTTAAAATAGGTTAAGTAATAAATACGAGTTCATGTGTGTTAATGTGAAATAGAATGTATTTTTTTTTTTTTTTTTTTAAATAGAGCTCTAATCCAGCCACACGTCAAATGCTGATTGGTACAGTTCTTCATGAAGTATTTCAAAAAGCAATAAGCACTAGCTTTGCCCCAGAAAAGCTACAAGAATATGCTATTCAAACTATTCAAGAAATAAAGCATCTGAAGGAAATGTAAGTAGTACGAGACATGCTATAGGTACAATTCCATTATAAAATCTATTCCTGGACTCTAGAAGGTATTTGGCTAGTAGGCTATTACATATAAATCTGAATGATACTAGAATACAGATTCTAGGGTTGTAGTAAGTACCCCACTGCAGTTCTGTGAAGAGTTTCCGAAATTGCAGAATAGAAACTCTTGAGCTAAAAAATCTCTGAATATTCTGTACATGTGTACAGTAGATTCTTCAGCTGTTCTCAGAGAGTGTAAAAAATGTTTTGCCTTACTTCTAGTTATATGACATATTGAAAATTGTATTGGTTTGGGAATCAGATGGACCTAGTTTTACATTCTAGCTTTGCCAGTTTTAGGATTGAACAGGTTACTATTTTTTAAAGGTTTTGAAAAAGGCAGTAAATCCTATTTTGCCAACTTTTGCGACAGTGGAGAGAATATACATAAACCCACAAGTGGCTAATTGTTGGCTGTTTCTGTCGTCCCTCCTATTGTAGACCATCTTTTTTTTTCCACTACTAAAGTATTTTTATTAGTGCAATTTTGATTTCCAGACTAGTTGACAAATGTAATTCTGTTTCGCTGTTTATATGGAAAAGTGTGTTCCAAAATGCTACATGACATATTTACTAATGACATACAACCTATTGTCTTAAAAATATTTTAGGGGCTCCTGGGTGGCCCAGTTGGTAAAGCATCCGACTTCGGCTCAGGTCATGATCTCAGGGCTTGTGAGTTCGAGCCTGTGTTGGGCTCTGTGCTGACAGCTCAGAACCTGGAGCCTGCTTCAGATTCTGTGTCTCTATCTCTCTCTGCCTCTTTCCTGCTCATGCTCTGTCTCTCTGTCTCTCAAAAATAAACAAACATTAAAAAAAAAAACATTTTAGATCCCTGACATGTGTCAAGCATTGTGTTCAGTGCTTTTAGGCATCTTATATAATCTCATAGCAACTGATACAAACTGAAAGACAGAGAAGTTCTCCCTTGGTCATGACTACATAGCATGACATTCAGAACATGAGTAGATTTCATAAAGCTTTTACTTTAAGAGTTCTGTTTATTGCCTTATTTGCCACTTTGCATTTCAGTAAAACAGCTGTTATTTATATTTTGCTTTTTTAATTTTTTAACGTTTATTCATTTGTTTTAAGATTGAGAGAGTGTGGGTGTGTATGTGTGTGTGCATGAGCAGGGGAAGGCAGAGAGAGGGAGAGAGAGACTCCTAAACAGGTTCTTTGCTGTCAAAACAGAGCCTGATTCAGGGCTCGAACTCACAAACTGTGAGATCATGATCTGAGCTGAAATCAGAGTAGGACAGTTAACCAACTGAGCTACCCAGGTGCCCCATTTTCTTTTTTAAAATTAGAAATTAGAAATTTTTTTAAATTAGAAACTTATTATTTTTTTTTAAATGAGTTTCCGATTTATTAATTTATTAGCTATTCATTCTTTTGTTAGTCTTTTTTTTTTTTTATTTCTAGGAGAGAGAGAGAGAGAGAGACAGCGTGAGCAGGGGAGGGTCAGAGAGAAAGGGAGTCACAGACTGAAACAGGATCCAGGCTCTGAACTTGCAGTCAGCACAGAGCCCGACATGGGGCTCGAACCCACAAACCGCGAGATCATGACCTAAGCGAAAGTCGGACGCTTAACCGACTAAGCCACCCAGGCGCCCCAGAAACTTATTTTTTTAATGAAGGTAAAAATTTTAATTCCACTATAGTTAACATAGAGTGTTATATTAGTTTCAGATGTACAGTATAGTGATTCAGCAATTCTCTATATTACTCTGTGCTTATCATAAGTGTACACTTAATCCCCTTCACCTGTTTTACCATTCCATCACCCACTTCCATTGACAACTCTGTTTGTTTTCTATAGTTAAGAGTCTGTTTTTTTGGTTTGTCTCTTTTCTTTTTTTCTTGTTCATTTATTTTGTTTCTTAAATTCCACATATGCATGAAATCATATGGTATTTGTCTTTCTGTAATGGACTTACTTCACTTAGTATTGTACTCTCTAGAACAATCCATGTTATTGCAGATAGCAAGATTTCGTTCTTTTTTTATGGCTGGGTAATATTCCATTGTGTGTGTGTGTGTGTGTGTGTGTGTGTGTGTGTGTATCACATTTTCTTTATCCATTCATCTATCAGTGGACTCTTGGCCTGCTTCTATAATTTGGCTATTGTAAATAATGCTGCTACAAACATAGGCAGTGCATAAATCCTTTCAAATTAGTGTTTTTGTATTCTTGGGGTAAATACCCCATAGTGTGATTAACGGACCAAAGAATAATTCTATTTTTAATTTTTTTTTAATGTTTTTTTTTATTTCTAGGAGAGAGAGAGAGAGACAGCGTGAGCAGGGGAGGGTCAGAGAGAGAGGGAGTCATAGACTGAAACAGGCTCCAGACTCTGAGCTGGCAGTCAGCACAGAGCCCGACGCGGGGCTCGAACCCACGAACCGCGAGATCATGACCTAAGCGAAAGTCGGACGCCTAACCGACAAAGCCACCCAGGCGCCCCTATTTTTAATTTTTTAAGGAACCTCCATACTGTTTTCCATAGTGACTGCACCAGTTTGTATTCCCACCAACAGTGCAACAGAGGCGTTTTTTTTGTTTGTTTTTATTTTTCCACATCCTTGCCAACACTTGCCAAACATTTCAGAGTTTTACCTTTTTTTTGTCATATCTTAATCAGCATACAGTGATGCCTTATCTGTTGTGTGTTAAATTGATTATTCCCCTGAAATAAATCACGTCAAAGCTTAGTGGCTTTTAATGACTAGAATCTAATCTATTACCTCATAGTTTCTGTAGGTTAGGAATTGAGAGGTGGTTTAGCTGGATGGTTCTGGCTCAGAGTCTCCCATGTAGTCTCCCATGTGGAGCTGTAGTCATTCGAAGGGAGCATATGCTTCCATGATGATGCAAACAGCTGTTGTCATGCAGCCTGCAGTCCTAGCTGGCTGTTATAGTCATGAGGCCTCATTTTCTTGCCTTGTGAGCCTCTCTGTAGCGCTGTCTGAGGGGTCCTCACAACATGGCAGGTGCTACTTCAAATTAAAGAGTCTTATGAAGTGAGCAAGCAGGAAACTATAGTGCCTTTTTTTTTTTTTTTTTATGCCCCTGATGATGAATCATGTTGAGCATCTTTTCATGTGTCTGTTAGCCATCTGGATGTCCTCTTTGGGAAAGTGTCTCTTCATGTCTTTTGCTCATTTCTTCACTTGATTATTTGTTTTTTGGGTGTTGAGTTGGTAAGTTCTTTATAGATTTTGGATACTAACCCTTTATCTGATACGTCATTTGCAAATATATTCTCCCATTCCGTCAGTTGACTTTTAGTTTTGCTGATTGTTTCCTTTGCTATGTGGAAGGGTTTTATCTTGGTGAGGTCCCAATAGTTCATTTTTGCTTTTGTTTCTCTTGCCTTTGGAGACATGTCAAGTAATAAGTTGCTGCGGCTGAGGTCAGAGAAATTGTTGCCTGTTTTTTCCTATAGGATTTTGATGGCTTTCTGTCATATGTTTGGGTCTTTCAACCACCTTGAGTTTATTTTTGTGTATAGTATAGGAAAGTGGTCCAGCATGTCGCTGTCCAGTTTTCCCAACACCGTTTGCTGAAAAGACTGTCTATTCCATTGGATATTCTTTCCTGCTTTGTCAAAGATTAGTTGGCCATATGTTTGTGGGGCTATTTCTGGGTTCTCTATTCTTTTTTTTTTTTTTTTAATTTTTTTTTTTTTATGTTTTATTTATTTCTAGGAGAGAGAGAGACAGCGTGAACAGGGGAGGGTCAGGAGAGAGGGAGTCACAGACTGAAACAGGCTCCAGGCTCTGAGCTGGCAGTCAGCACAGAGCCCGACGCGGGGCTGAACCCATGAACCGCGAGATCATGACCTAAGCGAAAGTCGGACGCTTAACCGACTAAGCCACCCAGGCGCCCCCTGGGTTCTTTATTCTGTTCTGTTGATCTATGTGTCTGTTCTTGTGCCAGGACCATGCTGTTTTGATGATTATAGCTTCATAATACAAATTGAAGTCCGGAATTGTGATACCTCCAGCTTTGTTTTTCTTTTTTAGGATTGTTTTGGCTAGTTGGGATCTTTTCTGGTTCCATACAAATTTTAGGGTTGTTTGTTCTAGCTCTGTGAAGAATGCTGGTGTTATTTTGATGGGGATTGAATTGAATATGTAGACTGGCTTGGATAGTATTGACATTTTAACAATATTTGTTCTTCCAATCAATGAGCATGGTCTATTTTTCCATTTTTTGTGTGTCTTCTTGGATCTCTTTCATAAGCTTTCTATAGTTTTCAGTGCATAGATTTTTCACCTCTTTGGTTAGGTTTATTCCTAGATATTTCATGGTTTTTGGTAAAAAGGGAGATTTAAATGCAGAAGCCATCAAATAATAAGTGTGAACTGGTTTGGAGATTTTAAAAAGAGTCCTGCTCTGTAAGAAATAAAACACTTGGAAGCATCTGCGTAAGGAGATCATGACAGTGAAGAATGGCTCCAAGATAGTTAGAGAAAGTGATTTAGGAAAAGATTACCCAGGGGCATCTGGGTGGCTCAGTCAGTTAAGTGTCTGACTTTGGCTCAGGTCACAATCTCATGGTTCATGAGTGAGCCCTGTGTTGGGCTTTGTGCTGACAGCTCAGAGCCTGGAGCCTGCTTAGGATTCTGTGTTTCCCTCTCTTTCTGTCCCATCCCCACTTGTATTCTCTCTCTCTCTCGGTCTCAAAAATAAACATTAAAAAAGAATAATTTTTTAAAAAGGAAACATTTATCCAATTATGCAGGTATTTTTTAAAATAGTAAGTTATTATTTCTAAAAAGATTACAAATTTGTGTATGCCATATTATAATAGTAGAAGAAGGTATATGGTAAAAAAATAAGTCCTTTCTCCCTGTATCCTACTGTCACCTGGTTACTTTCCCTAAATGCAGCCACTGCTATCAGTTTCTTCTGTGTCCTTTCACAGAGATTTCAAACGTTTTATGTATGACAGTGTGTGTGTATGTGTGTGTGCATCCACACTAAAATTGTACAATACCATGTATATTGATTGTACACTTAAAGATTAAATCTTGCTGATCATTCCATATCAGTACTGACCAAGCTGTCTCATTTTTAATTAATAATGGCATAATATTTCGTTGTATGGAGGCACTGTAATTTATTTAAGTATCTCCTTGGCATTTCAGTCTTTGTTTTTATTAGCAATCATATAAGAGATATCTTTTTAGAAAATATTTAAAAAGCATTTTCTTGAATGTTTTTTATTTTTGAGAAAGAGAGAGCTTGAGTAGGGGAGAGGCAGAGAGAGGGTCTCTGACAGAGAATCTGAAGCAGGCTCGGCACTGTCAGAGCAAAGCCTGACATGGTGCTTGAACCCATGAACTGTGAGATCATTACCTGAGCCAAAGTTGGATGCTCAACCTACTGAACCACTGAGGCACCCCAAGATTTTTTTTTGAGTATGCTCCACACCCAATGGAGGGCTTGAACTCACTACCCTGAGATTAAGAGTCGCGTGCTTTACTGACTGATTCAACCAGACGCCCCTAAGAAATACTTTTCTACATCTTTTATTTCATACCTGTGAGGCATATATTGAGTTAAATACTTACAAGCGGAATTCTTTGGGCCACAGACTATATATACTTAAAACATTTAAAAAATATTTTTATTTGGAAATAATTTCAAATTTATTATTATTTTTTAAAAAGTTTTTGATGTTTATTTTTGAGAGAGAGAGTGTGAACGAGTGGGGGAGGGGAAGAGAGAGAGACACACACACACAGAATCCGAATTAGGTTTCAGGCTTGGAGCTGTCAGCACAGAGCCTGAAGTGGGGACTCGAACTCAATGGACCATGAGATCATGACCTGAGCCGAAGTTGATGCTTAACCAACTGAGCCACCCAGGCGCCCCAATAATTTCAAATTTAGAAAAAAGTTGCAAGATTAATGCAGACAATATTCATGTACTATTTATTTGGATTCATCTGCTAAATGTGTGTGCGTGTGTATGTGTAGATTTTTCTCTTATGGTTGAGCAGTATACATCATGGCATATCCAGTGGGCTTTATACCATGAAGATACTAGCCATAGAACAGGTTGACCTGGGGTGCCCTGTGGTCTCAGGGGCCCATTGCAATGGGCAGAGCTGATCTTGCTCACCTTGCCTTCAGGCCTTTACTTCCCACACTCTCTGGTGGTTGGGGCCAAGCATGTGGTGATGTTCGATGGCTGGGTAAGGGGCCTATGTACTTGGTGTGGCAGCTTGCTGCTAGCCAAGGACTTTGCTCATGGCTTGTTGTCACTAATGATCAGCCAGTTGGGCTCAGGGCTTATGCCCCTGAGTTAAAAATCATGATGTATAGGGGCGCCTGGGTGGCTTAGTTGGTTGAGCGTCCGACTTTCGCTTAGGCCATGATCTCGTGGTTCGTGGGTTCGAGCCCCGCGTCGGGCTCTGTGCTGACTGCCAGCTCAGACCCTGGAGCCTGTTTCAGAGTCTGTGACTCCCTCTCTCTCTGACCCTCCCCTACTCATGCTGTCTCTCTCCTAGAAATAAATAAAACATTTAAAAAAAAATTAAAAAAAAAAAATCATGATGTATAGTGTGTTTCCTAAGAATAGGCTTTTTTCTTATGTAATCATAGTATGGTTTCAACTTCAGGAAATTTAATATTGGTAGAATATTTTTGTCTGATCTCTCCACATTTTTGTTCAGTAATGTCCTTCATACCGTTTTCCCCCTCCAGGACAGGATTTCATCTGGGTACATCTAGTACTTTGAATACTGAGCTTAATCTTGGGGTTGTTAGCTTGAGCCCCACTTTGAGTGTAGAGATTACTTAAATAAATAAAAATTTAAAAAACAAATAAACATTAAAAATGTATTTTTTAAATATTTATTTTTTTTGAAGAAGAGACACAGAGCATGAGCAGAGGAGGGGCAGAGAAAGAGGGAGACACAGGATCTGAAGCAGGCTCCAGGCTCTGAGCTGTCAGCAGAGCCCTACATGGGGCTTGAACTCACGAGCAGTGAAATCATGAACTGAGCTGAAATTGGATGCTTAACCGACTGAGCCAGGCATCCCAAAAATAAATAACATTTTGGGGTCACCTGGGTGGCTCAGTCGGTTGAGCGTCTGACTTCAACTCAAGTCATGATCTCACAGTTCATGGGTTTGAGCCCCGGGTCGGGCTCTGTCCCGACAGCCAGCTCAGAGCCTGGAGCCTGTTTCAGATTCTGTATCTCCCTCTCTCTCTGACCCTCCCTGCTCATGCTGTCCTTCTCTCTCTCTCTCAGAAATTTATAAATAAATAAATAAATAAATAAATAAATAAATAAAATTTTGATAATTATTGCCATATTGTTCTGTATAGGCATTGTCCTAATTTACATTTTTGCTGGCAATATATGAATCCTTGTTTTCCCGCATTCTCACCTACCTCTTTTATCAACTAGAAGTTGCCAGATTTCAAGCAACCTTTTCTAAGGATAACCTTTGCACCTCTGGAATTCTGAATGTGTGATCTTTTGGGGTATTTTGGTATTAGCAGTTGCTGTCTGGCTTGAGGAATTTCAGCTTCTCTTTTAGCTTGAGGTTGCTCAGGAGACAGTCTTGGCAGAGCTAGGGTTGCTAATTTTGTCCTCCTGCTGAGCCAATTCTATTGGAGGGCTCAGAGGGTTCTGCTGTTTTTAAGGTTGAATATTATTCCATTGTACATATGTACCATATTAAAAAAAAGATTTAAAAAAAAATGTTTATTACTGAGAGAGAGAGAGAGAGTGTGTGTGTGTATGAGCAGGGGAAGAGCAAAGAAAAAGAGCAAAAAAAAAGATTTAAAAAAAAATGTTTATTACTGAGAGAGAGAGAGAGAGTGTGTGTGTGTGTATGAGCAGGGGAAGAGCAAAGAGCAGGGAGGACAAAGGATAATGCAACAAAGGATGATGCAGGCTCTGTGCTGATATCAAGCCCCAAAGAGGAGTTGAACCCACAAACCACAAGATCACGACCTGAGCTGAAATCAGACACTTAACCGATTGAGCCACCCAGACATCCCCCACAAAAATATTTTATTTATTTATTTTTTAAGTAGATTCTATCCCCATTGTAGGGCTTGAATTCATGAACCTGAGATTAAGAGTCGTATGTTCTATGACTGAGCCAGCTAGGTGCACCATGTATACACCACGTTAAATATCCATTTATTAGTTGATGGGTATCTTAAGTTTCTTATTTGGATGTTTTTGTCCTTATTCACTTTTTTCATATTTATGCTTTCATGTTTAATCTCTTATTTTGGCAGGTATCGCTTAAATTTGAATCAAGATAAGATAAAACAAGAAGTAGAGGAGTATCTTCCTTCATTTTCTAAATGGGCCGGAGATTTCATGCATAAATATATTTCAACTGACTTTCCTCAGATACAGCTTTCTCTGTAAGAAACTCATTTTATTTATATGGTATTCATATGTTCAGACTAGGATTTCATTCTGTATGTTGAGTTAAAGCTTTTTAAAAGGTCAAGTTAGTACAACTAGCTTTTTAGTTTGCTTATTTTACTTTAATTTTATTTTTAAAAAAATTTTTTAGTGTTTTTTATTTATTTCTGAGAGAGAGAAAGAGACAGTGTGAGCAGGGGAGGGTCAGAGAGTGAGGGTGATACAGAATCTGAACCAGGCTCCAGGCTCTGAGCTAGCTATCAGCACAGAGCCTGATGCAGGGCTCAAACCCACGAACTGCGAGATCATGACCTGAGCCAAGGTTGGACACTTAACCGACTGAGCCACCCAGGCGCCCCCCAGATTTACTTTTAAAAGGAACATTGTGGGTGCTTTTTTGGGACTATGTCGTAGAATAAGGGCAGAGGTAGACCAATATGGAGGCTCTTTCAAGAATTCAGGTAAGAGAAGCTGGTGGCTTAGACCACAATGAAGGTTGTGGAAGTGATGAGACTCAGTTGGGTTTTGGTTAGACTTGAGAGGTGGAATTGCTAAGTTTTGGATCGGATGTGGAGTGTGAAGGAAAGAATAGTCAAAGTGATTCCAGGGGGAGCAAATGTGTTTAGAAGGGCATCAAGAGAGACTTGCAGAGGAGGATTTGGAGATAGGGAGTTAGACAACCATAATCAGGTTGTTCTGTGGTAGAGCACACAAATGGAATGGTAGCCAAAGGCTCATGTGGGCTTAAGAGAGATTTGCTGTTGTTTTGAAGATGGGAGGTATGACGTGTTCATGTGCTTATGGGGAGAGTTCCACAGCTAGGGCAAAATTCATCCTGAGAGATGGGAGAGGTCAGTTATGTCTTGAAGACAGGAGAAGGAGTGAGGGAACACTAGTGGAAGGGTTGACTCTGAGAACACTTATTTCTTGGCATTGAAATCTCAGAAGTGGACTATTTCATCAAAGGTATTTAGAAATTTTACAACCTTTTCCATATTGCTAGAATTCTTCGAGAATTTTGTAATCCGTTTAGAAGGTTGCTAGTAATGTTTAAATGTCCTGTATCTGGGGTGCCTAGGTGGCTCAGTTGGTTAAGCAACAGACTCTTGATTTTGGCTCAGGTCACCATCTCACAGTTGAGATCCAGCCCCAAGTCAGGCAGTGCAGAGGTTGCTTGGGATTCTCTCTTCCTTTCTCTCTCTGCTCTTCCCCCACTCTCTCTTCAGTGCACTCTCTCTCAAAATAAACATTAAAAAATAGAAAAAAATCCTTTTTGTATCTCTCCAGCTTGCACATACACATGCACTCTGTCTGTCTAAAAGTAAATAATAGTTAGGGGTGGCTCAGTTGGTTAAGCCTCTGACTCTTGGTTTGGGTTCAGGTCATGATCCCACTGTTTAATGAGTTCAGGCCTTGCATCGGGCTCTGTGCTGATTGCACAAAGCCTCCTTGGGATTCTCTCCCACCCTTTCTCTGCCCGTCCCTTGCTCACACTGTCTCTTTCTTTCTCAAAAATAAATAAATAAACTTAAAAAAAAATTTTAAATCCTGTATCTGTCAGCAGGATGTTATTTTTATTTTATTATTATTTTTTACAATTCAGTGACTTGCAATATATTTGTTGAGTTGTGCACCATCACCACAGTTTGCCAGGTTTTTTAGATTTTTATATTATTTTATTATTATTTTTTTATTTTGAAATATGTATTTATATTTATATCAATTTATAAATTGACTTAAAAAATAAAATTAATTTAATTGTTTTTAAAGAGAGACCACACTTGAGCAGGGGAGAGTGGCAGAGGGAGAGAGAAAATCTTAAACAGGCTCCACACTAATCATGAAGCCCAGTGTAGGGCTCCATCTCATGACTCTGGGATCATGACCAGAGCTGAAATCATGAGTTGGATGCTTAACTGACTGAGCCACCTAGCCACCCCTTATAGTGTTCTTTTTTCAAAGTTTGTTTATTTTTGATAGAGCATGTGCAAACTGGGCAGGGGCAGAGAGATGGGGACAGAGGATCCAAAGCATGCTCTGTGCCGATGGCAGTGAGCCTGATGTGAGGCTCGAACTTGTGAACTGTGAGGGCATGACCTGAGCCAAAGTCGAACACCCAGGCATCCCCCAACCCACCCACCCTGTCCTCGGCCCCATCTTGTAGTGTTTTGTTTTGTTTTTTATAAATTTATAAATGCTTTATTCTTTGTTATTTCTTTGGAGAAGATAGCCTATGTCTAGAATAGGGCATGGATCTTGGTGCTTTAGTCTTGATTGTAATAAACAACTAAGTGTTTATTTATTAAGCAGTCATTCTTGTGGGGCTTGAGTGGCTCAGTCAGTTAAGCGTCCGACTTCAGCTCAGGTCATGATCTCACAGTTCGTGAGTTTGAGCCTGACGTCGGGCTCTGTGCTGACAGCTCGAAACCTGGAGCCTGCTTCAGATTCTTTGTCTCCCTCTCTCTCTGCCTCTCCTCCACTCATGCTCTGTCTCTTAATGTCTCTCAAAAATAAATAAACATTAGGGGCGCCTGGGTGGCTTAGTCGGTTAAGCGTCCGGCTTTCGCTTAGGTCATGATCTCGCGGTTCGTGGGTTCGAGCCCCGCGTCGGGCTCTGTGCTGACTGCCAGCTCAGAGCCTGGAGCCTGTTTCAGTCTGTGACTCCCTCTCTCTCTGACCCTCCCCTGCCCGCGCTGTCTCTCCCTCTCCTAGAAATAAATAAAACATGTAAAAAAAAAATAAACAAACATTAAAAATAAAAGATACTATTAAAAAAATATAGTCATTCTTTTCTTAATTCCTTGAATTGTTTTATAGTATTCCTGTCATTCTGGTCTCTCTTGATTTTCTGTAATAATTGCAAACTTAATTTTTGTCTTCTATTGTTCCCCCAATTGTTTCTTTATCTTTATTTACCCTCCCTCACTACACACCTTTCCCTTTCTTGTTTATTTTGTAGTCCTTTAAATTTGCTTGAAAGTTAAAATTGTAGTTCCATTTCATGATTGTTTCAGATATTAGCTTTTCTTTTACTGTTAAATTGTTTTAGCATTTTGTCTCCATGATTTTTCTTTTGGTTAAAACTTATTCATCGTTTTTGCAGTCATAAGCTGTATTTTCTAATAGACTTGTGGACTTAACCTATTCAGCAAACACGTGTTCCATATGCTGTGTCTGTGCTCAGGATTGTTCTAGGTACTGGTGTTACAGGGTGACTAAAACCCTCCAAGAACTCTGTGTTGCTGGTAGTTGAAAACATAGGAGTGGAGGGCATTGCTTAGAGAAAACATGCAGGGCAACAGAAGAGACAAGGAACTCTGGGAGGTAAGGTTGTGGTATGTAGGACACAGGGGGAGACTAGTAGACTCCATCAGAAGAGGCTGAGGGAGCTTAGGATGGACCAGCAAGGGATTTGGTAGGATGGAAGAAGTATATCGGGAATCTGGGGAAAGGGTGGGATTCAGATAAGACTTTTCTTTGTTTCAGTTATTCCATTGGAGTAATATGTCGGTGAAGGAGGCGCTCCTCTCTATTTTAGCTTGTGTCCTTTTCTCAGCAGTTTATAGCCAGTCTTTAAAACAACAACAACAAAACTTCAGTATGTAGCACAAAAAATGAGACCTTTATCTATTTAAAAAAAATTTTTTTTAATGTTCATTTTGAGAAAGAGAGAGAGAGAGAGAGAAAGAGACTTGTGTGAACAGGGGAGGAGCAGAGAGAGAAGGAGACACAGAATCTGAAGCAGGCTCCAGGCTCTGAGTTGTCAGCACAGAGCCTGATGCAAGGCTCAAACCCACAAGCCGTGAGATTATGACCTGAGCCAAAGTTAGACACTTAACCGACTGAGCCACCCAGGCACCTGAGAATGAGACCTTTAAAAGTTATTTAAAGGGACAGCCTTTCTCATCCATTGGTGCTACATGTATATTTTCTTCATCTTCATGATACCATATTCTTAATGAGGCATTTTACAGCATTATGTTGATTAAAATCATAATAGTTAAATTGAAATACTGTCATTTATTCCACAGATCTAGGTGTAAAATCACATTAGTCTTTTTTCTAGGGGAATGAATTTTATTATCAACATAACAGTTTTAGTACCTATCTTCTATTAAGTATATATGTAACATTTTGTGTATAATGAAGTTTGCTTTATTTCATAGGAGCATATTTGAATATATAACATGATCAGATAACATTTGGATAGAGAAAACAGTAATATTTAAGAAATTTCAGATAAGTTGTAGCTTCCTTGAATTCCATACATACCTGGAGATTATACTTGAAGCATCCTGAAACAGTTAAAAAATTACTGAAGGTGACATTTTTTCTTAAAAAAATTCTCATTTGTTAAGAAATAGCTGTTGATATGAATAAATAACATAAAATTAGTAAACCAGAGTCAACTAAATCATGTATTCTGATGGTTATAATTCTAATGCTATCATATAAAAATTGAAATTTTTTTTCAATACTTAAAAAATTTTTAAGTAAATTACTTAAAATACTTAAAAAATTTTTTTTCTTGAGAGAGAGAGTGAGCATGTAAGACGGCAAGGGGCAGAGAGAGAGAGAGGGAGAGAGAGAATCCCAATGAGGCTCTGTGCCACCAGTGCAGAGCCCAGCACGGGGCTTGAACCCACGAACCTCAAGATCATGACCCAAGCCGAAATCAAAGCTGCTTAACTGACTGAGCCACCGAGATGCCCTTAAAATACGTTTTATTACTAGAAAAATTTTCCTTTTCATGTAAGATTTCCATTAGATTTAATATCTTACCTGGCTTTGAGTCTAAAATAGGATTAATAAAAGTTAGTGTTTATCTGACTTTTTTCCTGCAGAATAACTTACTGCTCTGAAAATAAGTAAATCTTAAAAAAAGTATGAGACTTTAAAAGTTATTTTCATCCTTTAATTCCTTTGACATTTATAGATTTTTTTTCTCCTTCCTGTGCTCTTGGCTTATTTAACAGTTAAGATCTTAAACTCAGAACCTATTGTAATATAAACAACAATGCTGAGTACTTAGTTTTAAATATTGATAGTGATGGAGATGGATTCATTTAATGATTAAGAAAATGATGAGAAAACTTAGGAGCGCTTGAGGTCCTTTTGAAGATTGTCATGGGGGAATAGGGGTGAAGTGTTGGATAATCAAGCCCCACACCACAGAGGTGATGGGGGAAGATAGCTCATACACAGTTTAATATGGTGTTAATGAAGAAAACACCTTTGCTGTCCTGGGTGCAACCACATGCAAGCCATTTTATATTAATCAGTGTAATAATTGTATACCAGAATATTCAGATTGGTATCGTGGCTTCCATAGTCCAAATAGACTTCTGTAGTAATCTAGGACTAACGAATTAATGGCCCGAGTTAGGAAGAGTGTAGTAGGAATAAACTGAAAAGGATAGATGATAAATACTAAGAAAATTTAAGTTACATTAGTTAGAGGCTATAGGATAGTGGTTCTCAAACTTGAGTATGCATCATGATCACTTGCGGAGTTTGTAAAACAAATTGCTGGGCTTCACCTACAGAGTTTGATTGAGTAGGTCTGGAGCGGAGCCTGAGAATTTGCTTTTATAACAAGTTCCCAGGTGATATTGATGCTGCTAGTCTAGGAATCACACTTTGAGAATCACTGCTATAAAGGTATGTGGATGGTTTTCCACCCCCACATTCTCTATCGTGCAATACATTCAATGCCAGCATATGAGAAATGAGCTTAGTGTTCTAATGTAAGTATTTTTGTGTTTTGTTTTTTAGGCCAAGTGATGGTAGTAACAATAATTCAACATGTAATATTGAAGTCATAAACTCATTAGATATTGAAGAAAGCATTTGGTCCCCTAGGTTTGGATTGAAGGGCAAAATAGATGTCACAGTTGGTGTGAAAATACATCGAGGATGTAAAACGAAATATAAGATAATGCCTTTGGAACTTAAAACTGGTAAAGAATTAAATTCTGTTGAACATCGTAGTCAGGTGGGTATAAGTCTTAAGAAAATTGTCGGTTAAGTGTCTGCTTCTTGATTTTGGCTCAAGTAATCTTATAGTTTGTAGATGAAATCCTGCGTCCCTCTCTCTACCCCTTTTCCACTTGCTCTCTCTCTCTCTCTCTCAAAATAAATAAACATTAAAAAATATATATTTGAGATGCCTGGGTGGCTCAGTCAGTTTAGGATCTGACTTTAGCTCAGGTCATGATCTCATAGCTAGTGAGTTTGAGCCCTGCATCTGGCCCTGTGCTGACAGCTCAGAGCCTGGAGCCTGCTTCAGATTCTGTGTCTTCCTTTCTGTCTGTTCCTCCACTGCTTGTGTCCCCTTTCTCTCAAAAACAAACAAACAAACAAAGAAAAATGAAACATTTAAAAGAAAAAGAAAACTGTCTGAATATTTAATATTTTTAAAATTATAGGTCTAGGTCACCTGGATGGCTCAGTCTGTTAAGCGTCTAACTTCGGCTCAGATGATGGTCTTACGATACACAAGTTCGAGCCCTGTGTCTGGCTCTGTGCTGACAGCTCAGAGTCTGGAGCCTGCTTTGGATTCTGTGTCTCCCTCTCTTTCTGCCTCTCCCCTGCTCATACTCTAAACATTTAAAAATTAAATATATACATCTGAAAAAAATGTAGGCCTGCTTTACATATTTTGGTGCAATTTGGATAATTGTTATTTAAGTTTCATATAGTACTTTTTATTTTATTTTTTTTAAATAATCTCTACACCCATCATGGGGCTCAAACTCACGACTCTGAGATCAAGAATCATATACTCTTTTGACTGAGCCAGCCAGGAGCCACTATGATAGTGCTTTTCAATCTGTGATGTATCCAGAGTACTCAATTTGTTTATAAATGTATACATGGCTACAGCTAAATTTGTAGGTCAGTGTTGCCAAGTTTATGCTGCCAAACTACTAAACAGATATTCCTAAAAAAAGAATTCTTTGGTGATAAGAGTTGCAGAAACCAAGTATATTTGAAGATGTAATGATGCACATTAGCATATTAATGTTTCTGAGAAATCTTAAAGTAATATGGATTTGTATTAGGTATATATAAACCCAACTTTTCCTAGACTTCATTTACCAGGAAGCTGTTGTTTTCATGTAGCATTTAACATAGGATATTTGTAGAAAACATTAGTCTAAATTCATTCTTGTATTACTAACTTTTAATCTGGTTATAATGATTTTTATCTAAAATGAAATATCCAACCATGTCTTACCATCATGTTAAATTCATGTTTTAGTTAATCTTCTCTTTGGTAAACATAATCTTTTATTGTCTTTCAAAATTATCTGGAATTTATATTATTTATACTGACTTAAATTAATTAACATGAAATTCTATTTTGCTTTCTAATTATTTTTATTCCTTCTCTGCCCATCTCCACAGCGGCAGTCTGTGGTATGTTACAGACTTTTTTTTTTTTTAAGCTTATTTATTTATTTAGAGAGAGAGCGTGAGCTCGAGTCAGCATGTGCTGGAATCAGCATGTGCTCGAGTCAGCATGTGCATATGCGGGGAAGGAGCAGAGAGAGAGAGAGAGAGAGTGAGAGAGAGAATCTCAGGCAGGTCCATACTGTCAGTGCAGAGCCTGATGTGGGGCTTGAACGCACCAACTGCAAGATCATGCCCTGAGCCAAAATCCAGAGTTGGATGCTTAACCGACTGAGCCACCCAAGTGCCTCAAATATTTTTTTTAAGTTTATGTTCTAGACAGTTTTATACCAGCAAAGGTAAAATTGAAAGAGAGTACTATTATATTTTTATGGTATAATATATATTATGGGAATAAATAATATAATAACATAGCATTTGTAATATAACTTAAATTTCATTTTCCCCTTGGAATTTTATATGCTATTTCAGCAGATTTTTTTTTGTTTCAACAGATTTCATATGAAGTAACATTCAGAATCAAAATTATTATATAATCAGCGATTAAAGGGACCTTCTCATTAAATCTTTCTCACCATTCTTAATTGTACACCCATCACCAAATGTTATCATGCAAGCTTTTCCATTTGGGAATTGGTGTTTAACCCCTTACTGGGTTTTACAGATATTGGAGATAGAGGAAAATATAGGTTTCTGCTATTAGAAGACATGAACTTTTCACTTTGTCAATATAGGAATGGCTAAAATAATGAAATAAAGATTAAACTAATTAAAGATTAAAGCATTCTTGAGGAAGGGAAATCATGCCAAGATATATGAAAAGCTGTTTTTGAAGCCAAAGATTCGAAAAAAAGTGTTCTCTGTACATGTGACTGAAAATTTTACTTTGTTCAAAATGGCAAGTTTGATTGAAATCACTTGTTTACAAAAATTTTTTTGATGTTTATTTATTTTTAAGAGAGAGAGAGACACAGAGCGTAAACAGGGGAGGAGCAGAGAGAGAGGAAGACACAGAATCCGAAGCAGGCTCCAGGCTCTGAGCTGTCAGCACAGAGCCTGATTCAGGACCCAAACCTATAAACTGTGAGATCATGACCCGAGCTGAAGTTGGTTACTTAGCCGACTGAGCCACTCAGGTGCCCTGATATCACTTTTTTTTTTTTAATTTTTTTTTATTTATTTCTGAGAGAGAGAGCGAGAGACAGCATGAGCAGGGGAGGGTCAGAGAGAGAGGGAGTCACAGACTGAAACAGGCTCCAGGCTCTGAACTGGCAGGCAGCACAGAGCCCGACGCGGGGCTTGAACCCACGAACCGCGAGATCATGACCTGAGCTAAAGTCAGATGCTTAACCGACTGAGCCACCCAAGGCGCCCCTTATTTAACTTATTTTTTATTTATTTAGTTCACAAATAAACAGGGAAAATAGTGTCTAAAGACTGTTAACTTCAAAGTGTAAAATATATTTTGGTTAATATCCCTCTTTAATTTATCAGAAACCTAAATATTTACTGTCTAAGAAAAATTCTTTGTGTTTCGGTGTAAAACTGAGAAGCATAAACAATGTTTGTGTTGTGGAAGTTAAATGTTTGTCATTGAATTATCCTGTTACCTCTACTAATTTGCCTTGTATTGTTTTCAAAACAGAAATAGCTTCATTGACCTTTTGATTTTAAAATTACAATATGTGGGGCGCCTGGGTGGCTTAGTCGGTTAAGCGTCCGACTTTCGCTTAGGTCATGATCTCGCGGTTCGTGGGTTTGAGCCCCGCGTCGGGCTCTGTGCTGACCGCCAGCTCGGAGCCTGGAGCCTGTTCCGGATTCTATGTCTCCCTCTATCTCTGACCCTCCCCTGCTCACACTGTCTCTCTCTCTCTCCTAAAAATAAATAAAACGTTAAAAAAAATTAAAAATAAAATAAAATAAAATTACAATATGTGTTCATTGCTAAACATGCATGGAATTATGAGTGTTCAAATTTTATTTGACAAAATGTACAATGTTTTTTCATAGCTTGTTCTGTATACACTGCTAAGTCAAGAGAGGAGACCTGATCCAGAGGTGGGCCTGCTCCTTTACCTCAAGACTGGCCACATGTACCCTGTGCCCGCCAAACATCTTGATAAAAGAGGTTGAGCTGTTCTTTCTCAATTTATTTCTCTGGGTTTTGTTTGTTTTTTCCTTTGACCTTTGGTAATCTGTGTATATACCTGGCAGTCATTCACTATATTTGCTAGGCCTAATATAGGTTGTAATGTGTAGTTGTGGATTGATTGATACATTGATTGATTGATTGTGTGGGCAACAACCTCATAGCCAGAAATCCATCTTCACTATGAGCTCCGAGTGGAGGAGGGTCTTTCAGGCCGTACACGCTCTCCTCCTTGTGACTTAGTGGCGGCCTCCTGAGTTGTTGTACCTGTGTCCATTGTGGTATATTTTAAAAATAATTTAAACAATATACTATATAGTTGAAAATATCCTTAACCTTTTAAAGTTTTATTATACAAAAATTTATTTTAGGCTGTCTTATATTTGAGATACTCTAGATAGCTATATTCATCCTTAAAATATAACTATAAATACGAACTTCACACTATTTACTAGTTATGACATATATGGTTGTTTAAAAGAACTTATCAAGTGAACAAAAGCTGACAGAAATATATACCAAAGTGTTTACAGTGGTTATTCTAGTGTAATGAGAAATATGAATGTTGTTCTTCATTTTAAATTTTTAAATCTGAAAGTTTTATGTGAGAAAGATATGTAATAAACTTTACTTACCCCACCTTTTCCCCCCCCACAGAATTATTAAGGCTAAGAAACCAGATGGCATTCTCTTTGTCTAACCGTATTAGCAAATCCACTGTTGGAAAGGAGAAGACAATGCTTGCTCCTTTGCCACAAATAACTGAGGAAGAGCAAACTTGTAAATACTGTTCACACATTGGCAACTGTGCTCTTTATAGCAGGTAAAAACATTGCCTTCCAAAAGTATTCGTTCCAGTTAAGTATTTACTCAACCTAAAATGATTTAACTTTGTTGTCTGGTCTGGCATTGATGATTTCATTTTAATTATTTTTCTTTCGGGGTAGTATTTCTAAAATGAAGGGAATACCCTTGGGGAATAATAGAATGCATTCTAAAGTTTTTCCAAAAATGGTTACTTTAATTTTGCTGCAAATAGTTTCTGGGGAAAGGAATAATTTTAGGACTCAATAGAATCTGCTTAAGGGGCATCTGGCTGGCTCTACTGGTAGAACATGCAAATTGATCTTGGAGTTGTAAGTTTGAACCCCATATAGGGTGTAGAGATTACTTAAAAATGAAAAATCTTTGGAGTTCCTGGGCAGCTAAGTTGGTTGGGCATCTGATTCTTGATTTTGGCTCAGGTCGTGATCTTTTGGTTTGTCGAGTTGAGCCCCACGTCAGGCTCTGTGCTGACAATGAAGCCTGCTTAAGATTCTCTTTCTCCCTTTCTCTCTGCCCCTCCCCTGCTCATGTCCTCTCTCTCTCTCTCAAATAAACATTTAAAAAATAATAATTAAAATTAAAAAAATTTTTTAATGTTTATTTTTGAGAGAGAGAGACAGAGCACAAGCAGTGGAGGGGCAGAGAGAGAGGGAGACACAGAATCCAAAGCAGGCTCTAGGCTCTGAGCTGTCAGCACAGAGCTGGACTCAGGACTCGAACCCATGAACCATCATGACCTGAGCTGAAGTCAGACACAACCGAGCCACCCAGGCACCCCCACATAAAGGACTTTTTATTTATTTTTATTTTTTTTAATGTTTGTTATTGAGAGGGAGAGACAGAGTGCAAGCAGGGGAGGGGCAGAGGGAGATAGAGATCTGAGGCAGGCTCCAGGCTGATCTTCAAGATCATGACCTGAGCCGAAGTCAGATGGTTAACCCATTCAGCTGCCCATGTCTCCATTAAGGACTTTTAAAAGTATTTTATAAAGTAAATGATCTCTTAAAGACAGAGGAAATCTTATTTTATTCTTTATGTTTTATATGCTTTTCTATAACATTTATTTCTATATAAAAATCCCAAAATTCGTATTAAGCAGAATTGATATTCCGTACAATTCTCCATGTTTTTATGTTGACTTTCTAATGGCACAGAGCTGGATGTACAATATTGTGATTTTGAGAACTGCAGTTGTATAAAAAGCCAAGATTTGCTACATGTAGGAATAAAAACTAGAGTATCCCAAAGTTAAGTTAGGGTGATAGTCTATAAAGGCAAAATAATGCAATACTGGATTTCTTATGCATTTTGTTTTGTAAAAATCCATTTTGCTTAAGACATGTTGAAATGACTTTTAAAGAATATTAGGAGCTGTGCTTATAAGTTATAGTTATCTTCATATACATTTGCTTATTTTAGAAATAATCTCATTTTTATAGTTAGCCAGTACAATGTTTTATATACATCTCTGACTTGGAGCTGTATCTTTAGAGCAGTTGAACAACAGATGGATGACAGTTCAGTCCCGATTGGCATGCTGCCCAAAATAAAAGAAGAAACCCAACATCTAAAGCTTTCACACTTGGAGTATTTCAGCCTTTGGTGTCTAATGTTAACCCTGGAGTCACAATCAAAGGATAATAAAAAGAATCACCAACATATATGGTTAATGCCTGCTTCAGAAATGTGAGTGGTCCATTTAATACAGTAAAACTTTAGTAATTTGGATTAGCTAATGAGATGACATTGTAAAAATGTCAGGATATGTGATAGCATTTCAGAGATGTGCAGTTTCATATATTCATGCCAACTCTAGATGGCTGTGAACGAATTGTTTCTAAGTAGAGCACGATTGTTATTTTCACTAGGTTAAATATGATTTGAGAAACCTTAATTTTAAAATTATTGGTAAGTCCCTGTTTATCAATGAAAAGAGCATAAAGTTTAATATAAGGTGAATGTTAGCATACTAGTAGAGTACAAATTAATGAAGTTTTACTTAATATTTTATAAAGTTTATATTTTTAGTAAGTTTCGATAAGGATTCAGATTTTCTAAAGTTGGTCACTATTTCATTTTGAGATCTATTTTTTTACAAGTTGCTTATAAATAAGTAATTTTGTTATCTTCACATAGTATTTTTCTTTAGTATTTAGTTGCTTTCTAACTTTCTAGAACGAATATTGATTTTAATGTGACTTTAGAAATAATTGAATCATTATTTTCTTAATAGTAAATTTTAACACAAGGAATCATTACAGTGGATAAGGTCTAAGTAGCTTTTTTTTTTTTAATTTTTTTGTTAATGTTTTTTTATTTATTTCTGAGAGAGAGAGAGACAGCATGAGCAGGGGAGGGTCAGAGAGAGAGGGAGACACAGAATCTGAAACAGGCTCCAGGCTCTGAGGTAGCTGTCAGCACAGAGCCCGATGTGGGGCTCGAAACCACCAACCGTGAGATAATGACCTGACGCAAAGTAGGACGCTCAACTGACTGAGCCACCCAGATGCCCCCTAAGTAGCTTTTGCTAGACTTCATAAGTACAGTGAATGTGTCAAGTACACATGCCAACAGACTTCTGAAGTTGTATAATATTTAATAGTAGTGCCCGAGAGATTGTAAATGCTTAATACTTATCTCTTAGAAATAGTGGAATTATCAAGTTGCTTGCCATTATTTTAATAACAATAATTATAAATCCTCTTGTAAATACTAAAGAAATAGATACTATTTTCTTTTTCTTTTTTTTTTTAATGTTTTATTTATTTCTAGGAGAGAGAGACAGCATGAGCAGGGGAGGGTCAGAGAAGAGGAGTCACAGACTGAAACAGGCTCCAGGCTCTGAGCTGGCAGTCAGCACAGAGCCCGAGCGTGGGCCGAACCCACGAACCGCGAGATCATGACCTAGCGAAAGTCGGACGCTTAACCGACTAAGCCACCCAGGCGCCCCATAGATACTATTTTCTTCACATCAGGTTCAGGAAAAGGTTATTACCATTTGTCTTCTGTCATGTGACATGTATCAGCATAGGAAGTGGCTGTATTGTTCAGAGTTCAGAGTGCTGATGTGTGTTGTTCAGAGATCCCGGCCTGTGGGTGCAACAGGGATGTGCCTCCTAGCACTTGTCAAGCTCTGGTTTGGTGAGGCTATTTTAAAACTAACAGAACGTGGGGCGCCTGGGTGGCTTAGTCGGTTAAGCGTCCGACTTTCGCTTAGGTCATGATCTCGCAGTTCATGGGTTCGAGCCCCTTGTCGGGCTCTGTGCTGACTGCCAGCTCAGAGCCTGGAGCCTGTTTCAGTCTGTGACTCCCTCTCTCTGTGACCCTCCCCTGCTCACACTGTCTCTCTCTCTCTCTCCTAGAAATAAATAAAACATTAAAAAAATTTAAAAAAAAACAAAAACAAAAACTAATAGAACGTTTCCTTAGTATTTCTAATACTTTAATGTAGATTGTAGAAAATGTAAAAATGATGGGCTCATTATTACCATTATAGCTTCCAGATGAACAAGTAAATTGTGGAAAAACGCAAATACAGTATTTATATATGTGATGTAAATGGAAGGTTTTTCTCTCCCTTTCTTTCTGTTTCATAGGGAAGAGAGTGGCAACTGCATTGGAAACCTGATTAGAGCAGAATGTGTAAAGACAGTTTGTGATGGGCAATATTTACATAATTTTCAACGTAAAAATGGTGCCGTGCCTATCACAAATCTAATGGCAGGTGATAGAATTATTTTAAGTGGAGAAGAAAGAACACTGTTTGCTTTGTCTAGGGGATATGTGAAGGAGATTAACAGGACATCGGTAACCTGTTTATTAGACAGGTAATGGAATCCATTGGAGGGGGTGGGTAACAGCTTTACTGATATGTAAATTACATACTGTATATAGTCATTTATTTAAAGTATACAATTCGATGGTTTTTAATATATTCTTAGATTTGTGCAGCTATGACTAAAACCACTTTTAGAATATTTTCATCACTCCAGAAAGAACCCTTATACCGTTTGGTATTCACTCCTTCTACACTAGGGAGTCACCAGTTTCTTTTCTGTCTCTATAAATGTGCCTGTTCTGAACATTTTGTATAAATGGGATTATACAGTATGTGGTCTTTTGTCACTGGCATTTTTCACTTAGCATATTGTTATTGAGATTCATCTTCATGGAGTAGCACATGTCAGTACTTCATTCCCCCCCACTTTTTTAAAAACTAATCTCTATGTCCAATGTGGGGCTTGAACTCTTCACCCCTAGATCAAGAGTCACATGCTCTACCGACTGAGCCAGCCAGGTGCCCCACTTCATTCCTTTTTCTTTTTTTTTTTCCACGGGACCCACTTCATTCCTTTTTCTAAGAATTTTAAGTAAAATTCACATAACACAAAAGTGACCACTAGCCATTTAAAAACATAAAACATAAAGTTCGGTGACCCTAAATCCATTCATAGTATTTTGTGTAACTATCATTTCTATGTAGGATTTTCTTTCATTACCCTGACAGGAAACATACTCATTATTAAGCAGTCTATCGCCACCCAGTCCCTGGCAACAACTAGTCTGTTTTCGGTCTCTATAGATTTATCTAGTGTGGATATTTCATATAAATAGAATCAAAATATGTGGGTTTTTTTTTTTTTTTTTTTGGCCTAGCTTCTTTTATTTGGTATGATGTTTATGAAGTTCATCTACATTTTGACATTTATCAATACCTTATTTCTGTATGTCTGAATAATGTTCTGTTATGTGGATGGGCCACATTTTGCTCATTCATTCACCAGCTGACAGGCATTTGACTTATTTCCACTTTTGGGGTGTCATGGCTAGTGTTGTTATAAATCTGCACATACAAATTTTTATGTGAATATATTTTTTATTTTCCTTTGTGGGTACCCCAGTAGAATTGCTGGGCTATGCACTATTTTGAGTTTAACATTTTGAGGAACTCCCAAACTGCCAAACATTTGTTTAGAATATTCTGTTTTATAATGCTTATGTGGACATAATCTGATCTAGTTCTCACAACTACCTGAATGCAGGCGGGCTAGACCCCCTGTGTCAGCTATGAAGCTTACTCTGAGCACCATTTCATTTTCTCCTTTTATAATGAATGCTGGTTGAATATGCAGGTTGGGAAGAGGATGAGGATAAGGCAGTGGCATAGAAGCAAGTGCTATTAACTGGGATCAGAACCACAGAATGAGGATCAGGTTCAGTGGGATGATTTGTTCAGTTTTGAATATATTCAGTTTCATAGCCTGGGTTTGACCACGTGAAAAGATCTTGCTGCTTGCTGGATATCCAAACGTGAGGTTTGGGTGAGCAAACAGTTGGAAGAGGAATGTGATGTCAGAGCCACATGAGGGTTTGGAACCAAAGGGAAGTTCCAAGAAAGAGCAGTACAGAGGACCATGGAAGGAACCCGAGGGTTTGAAGAGCTGGAGGCAGAGTGGGAGAAGACATCAGGAAAGAGACTTGTGCTCCAGGCTAGAGGAGAGAGGGGCCATGTGTTCAGGATCCTTCTGGGAGTGTTGAGTGCAGGCTAGACTATAAAGCAAGGCCTAGTGAATTGTCAGCAGATGTTGGTTCCTGATGAACCACTTTGACTAGAGTCTTGTCCCCTACTTTTCTCCTTTTTCCTGCCAGTCTACCCTTCTTATGTTGTATCTCTGATTGGCAAGTATGAATTTTAGGGCCTAATAGCCATTTTAATAGCTATTCTGTCCCATTTACTCTTTTAGCAAATAGTAATGGATTTCTTACACAGACTGACTGTATTAAATGAAAAACATTCATGTACTACGTGTGTTTTGCTGTTGTAGGAACTTGTCAGTACTCCCAGAATCAACTTTGTTCAGATTGGACCTGGAAGAAAAAAATTGTGATATAGATACCCCATTAGGAAATCTTTCTAAATTGATGGAAAATACTCGTGTCAGGTTTGTAACAATGAATATAAAATTTACCTCACTTTCCTAAGGAATATTACTAAAAGCATTTTTTCCCTTGTCAGTCAAAAACTTAGAGATTTGATCATTGACTTTCGTGAACCTCAGTTTATATCCTACCTCAGTTCTGTTCTTCCACATGATGCGAAAGATACAGTTGCCTGCATTCTGAAAGGTATGTGATAATCATGTCTGCTTCCATTGTTCTTGGTTGTATTTATAATGTAATGTATGTCATAGTCTGTCATTTTTGTGTTTTATTTAACTTGCAATTACAATTTTTGGACAGCTTCTCTTAGGAAACAGTTTGCGTATATACTTTAACATCACTGTCACATTTTCTTATTTTGAAAAGACGTGTTGGGGTCACCTAGGTGGCTCAGTCAGTTAAGCATCTGCCTTTGGCTCAGGTCATGATCTCATAGTTTCTGAGTTCAAGCCTTGCATCAGGCTGCGCACTGACAGCTCAGAGCCTGGAGCCTGCTCCTGATTCTGTGTCTCCCTCTCTCTCTGCCCCTCCTCTGTTCATGCTTTGTTTCTCTCTCTTTCTCTCTCAAAAATGAATAAACAGAAAGAGAAAGAAAGAAAGAAAAGAGAGAAAGAAATAACAGATGTATTGAAGAACAGACTTGAATAGAGGCTGCTTTCTTTTTCTTTTTTTAATGTTTATTTTTTGAGAGAGAGAGAGAGACAGAGCACGAGCAGGGGAGGGGCAGAGAGAGAGGGAGACACAGAATCTGAAGCAGGCTTCAGGCTCTACCACAGAGCCCCATGTGGGACTTGAACTCATGAACTGTGAGATCATGACCTGAGCTTTAGTCAGTGGTTAACCAACTTAGCTACCCAGGTGCCCCATGGCTGCTTTAATTTTACTTAATTTGCTCATTAATACCCAACATTCTTTTTCCCTTTATTTTAAAATTTAACTGTAGGTCTGAATAAACCTCAAAGACAAGCAATGAAAAAGGTGCTTCTTTCAAAAGACTACACACTCATTGTGGGCCTGCCTGGAACAGGAAAAACAACTACAATATGTACCCTTGTAAGGTTCTTATTCTTTTGCTTAGAAACTAAGTATTTAAATCAGGTTCTCAGTTCAGAGAATGTGATGTTTGCTATCAAAAGGGCTGAATTTTAAATCAAAAGTCTTCATTTCAAATTAACCTTTTAGAATGACAGGAGAAATAGAAAAGCTAAGTCACAAAAAATTGTAATCATGTTGTTTGTTTCTTGCATCTGAGATCTCTTTCTGTTGGTGGCATGTATGTCATTGTATGTTTTCCTTCCCTTTAAAAAATGCCTGGTGGCTCAGTCATCTAAGCATCTGACTTGAGCTCAGGTCATGATCTTGAGGTTTGTGAATTTGAGCCTCACATCCGGCTCTCTGCTTTCAGCACAGAGCTGCTTCTGATCCTCTGTCTCCCTGTCTTTGCCCCTCCACTGCTTGCATGTGCTTGCACGCAAGTGCACTTTTTTCTCTCTCTCAAAAATAATAAATATTAAAAAAAGTAAAGTAAGTAAAAATGATAAATTATATAGAAGTGGTTGAAAGAGATTTTTCTGGCATTTCTCTCCATGTCAGTAAATTTTTGTGGTTTTCTTAGAATAATCAAAATGATGGCAACAAATATTTATTCCTTAATAAATCAGTAGTGCCTTTGTGTCAGGCACTATTCAAAGTTTGTATGTATGCAATTTTATTATCACTAATAGTATATCATTAACATATCCTTAATAACAATAATGCCATGTGATTTTCATAAATCATTTTACCTTAATAAAGTTACTTTGGCTCAGCTCTTAAGATATGCTACCTTATTATTATGTTTCTAATTCTTTTGAAAAATAGAAGCATGTTAAAAATTATCTGAAATTAAAAATAATACTGTTTTCTTTTATTCATTATTAGGTAAGAATTCTCTATGCCTGTGGTTTTAGTGTTTTGTTGACCAGCTATACACATTCTGCTGTTGACAATATTCTTTTGAAGTTAGCAAAGTTTAAAATAGGATTTTTGCGTTTGGGTCAGAGTCAGAAGGTTCATCTAGACATCCAGAAATTCACAGAGGAGGAAATTTGCAGATCCAAGTCCATTACATCTTTAGCTCTTCTAGAAGAACTCTACAATAGTCATGTAAGTACAGTTATTGCATAATAATGCCAACAGTAATTTTGTAGCTAGAGTGATTAGGGTAATGGTATTTGGGTAATTCAGCCACGTTGACCAATTTATTAATTTATAATTTAATGTTTGCTTTTGAACCGAGACGAGGTTTCTGGTTTGTTATTCAGTGCTCCCACCTTCTAGTTTAAAATATCCTAATAAAGGAAAACTTGTTGCTCTTTACTGGAAACACTTCTGACACTAACTACCTGGAGTTAGTGCAGATTCCACAGATTAGGGCTCAGTCCCTATAAGATTGCACCACCCTGCTTCAGTTCTCAGTTGTAAATCTGGGCCTTCTGTATTATTTGCATAACTAGCCATAAATTGTGGTTCCCATGACCCCCTTGTTGGGTTCGAGAATTTCCTAGAATGGCTCACAGAATTCAAATAAGTGCTTTCCTTACTATAGTACTGGATGTATTATGTAGGATACAATTCAGGAACACCCAAATGAGAAATGCATAGGGTAAGGAATGTGGAGAGGGGCATGGAGCTTCTATGCCCTCTGCAGATGAACCACCTTCATATCTCAGCACCAGATGTGTTCATCAAACCAGGAGCTCTCCAGACCCCTTTGTTTAGGGTTTTTAATGGAGGTTCCATCATGTAGGCATGAATGATTAAATCATTGGTGGTTGGTGATTAGCTCAGTCCGCATCTCCTCTCTTCTTTCCTGAGGTAGAGTGGGGGTGGGGCTGAAAATTCTGACCCTTTAATCTCTAGGTTTGTTCCTCTGGCAACCAACTCCATCCTCATTAGCATAACTCGGGTGTGGTTAAAAGTGATTTATTATGAATAACAAAAGATATTCCTCTTCCCCTTCCTCCATGCCTCAGGAAATTCCAAGGGTTTTTAGGAGCTCTGTGTCCTAAAACCCAGAGTAACACCAAACCCATGTTATTTTATTACAATAGCACACCTAGAAAACTACTACTAATCAGGAATTTTTAGCAAGTTCGAATTCAAATCAATGGTACATGAACAGACTTGTGATAGGTATTTCTAGACTTTGATATAGAACCTGGTTTTTTCTTATTATTTAATGTTTTGTATATATTTTTCTGGGAAGATTTTTTTCTTAAAAGATTTTATTTTTAAATAATCTCTACACCTAACCTGGGGCTCGAACTGAACCCCATGAACAAGAATCATTTGCTTTACTGACTGAGCCAGCTAGATGTCCCTCTGGGATTAACTGATATTTTTGTCTGAAAAAAATCATTTAAAATAAATTTAATAGGTTGTTCCTTCAAGTCCTTTGTCAAATGTCTATACTAGTTATTGAAAAATTTTGAAGTGGCTAAGATGTATTTGATTGACTTTTTAAAAATTAAACTTAGTATTTGAGATAACTATAGATTTGCATGCAATCGTAAGAAATAATAGAGAGACATCACGTATATCCTTTGCCCAATGGCACCATTTTACAAAACTAGTAAAAAAAACTAGGATATTGACATGGATACTGTCTGGATACAGACTGTCTCCTTCAGATTAGCCCCTTTACCACAAGGATCACTTATGCTGCACTTTTACAACTACACCCACTCCTTTTTCCCCACCCTCTCCTTAACCTCTAAAAACCACTTGTCTGTTCTCCATTTCTACAATTTTGTCATTTCAAGAATGTTATATAAATGGGATCATATAGCTTGTAATGATTTGGGGGTTGGTGTTTTTCACTTAGTCTAATGCCCTGGAGATTCGGATTGTTGAGTATATCAACTGGCTCATTTTATTGGAGAATATTGTTCTATTGTATGGATGTACCACAGTTTGTTTAACCATTCACCTGCTGAAAACATATGGATAGTTTTTAGCTATTATGAATAAAACTGCTGGAGACATTCATGTACAGGGTTTTGTGTGGATGTATAGATAACTGCCCAGGGGTGCAATTTCTGGGTCATTTGGTAGTTGCATGTTTAGTGGGTTTTGTTTTTGTTTTTAAGTAATCCTTTTGCCCAACATTGGGCTTAAACTCACAACCGGGAGATCAAGAGTCATATGTTCTACTGACAGAGCCAGCCAGGTGCTCCTCTCTCTTTTTTGGTTCTGTTTTCTTTTTCCTGCCTTATGGATTACTTGAACACTTTTTAGGATTCCATTTTGATTTCTCTGAGTATTTTTGTGTGTATCCCTTTTTTTTTTTTTTAATATTTTTATTTATTTCTAGAGAGAGAGAGAGAGAGAGAGAGCATGAGCAAGGGAGGGTCAGAGAGAGAGGGAGTCACAGACTGAAACAGGCTCCAGGCTCTGAGCTGGCAGTCAGCACAGAGCCCGACGCGGGGCTCGAACCCACGAACCGCGAGATCATGACCTAAGCGAAAGTCGGACGCTTAACCGACTAAGCCACCCAGGCGCCCCAGTGTGTGTATCCCTTTGAATAGCTTTTAGTGGATACTCTGTTGCAGGATTCTCACACAGAGAGTTGTGACACCGAGGCTTTTCTTTCCAGGAAGCAACTTTATTCGTGCTGGCACCGCTCAGTTGGGTTCGTACCCAAAAGAACTGAGTGGTCCACATCACATGGCATAGTTTTTTTTATACATTTTCTATTTCTTTGTCTCCCATATATGGTAACACACATAAACATGCAGTCTGATTAAGTTGTTTCAGTTTACAAGAACATGGGGAATGTAGGCAGCTGGACCCGTATCTAGGTGACCTTGAAGTCTTCTGTCTTCATTTTTTTCTTTCTCCTTAGGGAGGGGTTCCTACCACATGTTGATCTATGCATTACATTATATATACATAACGTATAGTCCATTGATTCTGTCATTTTACTAGTGCTAGTGAAGTTAGAAACCTTACTTCCATTTATGCCCCTTATTTTCTCCTGTTTATGATTGTCTTAAATATTTTTCCTACATGGACTATGTCAGATTGTGTTCTAATTTTTGCTTAAACCATCAAACATAATTTGGAGGAATTGAAAAGCCTGTTTGTTGTATTTATCTGTATTTTTGTTTACTATGTTCTTCTCTCCTAATGTTTCCTCCAAATTTTCTTTCTTTTATCATTTCCTTTCTGTTTAAAGATTTTCCTTTATCCATTCTTTTAGGGTGATGAGTCTATTGGCAACAAATTTTCTTAGTTTTCCTTCCTTGTGAGAGTGTCTTCATTCCTGAAGGATTGTTTTGTTAGTTATAGGATTTTGAGTAAATAATTGTTTTCTTTTAGTACTGGAAAAATATTCTACCACTTTTTCTTAATAAAAATTTTTTAATGTTTTTATTCATTTCTGAGAGAGAGAGAGAGAGAGAGAGAGACAGCGGGAGCAGGGGAGGGTCAGAAAGAGAGGGAGACATAGAATCTGAAGCAGGCTCCAGGTTCTGAGCTAGCTGTCAGCACCGTGAGATCATGACCTGAGCTGAAGCTGGACGCCCAACCGATTGAGCCACCCAGGTGCCCCTCTACCACTTTTTTTATGGATTCCATGATTTCTTGTGGGTTTTTTTTGGGGTGGGGTGGGGGGAGGTTCTATGATTTCTAATGAGAAATGTGCTGACATTTGAATTAGAATATTTTCCCCTATCGCAAGGTGTTATTTTCTTGGGCTGCTTTCCAGGTTTTTTCTTTTACCTTTTAGTATTTTAATTATGGTGTCTATTGTAGTGTTTTTTTTTTTTTCATATTTATCACGTTTGAAGGTTTCTCAGCTCATTGAATCTATAGATTTAATATAGATTTAATATCTCTTGTCAAACTTGGGACATTTTCAGACATGATTGCTTTTTCAGACATGATTGCTTTTTCAGACATGATTGCTTCTAGTGCTTTTTCAGCGCTTTCCATTTTACTTACTCCCTTTAGGACTGTGAAGACTCAAATGTTCTATATTTTAATAGTTCTACAGATCTGTCAGAGACTGTTCGCTTTTTTTTCCTTCAGTCTGTTTTTCTGTTATTTGTCCTGTATAATTTCTATTTTTTTTCTGTTTCTTGGTTCATTGTATCTTTCCCCTGTCCCCTGCTATTGAGCCTATTTGATGATTTTAAAAAATGTTTTTAAGTTTATTTATTTATTTTGAAAGAGTGAAGGGTGTGGGGGGCAGAGAGCCATAGGAAGAGAGACAGAATCCCAAGCAGGCTCCCTATATGGGCCTCGAACTCAGAACCATGAGATCATGACCTGAGTTGAAATCAAAAGTCAGATGCTTAACCAACTGAGCCACCCAGGCACTCCATGATTTTAAAATTTCAGTTATTGTGTTTTTAGTTCTAAAATTTCCATTTGCTTTTGCTTTTATCTTCTATTTCTTTGTTGAGACTTTTTTTTTTTAATTCAAATATGTTCATAGTTTCTCAGTGAAACATTTTTATCATGGCTGCTTTAAAATCTTTGTCATACACTCTTGATCTCAGTTGGGGTCATGATTTCAAGTCCCACATTGGGTGTAGAGATTACTGAAAAAAATTAAAAATAAGCTTAAAAAAATCTTTTTTGGGGCACCTGGGTGGCTCAGTCAGTTAAGCGTCAGACTTCAGCTCAGGTCATGATCTCATGGTTTGTAGATTCGAGCCCCATGTTGGGCTCAGTGCTGAGAGCTCAGCATAGAGCCTGCTTCAGATTCTGTGTCTGATTCTCTCTGCCCCTCCCTTGCTCGTACTCTGTCTCTCAATAAACAGTGGGGTGTCTATGTGGCTTAGTTGGTTAAGTGTCCGACTTCAGCTCGGGTCATGATCTCGTGGTCCATGAGATTGAGCCCCGTGTTGGACTCTGTGCTGACAGCTTAGAGCCTGGACCCTGCTTTGGATTCTGTGTCTCCCTCTCTCTTTGCCTGTCCCCTGCTTGCGCTTGTCTCTCTCACTCTGAAAAATAAACATTTAAAAAATAAAAAAAAACACATTAAATTAAAAAAAAAATCTTTGTTATGCAATTCTAACATCTCTGTTTCATCCTTGGAGTTGGCCTTTTTTTCATTCAGTTTGAGATGTTCCTAGTTTTCCTAGTTTTAATGAAATCAGAACATTTTTGTATTATGTTATTTAAAACTTCTGTTTAAGGTGAGTTCTCTGACACTACTCTGATAGGGCAAGAGGGTACAATACCTCATTGCTTCCCGGTGGGAGCTGAAATGCAGGTTACCATTCAGCCTCTATTAACACACAAGGTAAGGGCTCCTCATCCTGACTGCTGGATGGGGTGGAAATCTAGGTTCCTTACATGGTCTCCACTAAAATTTTAGGGTGAGCGCTTATTTATTATCAGCTAGAAGGAATGAAAGTCCTGGCTTCTTGCTTGGATTCTCTGTTACTACCCCAGGAGGATACTGGAGTCCCTTTGCTGGCATCGATGGGGGAGTAAGACCACAGTGTTTTCTGTGGTATTTGGCTGGAATAGAGTGGCTATATATAAGTTTTCTGTACACTAGGCTTTGTCTTTCCTGTTCCTTTGGTTTTTGTTTGAGGTTTTTTTGGTCTGCACCCATTGATGTTCCTGGGTTGCTACCTTCTTCAGCTCCAAAGCTGGGATATGTGAAGCCAAAATAAAACCCAAGGAACAAACTACTGTGCTGCTCCTTGGGTCTTGAGATCTCTAGCTGGTTTACTTTTTCTCCACCTTTCAGAGTCCTTTTGTTTTATATATAATGCTTTAGAGTTTTTAGTTGTGTGCTTTGTGGGAGGAGAGAGGAAGAGTACTCCAGCTTCCCAGAAGTGAACTCCTGGTTGAAATAAAAAAAAAAAAAAAATTATTGAGGTTGCCTGGGTGGCTCAGTCAATGAAATGGCCAACTTCAGCTCAGGTCATCATCTTGCGGTTCATGGGTTCGAGCCCCACATCAGGCTCTGTGCTACCAGCTCAGAGCTTGGAGCCTACCTCAGATTCTGTGTCTCTCTCTCTCTCTGCTCCTCTCCCACTCCTGTTCTGTCATTCTCTCTCAAGATTAAAATAAGCATTAAAAATTTTTTTTTTAATTATTGAGGTGCCTGCCTGGCTCAGTCGGAAGAACATGCAACTTGATCTCAAAGTCGTGAGTTGGAGCCCCAACATTGGGTGTAGAGATTACTTAAGTAAATAAATAAAAACTTAAAAAAAAATGAACTTACTGCCTCTTGAATGTTTCAGATTTTCATTGGGAATTATCCCAATTTGAGCACTGTTGTAGTGTCCAGAAAATTTACTTGATTTTTCAATTTGTAGTAAAAAATTAAATTTTTTTTGCATGCTATAAATGTTTCAGACTTATTGTGGGATTTCTGTCGTTTGGGGCAAAAATCTTTTTTAGCCTTTAATTTAAAAAATGGGAAAAACACATTATGTTTCTCACATATATTAGATAACTGATCTATTTTCTTTATTTGTTTTTAGCGTATAGTTGCAACAACGTGTATGGGAATAAACCATCCAATATTTTCTCGTAAAACTTTTGATTTTTGTATTGTGGATGAAGCCTCTCAAATTAGCCAACCAGTCTGCCTAGGGCCACTTTTTTTCTCTCAAAGATTTGTGTTGGTAGGGGATCATCATCAGCTCCCTCCCCTCGTGCTAAACAGTGAAGCAAGGTAAGCAGAAGTTGACATTTTAATTTTAAATTAGATTCTAAGGGACCTTTCAGTACACTGATAAGCCTGAATTTGATTTGTTGACAGAGCTCTTGGCATGACTGAAAGCTTATTCAAGAGGCTGGAGCAGAATAAGAATGCTGTTGTACAATTAACTGTGCAGTACAGAATGAACAGGTATTTGTAAGAGTGTCAACTATGAGTGATTTTTATGTTTGTTTTCATCTACCAGAACTAAAATTATTTTTGTAATTTCCTTAGTAAAATTATGTCCTTAAGTAATAAACTGACATATGAAGGAAAGCTGGAATGTGGATCAGACAAAGTGGCCAATGCAGTGATAAACCTACCTAAGTTTAAAGATGTAAAGCTGGAACTGGAATTTTATGCTGATTATTCTGAAAATCCTTGGATGATTGGAGTATTTGAGCCAAACAATCCTGTTTGTTTTCTTAATACAGACAAGGTAAAAACAACAACAAAAAGCCTAAGTATTTTCTTTGGGTTTTATTTATTTTTTCCTATTGTTTGTTTATTTATAACATTAAAAGGTTATTTTGACATTTGTTTTTGAGACAGAGACAGAGAATGAGTAGGGGAAGGGCAGAGAGAGGGAGAGACAGAATCTGAAGCAGGCTCAGATGGGGCTTAAGCCCACGAACCGAGATCATGACCTGAGCTGAAGTATAACACTTAACTGACAGAGCCACCCAGGTATTCCAAGTCCTATTATTTAAATTCTTGAGTTTTTAATAGTGAATGATTTAATAAAACTTATCAGTTAAAACTAGTATATTTCTTATACACAAAAGAATCCTTTCTTTCTATTGACTCAGCATCTTTGGAAGGCACTTTATTCTGGGGATTAATGATGTCAAAATTGACTTTCTAAGAAAGCTAGAAAGTTTAAAAAAAAAAAGAAAAGTGAACTCAAGTGTATAATCACATTTCTTAGAAAAGAAATTGGCATTGATATTATCAAAGGGCTGGGTTTACAAATAGAGACATTATTTTTTATAGCAGTTCTGGGTTCACAGCAAAATTGAATTTGACAGTACAGCTATTTCCCACATAACACATCTTGCCTCCACATACTCACATAAAGACCTCTTTACAAACATGTCATTTAACAAAAATCTTCACAAGGACTTTAAATGACTTGCTTCTTCTAAGGACTAAGAACAAAGTTTTAACCTTGTGCTTCAACAGTGTGTTTTATATAGTGCTTCCCAGCATTGATTTGGAAGTCTTTATATGATTTAAGATAAGAATAGTTACCAATTATATGTATGCATATTAATATAAGATAATTATGTCTTTTGTTATTATGATCAATGGAGTTGGCTTCGGTAAATATAGGGCTCCTCTTATAGGGGAGCCTGACTGGCCCAGTCTGTAGAGCATGCAAACCTTGATCTCAGGATTATGAGTTTGAGCCCCACATTGGGCATAGAGTTTACCAAATAAATAAATAAATAAATAAGAAGAAAAATAGGACCCCACCCTGTGTACCATGATGGAATTTTCATTCTCTTGGATATTGCCCTTAACATTTCGGGTTCGAGAATTAATAAATAAGGACAAGTGGGCTCCAGGAAATTTTTTCAGTAAACTGATCTCACAAATGATTCCATTTAGAAACCTCAATTCCAATTTATTAGTTATAATTTACAGTTATTTACATCACCAGTGATTCTTTGTTTTTGCTACTCAGTTTTTTTCTTTCTTAGCATCAAAGATTCCAAATAAAATGTATTAAAAATAATCAAGATTGGGGCACCTAGTGACTCATTTGGTTAAGCATCAGACTTCGCCTCAGGTCATGATTTCATGGTTTGTGCGTTTGAGCCCAGCACTGGGCTCTGCGCGGTCAGGGCAGAATTCTCTCTCTCTGCCTCTCCCCCAATGTGTGTGCATGCTTTCTTCTCTCTGTCTCTCTGTCTCTCTCCTTCTGTCTCTCTCAAAGTAAACTTTAAAAAAAAGAATGCAAAAAAATAAATAAAAAGTAATCAAGATTTGGGTGCCTGGTAGACTTAGTCAGTAGAGCATATGACTCTTGTTTTTCTTTTTTTAAAGGTTTATTTACTTTTGAGAGAGAGAATGCAAGTCCGGGAGGGGCAGAGAGAGAGAGGGAGACAGAGGATTTGAAGTAGGCTCCATATTGACAGCAGTGAGCCTGATGAGGGGCTTAAACTGAGGAACCATGAGATCATGACATGAGCTGAAGTTGGATGCTCAATTGAATGAACCATCCAGGTGTCCTACTATGTGACTTTTGATCTCAGAGTCCTAAGTTCAAGCCCCACATTGGGCAGTGGGGCTTTAATTAATAATAATAATAATAATAATATCATCATCAGTATCATCATCATCAAGATTATTTAAGAATTATGTGGGAGCAAAATTAGTCCTTGAAGAGTTTTACTGGGGATAGTAGAACCTGGGGAACTTTATCTCCTTAATTATTTGTATAAAAGGCAACAAGATGGCACAAAAACACTCAGATCAATGGAACAGAATAGAGAACCCAGAAATGGGCCCACAAACATATGGCCAACTAATCTTTGACAAAGCAGGAAAGATTATCCAATGGAATAAAGACAGTCTCTTCAGCAAATGGTGCTGGGAAAACTGGACAGCGACATGAGCCGAAAAACAAACCTAGACCACTTTCTTACACCAAATGCAAAAATAAACTCAAAATGGATAAAATACCTGAACATAAGACAGGAAGCCATCAAAATCCTAGAGGAATCAGCAGGCAAAAATCTCTCTGACCTCAGCTGCAGCAACAACTTACTCAACACATCTCCGGAGGCAAGGGAAACAAAAGCAAAAATGAACTATTGAGACCTCATCAAAATTAAAAGCTTCTGCACAATGAAGGAAACAGTCAGCAAAACTAAAAGGCAACCAGCGGAATAGAAGAAGATATTTGCAAATGACATATCAGATAAAGGGTTAGTATCCAAAATCTATAAACAACTTATCAAACTCAATCCAAAAAACAATTCAGTGAAGAAATGGGCAAAAGACATGAATAGAGACACTTCTTTAAAGAAAACCTCCAGATGGCCAACCGACACATGAAAACATGCTCAACATCACTCATCATCAGAGAAATACAAATCAAAACCACAGTGAGATACTACTTCACACCTGTCAGAATGACTAACATTAACAACTCAGGCAACAACTGATGTTGGCGAGGATGCGAAAAAGGAGGATCTCTTTTACGCGGCTGGTGGGAATGCAAACTGGTGCAGCCACTCTGGAAAACAGTATGGAGGTTCCTCAAAAAATTAAAAATAGAATTACTGTATGACCCAGCAATTGCACTATTAGGTATTTATCCAAGGGATACAGGTATGCTGTTTTGAAGGGGTACATGCACCCCAGTGTTTATAACAGTACTGTCAACAATACCCAAAGTATGGAAAAAGTCCATATGTCTATTGACAGATGAATGGATAAAGAAGATGTGGTGTGTGATACATACACACACAGACAAACACAATGGAGTATTACTCCATTACTCAGCAATGGAATATTACTCAGCAATAAAAAAAGAATGAAATATTGCCATTTGCAACAATGTGGATGGAACTAGAGGGTATTATGCTAAGTGAAATTAGAGAAAGACAAATATCCTATGACTTCACTCATGAGGACTTTAAGATACAAAACAGATGAACATAAGGGAAGGGAAGCAAAAATAATATAAAAACAGGGAGGAATACAAAACCTAAGAGACTCTTAAATATAGAGAAAAAACCGGGTTGCTGGAGAGGTTTGGGAGGGAGGATGGCCTAAATGGGTAAGGGGCATTAAGGAATCTACTCCTGAAATCAATCACTGTATGCTAGCTAACTTAGATGTAAATTAAAACATAAATAAATAAATTATAAAAATAAAAAATAAGTAAATGTCAACAAGAGTATGAAAAGAGAACAGATACTAGAGCCAGATCTAGTTTTGAATCCTACTGCTATGATTTATTGTGAGGTCTTGGGCAAGTTACTTATCTTTTCTGGCCTCTGACGCTTGTAAACTGGGAGATAACAAAGAAAATTATGTGAAGCCCAATGTGTGGCCAGCTTTCACAGAGATTTTAATCTGAGCTGTAGGGTGTTGAAGATGGGCTGCCTCTGGGTGACCTCTGAAAGTGACTAATGTCATTCATTTTTGTTAATTCTTTTACCTTCAACTTTCATTTTTAAATATTTTTTAGGGAGAGAGAGAGCGTGCGTGCTAAAGTAAGTGGGAGAGAGGGCGAGAGAGAATCCCAAGAAGGTTCCATGCTCAGTGTGGAGCCTGACACGAGTCTTAATCCCATGACCCTAGCATCATAACCTGAGCTAAAATCAAGAGTTGGTCACTCAACCGACTGACCCACCCGAGCACCCCATCTTTTACCTTCAGTTTTTAAAATGACAATATTTTTCATTTCTTTCCACAACTGATCTTTCAGTCTCTGTGGCTGCCTTTGTACTGACAGTGCTCTTAGCTTGTTTTTCTATTTAGGTTCCAGCACCAGAACAAGTTGAAAAGGGTGGTGTGAGCAATATAACTGAAGCCAAACTAATAGTTTCCCTGACGTCAGTGTTTATTAAGGTAATTTAGAATTTAATTTTGAGGGCTAATTAATATTAAAGTGAAATGCAGTATAATGTGAGAATGCAAGGAACATAAGAATTAACATTAATCCTTGTTCATTCAGATGAAGGGACTGCAGCCTGATTGCTTTTGTTCTGTTTTGAGAAAACTTTCTAGGATACAGTTTTTTTATGATGGCATTTTGGGTTTCCATTTACGTTAATTTTTTGTAATGTCAGATAATTCTGATTGTGTCATGTAGGGCTGTTGTCAGTATGATTAGGGATTGGAAACTTCAGTGTAAGCGATAGCAGAGTGTAATGTGTGTTTTGTACTTTTTTTTTATGGCTTCACTGTTCTAGTGGCATGCAAACCATTGTACTGCCATGAATCAATAAAAATCAAGGGAGCCTTGTTTGAGGAAATTATTTTTTTAACGTTTGTATATTTTTAGAGAGAGAGACAGAGAGCGCAACTAGGGGTGGGGTAGAGAGAGAGAGAGAGGGAGACATAGAATCTGAAGCAGGCTCTAGGCTCTGAGCTGTCAGCACAGAGCCCAACATGGGGCTCGAACTCATGAACTATGGGATCATACCCTGAGCTGTAGTTGGATACTTAACTGACTGAACCACCCAGGCGGCCCGAGGAAATTATTTAATCTCAGGAAATACAGATGTAGATTTAGGGCAAATTTAGCAATTGTATTTACTCCTTGCAACAAGAGAATCTGTTATAAACATTAATTGGGCACATTATGTAAACATTTAATAAATTTAACAGAAATCCGGATTTTCATTTTCATTGTGTTTTTTTCTGTTTAGGCTGGATGTAAACCCTCTGATATTGGTATCATTGCACCATACAGGCAGCAATTAAAGATCATAAGTGATTTATTGTCCCAGTCTAATGTTGGAATGGTCGAAGTTAACACCGTAGACAAATACCAAGGAAGAGACAAAAGTATCATTCTAGTATCTTTTGTGAGAAGTAATAAAGATGGGCCTGTGAGTTCATTGTATTTTCTTCTGATTTGTTAGGGACATTTTTTTCTTTTTCTTTTTTTTTTAGGTTGTGGTAAAAATGTAATCTGAAAGTTTAAATCATCACCATTTTTCAATATACGGTTCAGTGGTGTTTTGCAATGTCTCAAGAGAACTTTTTGATTTTGCAAAATTGAAACTCTATACTCATGAATAACAACCATCCAATTTCTTGTCCCTCCAGTACCTGGTAACTGCTATTCTGCTTTCTGCCTCTGAATCTGCCATAGTCACCTCATATAAGTGGACTTGTTCAGTATTAGTCCTTTTGTACTTGACTTATTTCATTTGGTGCGTTGTTTTTGAGGATCATCCACTGTGTAGTATGCCAAAAGTTTGTTCCTTTTTAAGGCTGAATAATATTACCTTGCATGGCTATGGCACATTTTGTTTATCTACTCATCCATCAGTGAATATTTGGGTTGCTTCCACCTTTTGGCTCTTATGTCTGGGGTATGTTAAACATAGAGGCTTTCTATGGTCTCCTTTCTACCAGTTCCTCTTCTACTCAGTTCTTACCCTCACAGATAATCAGAATTTTTGTGTGGTTTTTTTTTTTAATGTTTACTTATTTATTTTGAGAGAGACTGAGAGTATGCACACACACGTGTGATGGTAGAGAAAGGCAGAGAGAGAATCCCAAGCAGGCTCCACACTGTGAGCACAGAGCCCAGTGTGGGGTTGAACCCACGAACTGTGAGATCATGACCGGATTCAAAGCTGGATGCTCTACCAACCTTCAGCCAGGTGCCCCTGTTTTTTTTGTTTTAATTTTAATTCCAGCATAATTAACATACAGTGTTATACAAGTTTCACGTTTGTGATATAGTGATTCAACATTTCTGTACATTACTCAGTGCTCATGGTGATCCTGTACTCCTATTTCCCTTTACCTATTTCATATATCTCCCTACCCACCTCCCCTCTGATAACCACCAGTTTGTTTTTTAAGAGTTTACAGTTGGGGCGCCTGGGTGGCTCAGTCCGTTGAGCGTCTGACTTCAGCTCAGGTCATGATCTCACAGTTCATGGGTTCGAGTCCCATGTTGGGCTCTGTGCTGACAGCTAGCTCAGAGCCTGGAGTCTGTTTCAGATTCTGTGTCTCCCTCTCTCTCTGACCCTCCCCTGCTCACACTGTCTCCCTCTCTCTCTCAGAAATAAAGCATTAAAAATTTTTTTTTAAAAAGGAGTTAACAGTCTGGGTTTTTATTTGTCTTTTTTCTTTGTTCATTTGTTTTGTTTCTTAAATTCCACATTATGAGGGAAATCATATAATGTTTGTTTTTCTCTTATTTCACTTGGCTTTAGACCCTCTACGTCCATCAATGCTGTTGTAAATGGCAAGATTTATTTCTTTTTTATGACTCACAAGTATTCCATTGTGTATATCTACGAATCCATTAATCTATCAGTGGATACTTGGGCTGTTTCCATAATTTGGCTATTGTAAATAATGCTGTACTTATCATTAGGGTACATACAAATTATTGTTTTTTTATTCTTTGGCTAAATACCCAGTAAGTAGTGGAATTACTGGATCATATGGTAATTCTGTTTTTAATTTTTTAAGGAACCTCCATACTGTTTTTCACAGTGGCTGCACCAGTTTGCAATCCTACCCATGATGCATAAGGGTTCCTTTTCCTCTATATTCTCGTCAGCACTTATTTATCTATTTATTTATTTATTTATTTATTTATTTATTTATTTTTGTGATTTTGATTTTAGCCTTTCTGACAGATGTGAGGTGATACCTCATTTTGTTTTAATTTGGATTTCCTTAATGATTAATGTTCTTTTAATGTATCTTTTGACCATCTGCATGTCTCTGGAGAAATGTCTGCTCATGTTTTCTGCCATTTTTTAGTTGTATTGTTTTTTTGGTGTTGAGTTGTATACAATTTGGTTGTTTTGGGGACGTAACCTATAATTTTATGCAAATAGAGATGAATCAATATTCATATTTCATTTTTCTTCTTACATGGAAGGTGATGTATATACTCTTAGGAACTTTGTTTTGTTCATTTAAAAAATAGCTTACGGATCATTTCATGTCAATACACAGAAAGAGACTTCATTCTGTTCTTAGAATTGTATGGTTTCCTATTACATGTAAGTGTCATGCTGTGTGTGTATGTGTATATCTATTGAAATATTTATCTTTCTATATAGACACATGTATATGGGTGTATGTGTGTGTGTGTGTGTGTTTAATGTTTATTTTTGAGAGAGATAGCGTGAGTAGGGGAGGGACAGAGAGAAGGGGCAGAGGATCCAAATCGGGCTCTGTGCTCACAGCAGACAGACAGATGCCGGGGCTTGAAGTCATGAACCACAAGATCGTGACCTGAACTAAAGTTGGATGTTTAATCGATGGAGCTACCCAATCATTTAAACATTTTTTTCTTTAATGTTTATTTATTTTTGAGACAGTGCATGAGCAGGGAAGGTGCAGAGAGAGAGGGAGATACAGAATCTGAGGCAGGCTCCAGGCCCTGAGCTGTCAGCACAGAGCCAGACATGGGGCTCTAACTCAGTCTGAGATCATGACCTGAGCCAAAGTCGGTTGCTTAACTGACTGAGCCACCCAGGCGCCCCTACAAGTTTTTATTGCTGTAACCAGTAATGCTATAATGAGTGGCGATAGCTTCAGTTTGTTAAATTATAGCTAGGATATTGAGCCTAAAATAAAATATTTGAAGTTGGTATTATGAGCAAGTTTTTCCAACTGCCTATAGAATTTTAAATGTGTTCATGAATCATTTCTGCGCTTTATGCTTAAGGTAGGAAAATAGTTCACAACAAACTGTGTTCTTTGCCATAACAAACTTAAATATATAAGAAAACTCAAATAAATTGAAATCATTTCTTTCAGCTTGGTGAACTCCTGAGAGATTGGCGACGTCTTAATGTTGCTATTACCAGAGCCAAACATAAACTGATTCTTCTGGGATGTGTATCCGCACTAAACCGCTATCCTCCTTTGGGGAAGTTACTTCATCATCTAAAGTCAGAAAAATTAATATCCTTTTTGTTTTGTATATGGTCACTTTGTGCTTTGTGAATACTTTATGTACTTGTATAATTAAAACTTAGTGTCTTGTGTTTTCTATGAGCATATTTCAAATACCTGATTTTCCAAAGAAAAGAGAGAAAATAATTGTCAGGGAGTTATTTTATTTTACTTTATTATTTTATTTATTTATTTTGAGAGAGAAACAGAGAGAGAGAGTGGAGAGGGTGCAGAGACAGAGTATCCCAAGCAGGTTCTGCACTGTCTTGGGGCTCAGACTCATAAACTGTGAGATTATGACCTGAGCCAAAATCATGAGTCAGAGGCTTAACTGGACTGAGCCACCCAGACGCCCCATTTTATTTTACTTTATTGTCATTATTTTTTAAAGCAGACTGCATGCCCAGCATGGACTCCAACATGGGGCTTGGACTCATAATCCTGAGATCAAGACCTGAGCGCAGATGAAGATTTGGACACTTAACTAACAACTACCCAGGTGCTCGATGACAGGAAATAATTTTAAGCAGAAACTGAAATAAGGTGATGGAGAAGAATTATTTTTTTAAAATGTTTTATTTATTTCTGAGAGAAGGAGACAGCGTGAGCAGGGGAGGGTCAGAGAGATAGAGACACAGAATCCAAAGCAGGCTCTAGGCTCTGAGCTAGCTGTCAGCACAGAGCCCGACGCGGGGCTTGAACCCACGAACTGTGAGATCATGACCTGAGCCGAAGTTGGATGCTTAACCGACTGAGCCACCCAGGCGCCCCAGAAAAGGATAATTTGTGAAGTGAGAAAGGGGAAAGGACTTGATCTGCTGCCCTAGGGCAGAGTGCATGTTTCTTAGAACACATCTAGGAAAAGTGGTTACCCCTTTTGGATCCTCTCACCATAATTTATAATTTTTTTTCTTTAATTTAGAACAAAACATGAATATAAACAAAAGGGTGGCTGGATGGTTCAGTCAGTTAAGCATCTGGACTCTTGATTTTTTTTGTTTTGTTTTGTTTTTATTTTATTTTTTATTTTATTTTATTTTGTTTTGCTTTGTTTTGTTTTAAATTTTTTACATAGTTTATTGTCAAGTTGGTTTCCATATAACACCCAGTGCTCATCCCCACAAGTGCCTTCCTCCATGCCCATCGCCCCCCTTCCTCTCCCCCCCATCTGCCCTCAGTTTGTTCTCAGCATTCAAGATGGATTCTTGATTTTGATTCAGATCATGATCTCACGATTATGAGATCCAATCTGTGAGATTGAACCCTGAGTCAGTCCCCTTTCTGCCCCTCCCCTGCTTGTGCTCGTGCAGAAAATAAATTAAGAGAATTAAAAAATGGAGAATTATTCCTTGTCATATTATAGATTATTATTAACATAAGTCATGTTTTAAAAAATTAGATGTACTACTGCCTAAGTACATTATTATCTATAGGATGCCATAAAAATTTTAACAGTTCTTTAAACCAAATTTTAAAATGTTGAATAATGTCACAAATGTCTTCATGTTAATTCCATTTTGTGGTAAGTATATCTTCCTTAATTTATTTTACATCATGGATCTTCCATCAGAAGAACATGAAAGTCTTTGTCATGTGTTGGGTGACTTTCAAAGAAGATAAAGCACTGTTTTCCCTGCTTTTCTTGTACCGGCATAGTGATCTCCTTTAAATATTACCACTTATTTGTAATTTGGATATGCTGTGAAAGGTGTCTGGTTAGACTGTGAAGATCACTTTTATCCCAACGATATGAAATGATGTAAAATGTCCTCTGTTCAAAGTTCCAGTTTTTAATTGCTTTTTTGGTATAATCTTTTAAACATAAAGTTCTATCACTATGCAAAATTTAACACAGTATTGTTTCAGTATACGTGTACCCCAAACTGAAAAGTCTAAGTTTATAGGTACTATAAATATGTTTTTGTGTGACCTAGAAAGAGTTTGATACATTTTTACCAGTTTTATTGATGAATTAACTCTAGGGTCTGAGAAACTTAAAGTCTAAACTTTCAATACTAATTTGGTTTTGTAGGTTTTTATCATATTTTGCTTATTCTTTAAGAGATTAGGTAAAGAAAATTATTTGTTTTTATCACTTAAGCAGAGTCTTATGATGTTGAAGACACAGGTGTGATTCTTTTCTGTGTTTTGAGATCTCTGATCCAAAGACCATTTTGCTGGATTTTTCCCCCGACTGTTGCTTTTTGGTATAAGGTACATTTTTACTTTAAACCTAGGCTTTTAAATTATTAATTATAAATTTATTATTTCCCATTAATTCCTGATTCCCTCCTAATCTCCCACTTGTTATTTTCAGTAGATTTTGATATAAAAGAAAATAATTATTTCTTTTGAGAAGTTTTGTTTGCTGAATTGATGATAAAAGTTAAAGCCCTGTTTTCACCTGTTGATCATATGGCCCTTTGTTTTGAGACACTATTCAGTTTTCTCTTTTTTTTTTTTTTTTTGAATAAAGGTATTTTTGTAAAACAGAATTACCTCAAAATGTGTAGTTAAGTATATAGTGACCAATTTTAACTTCAGTATATCCATCTTCTAGGGGGATATCTGTCTCAAAGTTGTAATTTCTTTTTTTAAATGAACATTATATGTGTTAAAATTGTTGCTTCTACCTCACCTCACATGTTCTTTAAAAATTACTTGAAGTTTTTTATTAATAAATTGTTTTCTACTGTTAGATCTTAATGTGTCAGTTATTGATCCTGATTACTAATTAAATTCAGGGTTGCCTAGCATTTTTTCAGGTAGTAACAAGTGAAATGTTGATAATGCTCTAAAGCTGTATATAAATACTATGGTAGTACAACAATGAAAATCATTCTTTTGGCAGGAAGAGAAATCAGAAAAGGCTTTCTGGAGAAAGTATCATCTTAATATCTGGTAAAGACTGGGCAGAATTGCATAAATTATAAACAAATCTAGGTAGAGGGTACAACAGATGAGAAAAGGAAAAGACATGTACAGGCAACAGCAAAAATGGCATAGTTACAAGAAATATACAAGGTAGTATTAGAGACCATGGTTTACAATGGTTCCCAATACTGGCACATGAAGGCAATTTTAATAGGTTACAACCAGCTTTGCTTTTAATGGAATAGAGTAGAAAATATTAGGGTGTATCACATATAAAAAAGACACAAAAGGAGTGCCGGGGTGGTTTAGTCAGTTGAGTGTCTGACTTTTGATTTCAACTTAGGTCATGATCCCAGGGTTGTGGGATGAATCTCTGTATCGGGCTCTGCACTGGGCATGGAGATGGCTAAAGACTCTCACCCTTTTTCTCTGCCCCTCTCGCCTGCTTGCTTTCTCTCTCTCTCAAATACCAAAAAAAAAAAAAAAAAAAAAAGCCACACACAAGTAGAACAATAAACTCCTAATACCCATCACCTGTATGTAATACACCTATCACCCATATGTAATAGAAGATTTTGCTCCAATATTTTCAACATTCTTTTTCTCCCTTGTTGAGATGTTTTAAAGCAAATTCTAGATGTCATTTAATTTCACTGCTATTCTTCAGTATATGATGAGCTTTTTAATTTTAATTTTTTTCAATACATTATTTTTGAGAGAAAATATATGTGCATGCATGAGCAGGGAAAGGGCAGAGAGAGGGAGGTGGGCAGTCTCTGGGCTGTCAGCGTAGAGCCCAACATAGGGCTCGAACTCACAAACCATGAGATCATGACCTGAGCCAAAGTCAGATGCTCAAGCAACTGAGCCACCCAGTGCCCAGTGATGAGCTTTTAAAAAAATAGTATTTTTGTTATATGCTACTAGTAAGTTTATGTTTTATTTTTATTTCTAGGAGAGAGAGAGAGAGAGACAGCGTGAGCAGGGGAGGGTCAGAGAGAGAGGGAGTCACAGACTGAAACAGGCTCCAGGCTCCGAGCTGGCAGTCAGCACAGAGCCCGACGCAGGGCTCGAACCCACGAACCGTGAGGTCATGACCTAAGCGAAAGTCGAACGCTTAACCGACTAAGCCACCCAGGCGCCCCATGCTACTAGTAAGTTTAAAACCCTAGATTGTTAGCTTTAGTAAATCAAGGGCTTAGAATAGATTAATATTCTACTTTAATCCTGTTAATTTAGCTTAAACATAAACACGGAATTCTGTTTCTTTTCAACATAAGGGGATTAGAATATCCAGCAGATGTATATTTTGGAGCTTAAGAATATCTACCTCAAAGGGAGAATTTATTCATTATTGGCTTGCTTTAAATAAAACTGGTCTATTGCTGAATTAGATTTCTCTACTACTTGTTACCTATAAAGTAGTTGGGGGGAAAGCAACCTAGGAAATAAAGCTCTTTTCCTTTTTTTTCATGGTTCTATAAAATAAATATATACTTAATTTTATTTTGCTTTTTCAAATGCACTTAGAATACAAAAACTTTCTTTTACTCGTCACTTGGAGAGATGAAAAATGAACAACTCAGTCCTATTTCAAAATTTAATAGCAAGATAGAAGGGATTAGACATGTAATGAGTTTTAGACTCCTTGGAACACTAAAAACTTCCTATATTTTGATATATGAAAATTGAGGCTATTTTTATATTGGTTCAAATTCTGGTTCTGTCACTTAGTTCTCTGTATAGGGAGGCAAGCTATTTAGCCTTTCAGAGGTTAGTTTCATCTGCAAAATGGAGATAATTCCATCTTCAGAGTGGTTTTGAAAATGAAAAGACTCCGGTCTAGGAACTGATGTACAGTTATATGCTCACTAATACTAGAGAGGGCATGGAAGGTCAATGGTGAAAGGATAATGGAATAGTCCGCACATAAGGAAAAAGTGAAATTAAATCTTGTTCCACACCATTTACTAAAATCAATTCTGGGTGCAATAATAGGCCTAAATATGAAAGATGAAGCTATGTAACTTTTAAAAGAGAGTATCTTCATGACCTTGAGGTAGGGAGGATTTCTTAAGTCTACACAGAGAAAATATTAATCAGAAAATGACAACACATAAATTGACCAACTAGTATGTAGAATATCAAGTAACATGTACAGGCCAATAAGAAAAAGATATGGCAATAGAAAAATTGGCTAAAGACCTGAACAATTTCTTTGCAAAGGAGAAACTCTGAATATTAAACATGCAGAAAGTGCTCAGTAGTTAATAATAATGAGATACATACACAATAGACCCATCATACAATTGCTTACTTAGAAGATAGGCCAGAAAATGAAGATATTCTCACACTTCTAAGTATTAGAACAAACAGAGCAACAGAAAAACCAAACTGCTGATACATTTTGAGAAAAGTTTTAAAAAGTTTGTCAGTAAAATTGTTTTTTTAATGTTTATTTTTTGAGAGACCGAGAGCACAAGTGGGAGAGGAGCAGAGAGAGAGAGAAAGACACAGAATCCGAAGCAAGTTCCAGTCTCTAAGCTATTAGCAAAGAGTCTGATGCAGGGCTCAAACCCATGAAACATGAGATTGTGACCTCAGCCAAAGTTGGAAGCTTAACTGACTGAGCCACCCAGGTGCCCCAGTAAATGAAAAAAAAAAACAACTGTAAGCCTGTTTATTTATTTTCGAGAGAGAGTATGTGCACACACACGAGTGGGGGAGGGGAGAGAATCTCAAGTGGGCTCTGTGCAGACCATAGAGGTGGGGCTTGAACTGACAAACTCCAAGATCATGACCTGAGCCAAAATCCAGAGTCGGATGCTCAACCAACTTAGTCGTGTAGGCTCCCCAAGTTTGTCATTAAATTTAAAGAAAGACATACTTTATTTTCAGTTATTATTTATTTTTAATAGTTTGTTTATTTTGAGAGAGTGTGTGTGCAGAGCCCCACACAGGGCTTCAACTCAACAACCATACTCATGAACTGGAATCATGACTTTAGCCAAAATCAAGAGTCAGATGCTTAGGGGCGCCTGGGTGGCTTAGTCGGTTAAGCGTCCGACTTTCGCTTAGGTCATGATCTCGCGGTTCGTGGGTGCGAGCCCCGCGTCGGGCTCTGTGCTGACTGCCAGCTCAGAGCCTGGAGCCTGTTTCAGTCTGTGACTCCCTCTCTCTCTGACCTCCCTGCTCACGCTGTCTCTCTCTCTCTCTCTCTCTCCTAGAAATAAATAAAAATTTAAAAAAAAAAAAAAAAGAGTCAGATGCTTAATCAACTGAGCCACTTAGGCACCCCCTGTTAATGGTATGCCCTACTGACTCACATGCACATTGGCATAAGGATATATTGTAACCTGGAAACACCACAACCTGGAATTTCTCTCGGACGTGATGGATGTTGAGCAAAAGAAGTGTAATAAAATTCATGTTACTCCGTTTGTGAAAAGCTTATAAACAGGCAGAAATTAACTAAATGGTTTAGGGGCATGCACTTGCATGGTAGGAACAGCAAAACAAGGACACAATTCTCATAAAAGCCAGAATAGTGAGGGGGCACCTGGGGGGCTCAGTCGGTTAAGCATCCAACTTCGGCTCAAGTCATGATCTCACGGTTTGTGGGTTCGAGCCCCATGTTGGGCTCTGGGCTGACAGCTCAAGGCCTGGAGCCTGCTACATATTCTGTCTCTTCCTTTCTCTGTCTCTCCCCTACTAATGCTCCATCTCTCAAAAAATGAATAAACATTAAAAAAAAAACTTAAAAAAAAAAGCATAGTGTTTACTAGGGGAATGGTGAATGGTGGCTAGGGGCAGTTCTCCAGGAGGATGGCTTCATCTTATGCTCACTGATTTGGTGGTAGTCACCCAGCTGTTCATTTTATAATGATTCTTTAAACTTATAGAGAGCAAGATGGAGTCACTTATGTCCAGTAATAACCAAGTAGTTAAGGGTACTGCAACAATCGGATATTTGAGGAGACCAGCACTGCTGACTGTACCCCAGAACTGATAACAAGCAGAAGCAGAGGAGCTCTGCAGGGGCCCAAGACTGATTAAATTCCTTTAAAAAGGGAAGATTGGGGCATCTGGGTGACTCAGTTGGCTAACCATCTGACTTCGGCTCAGGTCATGACCTCGTGGTTCACAAATTGCAGCCCTACATGGGCCTCTCTGCTGTCAGTGTGGAGCTCGCTTTGGATCCTCTGCCCCTCCGCTGCTTGTGCACTCTCTCTCAAAAATGAACATTTATCGGATGCCTGGGTGGCTTAGTGGGTTAAGTGTCCAACTTTGGCTCAGGTCATGATCTTGCGGTTTATGAGTTCGAGCCCCGCAAGGCTCTGTGCTGACAGTTCAGAGCCTAGAGGCTGCTTCTGATTCTGTGTCTTCCTCTCTTTCTGCCCCTCCCCTGCTCACACTCTGTCTCTCTCTCTCTCTCAAAAATAAATAAACATTAAATTTTTTAAATAAAAAAATTAAAAAAAAAAAAAGAACTTTTAGCCACTGTGTGGCTTAGTAGGTTAAGCATCTGACTTCGGCTCAGGTCATGATCTCATGGTTTTATAAGTTTGAGCCCCTGGTCTGGGTCTGTGCTGATAGGTCAGAGCCTGGAGCCTGCTTGGGATTCTGTATATTCCTCCATCTGCCCCTCCCCCACTCGCTTTCTGTCAAAAATAAATAAGAACATTAAAAAATAAAAATAAAAAAATTATAGCAAACTGTCAAGACACCTCAGACACTCCTCTCTATATGTAAACACTTCAAAAAGGCAGCTGCTGCTGAAGGCTCTGCCTGATTGGTCTCAGAACAAAACTGAGATCCTTCAGTGCTTGAACATAATAAGCAGTAAATGCCAAGAGGTGACCCAACAACACTGAGGCCTTATCTCAACTGCACACCCACAGACTGACTTCTGATTCGGTTTGTTAACTTCCTACTGGCTGTGTTCTATTTTGTGTGACTTGTGTGCCTTGGAAGAAGCCCAGTTAGTCACGTGGTGAAATGTCTTTGAGTTTAGAATCCTGAACTTGCTTTATAATTGTTAACCTTGCTTTATGACTGAGTAAGCCTGACATGGTGGAAAAATACAACTTGTGTTTGCACCTTTATAGCATGCTCATGACACTGTATATATATGCTTTATACTTTTTCCTCCATGTATGATTATCTCACAGTAAAGAAAATTAAAAACCAAAAGAAATAAACATAACAAAACTATATTGGTCCAGGCATTGAAGACAAAAACGGAGCCCCATTTTCATGCAGTATCTCTGTTTTTCTGGCTCAGCCACTGTCTTAACAATTGCTGATCTCACTAGGTAAGAGCTTAAGTTTCCAAACTTAACCTAGTGTCGTGTGACCATGTGGGGTTTTTGGGTTTTTTTGTTTTTTCCTTTTACATGAGAAAAAGTTAGCTTTATCTCTACTCCTCTGACCCTTGATTAGTGTGGCTCTTCCTAGTTTAAACGTCGTGTTTGGGCTGCTTAATTGCAGCAGATTTCTGCCTATTGTTAAATACTTCAGATTTTCCAAATTCTTCTGTTCCCCTAAGAGTTTGCGAAGAGTGAAGGGAAGCGGTCAGGTGTCTCAGATGAACCCCGCCGCCATGTGGATGAAAACGTTTGCACGTGGCTCGCACCCTTTGGCAAAGCGGCCCCAGTGCGCCTGCGAAGCCCAGGGGTGAGAGGCCGGTGGTCCGACCGGTGGCTGGCCTCGGGCTCCTCACGCGGGAGGTGCCCTTCACGCTCCTCTTCCTTCTCCTTTCGGTCTGACTGAAGGCGAGGAGGTCTGGAGAGGGCGGGTTTCTCTCCTGCCGGTTGCAGGCCCGGCGGCCCCCCGCCCCACTCGCGGCGCCGCAGGACCGCCCGGGCGTCCTCCTGCCGCCGGGAGCGCTGTGGGCCGCGGCGGGCCTGGTGGCTGACGCCGTGGCGGCCGCCGCGCGCCTGAAGGAATCTGCTGGCGGGGCAGAGGGCGTCCCCGCCCGAGACCGCGCCGCCGCCGCCATGGGTAAGGGGAGCGGACTGAGAGCCGACCCTGGGCTCTCCGTCCTAGGCTGAAAGACGCGGCCGGGCGAGGAGGACTGGTGGTGGGCACTGAGGCCTCGGGTCGCAGCTGGGGCCCGAGTCAGGGCTTGGGCCTGGGCGGGGACAGCCGGGGACTAGGGGGCGCCGGGATCGCCATGGCAACGCGCGGCCGCCCCCCGTTCCCTCATGACCCCACCCGGGTTCCAGGGCTTAATGGCCGAGGGCTCGTTGTCTGACGACTTCCAAGGGGCGAAGACAGGGTCGACCGGGGGGCCGCTCCCGGGTCGGTGGAACAGCCGCGGACTGGCGATGACTTTTCAGGTTTGGGGGTGGCGGAGGGAAGATGCGTCTCGGGTTTTAGCCTGGGTGCCCGACGCCGAGGGCGGGAGAGGTGCAGCGATGCCGCGCAGGACCTCTGGTGAGCCCTCCGCTGGGGACCTGGGGCGCCCCGAGCCCTTTGGGCAGCCTTATTGCGGGGAGGGAGGGAGGCAGGGAAGGGGCTCTGAGCCTGGGCGAGGTGCGGAGACTGGCCCTTGGCCTTGTCGGGGCTGCGACTAGCAGGACACGTCTGCGAGCCCGGGCGGGGCGCGGTCGGCGTGTAAACGCTCCCGGGAGAGGAAGCTGCGGGCGCCGAGCAGGGACCTGCTTCGGAGCAGCTGTAAAGGCGCCTTTTGTCTGCTTGTCGCTTCGCAAGTTACGGATCGTGATCCGCACTGTTAAGAAAAATGAGAATTGGTTACAGATTATGAAACATCAAGTGGTTTCGCCCCGCCCCCCCCTCGAAAAATGAGGGAATCTTACCACGATGCGGATTTGAAGGAATGATTTGTGTGCAGATTTTCCACCAGTTAGCTTGGTCCTAGCAGTTGTGGGTGTTTTGCATTTTTAGTTGCTTAGAATTCCGAGTCAGGCTTCACCCATAGCTCAGAACTCGAATACTGGATCATTGGGAACACTGGACTTTTGTTCAGTAGAGGAAAAACGGACACTTGGTTCACTTGGACTAGTAGGTTTGCCAAGATTATGAAAGGTTATACTAAGTGCTTGCATTTTACTGCACTTCATTTCGTCATCTGTGTTGGCTGAAAATAGTCCTGCCAGTCACAACAGTGGTGAGAGTAGGGGTAAATCTGAATTTCTAAATTAACTAAGAATAAAATTTGTGGGAAAGGAAAAAATAGGTTTTTGTGAATTGAAAATCTCAATTAAAAATAATTTTTTAAAAATGTATGTTAACTTAGTTTTTGACTGAATCAGCTATGTGAAAGGGCAGGAAACTTAAATATGAAACAAGACTCTGCTTTTATTTCCTCTGGGAAAATCAAGGAGTCATGAAATACAGAACTACAGTTGTAGTGAAAAAAACAAGATGAAAAGAGAGCTAAAATGAATGAAAGAATTGAATGGCTTCGCCTGTATCCCCTTATTTGTCTGGTTTTTATTTACCTGTCATATTTATAGATGATACTTAAGTTGTAATTGCCTTTTATTGCCAGTTAATTCTGAACATTTTTTGCCTTGAGATTCATCCTTGGACTTGCTGCCCACCTTTTGCAGAATATGTTGTCTCTTACTCAATTCTTAGCTCCACAAGTCATTAAAAACAAAACAAAACTCATTCTCCCTGAAGAGGTATCACAAAAAGTAAAATAAAACCAGAAAATAACCAATTTGCATGATCTTGAGAATAATCCAAAAACTATGTCTAGGGTGGGCATGGTAATGTTCTATGGTGTGTGTGAGAGAGACATAAAAGAGAAGGCGTAGGTTAGGAAGACTAATTTGTCAAGCTAAGGAAAACAGAGCATTGTTTGTTTTGGAGTGGAATGAAAGGGTTTATATATTTTTCATTGTCATGCCTTGCAAATGATGTTGGACTCCTTTCTTGTGCTTTCAGCTACAAAAGACCCCACAGCTGTAGAGAGAGCAAACTTGTTAAACATGGCTAAATTGAGTATCAAAGGACTCATTGAATCTGCTCTGAGCTTTGGCCGCACTTTGGATTCTGACTATCCCCCTTTGCAGCAGTTCTTTGTTGTTATGGAACATTGTCTGAAACACGGTCTTAAAGGTATCATGAGACTAAAAAAAACGTAACTTTAGAATCCCCTTGTTCCATCTTTTTTTTTTCCCCCTTGTTCCATCTTAAACATCTTTAAAAATGTGATATTTGTTGATGCCATAATTATTGTTACTTTACACTTGAAAAATACTGGGTGGGTTGGTTTTGGGAGAAAACAGCCTACTACTTTATGTTTTCTAATAAGTTGTCTTCAGAAAATGCCAACTTAGGGGCACCTGGGTGTCTCATTTGGTTAAGCATCTGACTCTGGATTTTGGCTCAGGTCATGATCTCATGGTTCATGAGATCGAGCCCTCCACAATTGGAGCCTGTGTGGGATTTTCTCTCTACCTCTCTGTCTGTCCTTGCTGTCTGTCCCTGCCCTGCTCATTTCTCTCTCAAAATAAATAAAAACAACAACAAGGAAATGCCTACTTATTGTTTTGTAAAAACATTTCTCATTTTTTTTCCAATGTATTCTGTAGTGATTTCTGTTTTCTAGAACAATTTTAAGTTTAAAACAATGTTAAAAAATTTTTAAGCTTAGTTATTCCAATATGAAGTCTTATTACTAGTTTCAGCCCTCTTGAACAAATACATTAAAATAGTTGATTATTGGGGCACCTGGGTGGCTGAGTCGGTTGAGTCCCAGTTAGGCTCTGGTCATGATCTTGCGGTTCCTGGATTTGAGCCCCGTGTAGGGCTCTGTGCTGACAGCTCAGAGCCTGGAGCTTGCTTCTGATTCTGTCTCCCTTGTCTCTGCCTCTCCCCCCACTCATGTTCTGTCTGTCTCTCTCAAAAATAAATAAACATTAAAATTTTTTTAAGGGGCACCTGGGTGGCTCAGTCGGTTAAGCATCCAACTTTGACTCAGGTCATGATCTCACGGTTTGTGGGTTCGAGCTCTGCGTTGGGCTCTGTGCTGACAGCTAGCTCAGAGCCTGGAACCTGCTTCGGATTCTGTGTCTCCCTCTCTCTCTGACCCTCCCCTGCTCACGCTGTCTCTATCTCTCTCTCAAAAATAAATAAAACATTTTTAAAAATTAAAAAAAAATAAGTTGATTGCTGAAATATAAACATCCTTGACACCCTGGAAGATATTTAGAACGATTTTCTTCTGGAATGGGTTATTGTAGAAATGTGAGTGTTCTCTGGAAATGATGGTAATCATGAATATTATATTCTTCTACACAGTTGAATTTATTGTTACTTGTGAAATTTTTATATTTAGTTACTTAATATACATTGTGTAATAACTATTCTTTTACTTATTGTAATAACAATTGTTGGTAGTTTTGGTCTCTGGTTCTTTTGATCAACTGTGTAGAGGGGTTTTGTGAGTAAGAGTTTATACAGAACTGACTATTATAATGCGAAAGAAGTAGTGACTATTATAATGCAAAAGAAGCTTGGTTCCCTGTTGGTATACTAGGAACCTGATTAAATTAGTAAGGTCTAGAAGTTCTGACTAAGGTACATGAAAGTGAGGATCAATGTAAACAGCAAAAGAGAAGATTTACATAAACATGGTTTTAATAAAATATACTTCAAATTGAGAAGGAGACTTGGCATCCAAGTACTGATTTCTTTTTTTAATTAAAAATTTTTATTGGTAGGGGTGCCTGGGTGGCTCAGTCGGTTAAGCGTCCGACTTTCGCTTAGGTCATGATCTCGCGGTTCGTGGGTTCGAGCCCCGCGTCGGCCTCTGTGCTGACTGCCAGCTCAGAGCCTGGAGCCTGTTTCAGTCTGTGACTCCCTCTCTCTCTGACCCTCCCCTGCTCACGCTGTCTCTCTCTCTCTTTCTCTCTCTCCTAGAAATAAATAAAACATAAAAAAAAAGAAATAAATAAAAAAACATTAATAAAAAAAATTAAAAAAGTTTTATTGGTATATAATTAACATATTATTTTCAGGCATACAACATTATGATTTGATTTTTTTTTAAATTTTATGTCTTTTTATTTTAGTTTGAGAGAGACAGTGAGTGACTCACAGAGTGAGTGGGGGAGGGGCAGAGAGAGAGAGGGAGACACAGAATCCGAAGCAGGCCCCAGGCTCTGAGCTTTCTTTAACCCACGAACCGCGAGATCATGACCTGAGACGAAGTCGGAGGCTCAACTGACTGAGCCACCCAGGTGCCCCTTGATTTTTTTTTTAAATGTATTGTGAACTGACTGCCACAATAAGTCTAGTTGATATCTATCACCATACATAGTTACAAGTTTTTTTCTTTTCATGACCTTTTAAGATTTACTCTCTTAGCAGCTTTCAAATATAAAACACAGTATTATTACTATGATAGTCATCATGCTGTGCATTACACCCTTATGACTTATTTTATATCTGAAAGTGTATACCTTATGACTGCCTTTACCCATTTCCTTTACCCCCCACCCTCTGCCACTGGCAACCACCAATCTATTCAGTTTTTTATTTTGTTTTTTATTTTTTTTTTAGAATCCCCTTTTTCTTTAATTGAGGATGTAGTAAATTTTTTCAAAGTTTACTTATTTCGAGAGAGAGTGAGTGTGCATGCAGGTGCATGCAGGGGGAGGGACAGAGAGAGAGAGAGAGAAAGGCTTCATCTCACAAAATGAGATCATGACCTGAACGGAAATCAGGAGTTGAATGCTCAAACCACTGAGCCACCCAGGTGCTCTGAAGACAAAGCAATTCTTAAAAATTTCATTAACAGGGGCGCCTGGGTGGCTCAGTCTGTTGAGCGTCCGACTTTGGCTCAGGTCATGATCTCACAGTTCGTGGGTTCAAGCCCCATGTCGGGCTCTGTGCTGACAGGCAGCTCAGAGCTTGGAGCCTGTTTCAGATTCTGTGTCTCCCTCTCTCTCTGACCCTCCCTGTTCATGCTGTCTCTCTCTCTGTCTCTCTCTCTCTCTCAGAAATAAATAAAACATAAAAAATTTAAAAAAAATTTCATAAACAATAGGGAAATCTCTTTTTGTACAGGAATCAAACAACATAGAAGCACATAGAGCAAAAACTGTTTCTGTCATACTCTTCCTTGTTATTCTTTGAGCTCTTTTCTGTTTTATTTTCTTTTACTATATAGAGGATTATGCTGTAAATATTATTCTGTGACTTTGTTTTAAAAAATTGATTTGGAGATCTTTCCATTTATATAGAGATCCTGGGTCAAAGGATATAGGCAGCTGGCCTCTATGAAGCCTTCACTGATTTACCAAACATCAGTGGATGTTAAGTGTTTGTTTCTCCATATTTTTATCTACTCTTGATATTATCAGTCTCTAAATACTTCTGTCAGTACATCAAGAAGTCACCAATCTGATCTAACACATTAAGGTTTTTTTTCAGTTTTTTAAAAAACGTGTGTTTAGTTTTGAGAGAGAGAGACAGAACACAAGTGGGGGAGGGTCAGAGAGAGAGGGAGACCTAGAATCCGAAGCAGACTCCAGGCTCTGAACTAGCTGTCAGCACAGAGCCCGATGCTCAGACCCACAAACCGTGAGATCATGACCTGAGTCAAAGTTGGATGCTTAACTGACTGAGCCATCCAGGTGCCCCTTTAATTTGCTTTTTGACAAACTTTTATCTAAGAAAAAATAGCAGTGACCACAACTTTTATTTTCTCCCATGTGGCAGAAATGGAATTTGCAGAATGATGGCCAAATAGTTAAATTTTAAATTCTTCTTCTTTTTTTAAAATAATTTATTTATTTTTGAGAGAGAAAGCGCAAGCACATACATGTAAGCAAGAGGGGGAGGGGCAGAGAGAGAGGGAGAGCGAGGATCCCAAGTAGGTCCTACTGTCAGTGCAGGCCCATCATGGAACATGAGATCGTGATCTGGGCTGAAATCAAGAGTCTGATGCTTAAACCCATCCAGGTACATCTAAAGTCAATAAGTTGAATTTATTTTCTTTTACTTTACAAAATATTATTAGCATGTCTGTTAACAGTTATGAATCTATTTTGTGCTGATTGATTTTTACCCCTAAAGGAAAAATTGCTTATCTTGGTTATTGTCCTTGGGTGGTGCATATGATAAGCACCCTTAATCTGCAAGAGATCTGGTCAGTACTAAGAAAGAAACCTACAGTGATTTCATGGTTTTATATTATCCTGTTCTCACAACTTTTCATGTTAAAAGTAAAGTAACTACTTATTTGTCCTTGGTTTATTTAGTAAACTGATAAAGATCAGTTTGGCAGTTTGGCGACTAGGGCTGCCAAGCTTCTTTATTTTGGTACTGGTAAAGAATAAGCCCAGTTGTTTTTTTACCTCAATTATCTGCCTGCATATTTCTGATAGAGAAGAATGGCCAAGATGCATATTTCTGAGAAGGAAAAATATCATGATCTTGATGAATAGGTACCTGATCAAGAAAGAGGGCTGTGTGGTGATAAGAGAGGAAAGGTTTCTGAATAATTGTATATTAAGTTAGGAATGTTGAAACTAAATAGTTAAAAGGAAGTTATTACAATTTTGTATGTTGAAGTTGTATGCATTTATATACTTCTTTTTTTTAAGTAAGAAAATCATTTTTGAGTTATAACAAAACTATCTGGGGCCCCTTGGAACTGGTGGAGAAGCTGTACCCAGAAGCAGAGGAAATAGGAGCCAGTGTCCGGGATTTACCGGGTCTCAAGTAAGTAATGTTATTACTTGTTCATTTCTGACCACAGAAGAATATTTACTGTTTCTTAAAAGTAACTTACACTCTATTATCTTCTCTCAGCTGTAAGTAGCCTTCTTCCATTCTCTTCTAATAAAAGTCTATTCTTTCTTTATGGCTTAGCTCAAATTTCATTTCCTTTATGAGTTGTCTCTTAACCTCTTCATTCTTTTTATGTTTATTTATTTCTGAGACAGAGAGACATAGTATGAGTGTCTCATACTATGAGTGGTGTGCGGCAGAGAGAAAGGGGGAGACAAAGAATCCAAAGCAGGCCCCAATGCGGGGCTCGAACTCACGAACCGTGAGATCATAACCTGAGCCAAAGTCAGATGCTTACCGACTGAGCCACCCAGGTGCCCCTATTTTTATTCTTTTTTATTTATTTATTATTATTATTTTTGTAAGTAAACTCTATACCCAGTGTGGGGCTCAAACTCATGATGCTGAGATCAAGAGTCACATGCTGTACCGACTGAGCTAGACAGGTGCCACCCAAACCTAGTTTTTAGGGTTAAATAGCAAGTGATGTTCACATTTGATGTTTCTTATAATGGTATATTAGAGATAGTGATTTTTAGCAAATATAGAAGAAAAAGGGAATTACAAGTCTCAAAAAGAGAAATATAAGCAGGGTTGCCTTGCTGGTTTAGTCAGAAGAGCATGAGACTCTTGATTTCACGGTTGTTGAGTAGTTCAAGCCCCACATTGGGTGTAGAGATTACTTAAAAATAAAATCTTAGGGGCGCCTGGGTGGCTCTGTTGGTTAAGCGTACGACTTCGGCTCAGGTCATGATCTCGCGGTTTGTGGGTTCGAGCCCAACGTCAGGCTCTGTGCTGGCAGCTAGCTCAGATTCTGGACCCTGCTTCAGATTCTGTGTTTCCCTCTCTCTCTCTCTCTGACCCTCCACTGCTCATGCTGTCTCTCTCTTTCTCAGAAATAAATAAAAACATTTAAAAAAAATAAAAATCTTAAAAGAGAGAGGAATACAATATTTGGTCATTTTAATATGAAAATACATGTTCATATGGTTTTTAAAAAGCCTAACTCTAGAAAAGTAAAAAATGTTTTCTGAAGAATGGTATTCATTAAAATGCTAAACCATAAAAAGCTCATTAGTTGTTTGTAGTGAAGATTAACTTTCCTCCCATAATAGCTGCCAAAACAATCTTTGTATAAGAAAACATAAAAGTGTGAATGGTATCTTTCTCTTTAAGAAACCATACATATTCTGTAAAAGTTGCTTTTGCTTTTACTTTTACTAAATGATAGAACTTGGATAATATGTGTGAGATTGAGCTTTTTAGATAAAAAGATAGAGAAACTTTTGAAAAATAACAAGCAGCCTGATGATTTCTCTCTAATTACCAGCTTGGTGCCTTCTTAGCTTTTTTATGATTTTTAAAATTCAGATATGATGTCAGTTACCTTTTAAAAATATTTATTTACTTTTGAGAGAAAGAGAGCGTGTGTGCAGGGGAGGGGCAGAGAGAGTTTCAAGCAGAGTCCTCACTGTCAGTGCAGAGCTGGATATGAGCCTTGAACTCATGAACCCTGAGATTGTGACCTAAACTCAAATCAAGAATCAGACGCTCAACTGACTGAGACACCCAGGTGCCGCATAATGTCAGTTATTTTTTGAAGGCATTATACCACCTTATTTGATGCATTTTGTATATTCATCTCTTTTTTTTTTTTTTATTATTACTATTTTTTAAATAACCTCTACACCCAGTGCGGCTCTTGAACTACCTGTAGTGACTAAGCCAGCCAGGCATCCCTTGCATATTCATCTTTATGGGGTTAGGTCTGTTTGGACAAAATATTTCTTGTAGAAATAGCCTCACTGTTCAGAGTCCTTCCTTCCAAGGCATAACATGTTACCTAGATGTCCTGCAAGGTGCAGGTTTACCATAGAGACTTAAATAGCTCCCAGGTTTTGGTATTGGTTTGCATGCTCAAAGAGCTAGGTTAAAACTGTAGAAACAAAGATTAAACCATGATAAATTGAAGTTTTTCTTTATTAATATGTACCTTAACAGAGAGAAAATATGTAGTGTATTATACCATAAGGGTTGGGCCTGTTTTCTGACCAGTGATTTTGCTTTTTAGGACTCCCCTGGGTCGTGCAAGAGCATGGCTTCGATTAGCCCTCATGCAAAAAAAAATGGCCGATTACCTGCGTTGCTTAATTATTCAAAGGGATCTCCTAAGGTTAGTACCATTAAATTATGTTTGTTTTCATTTAAAATATTTCATTTATATCCTGTTTTCCAAAAAGAATTACAGATGTGGTACAAAAGGAGACATATATAATAAGATGGTATAAAATAAAATAAGAGCAACATGAGAGAGGAGATCATGGTAAGGGCATAACATGGATGAGGAGCTAGCCTAAAAAATGAATAGCATAAGCTTTGTTTTGGCCAATAGGAAGGAAATTTATTTATATGTTATATTTGTAAGTTAGTTTCATTTTTTTTCTAAATTACAGTTAATTCTAAGAATAAAAATTTGTGTTGGGATTTGGAGCTTTAATTCAAGAAGTTTCTTTTTAGACCCTAAGCACCTGCTTCACCTGTGTTGTGGGCACTTTTTAAACTGTCAGTTTAAATTGAAGGCCAGATGTTTTTAAGAAGACTTTCAAAAATTCAAAGTAAGGTAATCATTTGTTAAAGAGAACAGCCCATGGCTGTCCCTCTGTTTGCACTTCTTCTCTTGGAGAGCCTCTTTGAAGTTTTGGAGATTCTGGTCATTTCTTTTTTAATGTTTATTTATTTTGAGAGGGAGAAAGAGACTGTGTATGAACAGGGCAGGGAGAGGGTGGGGGGAGAGAGAGAATCCCAAGCAGGCTCCATGCTGATAGCATGGAGCTCGATCCCACGAACTATGAGATCGTGACCCAAGCCAAAATCAAGAGTTGGATGCTTAACTGACTGAGTTACCCAGGTGCCCCAAATCTGGTCATTTTTGGTTTTACTTATGACTCTGGTTGTACATCTTGGTTTTTTGCATTTCTTAGAATGACCATACTTTGAGTATCAGCAATTTCTCAATAATATTCTGAAGGCTGATGAAAGTGATTACATAATGTAAATGGGACTTCTTGAGGGAGGCATGAGACCATGATAATTAGTTCTATGAATACATAATTGTCAAGTCTTAGTAGTTTTTAGATTGTCCTATTTCTTTCATAGGTCCTTTGTTTGAACATTTTTTAGCATTTAGATATCCATAAGTATCTTTAATTGATTATTAAGAACACTTGCAATATACATATCAGATATATTGAGTTGAACATGGGCTTTGGAATGTTTCATGTCTTCATTTCCTATCTTAAGCAATTCTTAATAAATTCTAGGCTTGAAAAGCCAACTCTAATTAATAAGTATTGTAATCTGATCAGTAATAGTCACTATGTCTTCTGAGAGTCACAGACATTCCAGGCCTCAGTGATGCCTCTTTTTCTTTTGATATTTATCTCTTTGCTTCTCCTTTCTTTCTCTGTCTCAAAATTCCTTTTTCTCTTTTCTCTTACCCATTCTTTTGCATTGTCTATATAGACACCAACATTTCCAAATGTTTGTTATTCACATCTAGAAAAGCTAATTTGAGGAGACCTAATTCATATTGGTTTCATGTTTGTATTACTGGGCTGAGATTTTAAAACTTAGGTATGAAAGATATTTGTGTTTTAAAGTTTTTATTTTAATTTCCACAGTGAATTTTATGAGTATCATGCACTAATGATGGAAGAGGAAGGAGCGGTGATTGTTGGGCTGCTGGTTGGCCTGAACGTGATAGATGCTAATCTCTGTGTAAAGGGAGAGGATTTAGACTCACAAGTAAGTGAAAGCAATGAGTACCAAATGCAGAGAATTGTTAGTTTGTGCTGTTCCTCTTGGATCCAGCTTATGACTCTTAAGTTTTAAACAGTGCTGTTAAACATAAAAGAAAAGAATGAAATTCAGTTGCATGTTAAATGTACTTCTAATATTTCTCCCCTTTAAATAAAAATAACATTATTTACTTTAGGTTGGAGTGATTGATTTTTCCATGTATTTAAAGAATGAAGAAGATATTGGAAATAAAGAAAGGTATGATTTTCATAAGTTATTTCACGTGTATTTTCTTACAAATACAAATTTTCTTGTAAAGAAGCTCTTTACAAATCACCATGGGGTCCATCTACTGATAATGTTGTTATTTCTTTTTTTGTGTGTGTAGTTCCTGCTTTATTTCCATATACAAGTTTCACAAAGCAAAAATCACTTAGAAGGAGGCTTTAATGTGAGGTATGACTTTTGGTCACACCTGTTCCTGAGATCCATTTAATATTCAACTTTTTTTTGTGGTAAAAGAGATACAAACTTATTCACAAGTTTACAAATGCTGGTTTATTTCAAGATCTGTGTTTAAATTTAAAATATGCTTATTCCAGCTAAGAGAAAGGATAACTACATAGCATAATAGAGTTGCTAATTATTGCTATATGGCAATCATATCAGAAATTTATGTACACTTTAAATTTATGGTTATATGTCAACCCTGGCCATCAATGGGGTGACAGATGTCGCAGCCAGATTGCCCTTACATCCCAAATATATTTCAATAAAAAATATACTGATGCAAAAAAATTAAAAAACATTTTTTTAATGTTTTATTTATTTTTGAGACAGAGACAGATCATGAGCTGGGGAGGGCAGAGGGAGAGGGAGACACAGACTCTGAAGCGGACTCAGGCTCTGAGCTATCAGTCCAGAGCCTGATGTGGGGCTTGAACAAATGAACCGTGAGATTATGACCTGACGCCTAACCAACTGAGCTATCCAGGCACCCATCTTTTTTATTTTTATTTTTTAATGTTTATTTCATTTTTGAGAGAGAGAGAGAGAGAGACAGAGCGTGAGCAGGGGATGGGCAGAGAGTGAGGGAGACACAGAATCCAAACCAGGCTCCAGGCTCTGAGCTTTTAGCACAGAGCCTGACATGGGGCCAGAATTCATGCACCACCCGATCATGACCTGAGCAGAAGTCAGCACTTATCTGACTGAGCCACACAGGAGCCCCAATGCAAAAATAATTCTTAAATATACTTTTTAATGGTATTACTAAATAGATTACTTGTTAATACTAGACTTAACAAAGGTTGTAATTAGTACACAGCTTCCTGCCTCCTTAATGTAAAGGTTCTTGAATTTTATTTTAAAAGTAAGAAATGTAGGGCGCCTGGGTGGCTCAGTCTGTTGAGCATGCAGCTTAGGCTTGGGTCATGATCTCGGGGTTTGTGGGTTCAAGCCCCATGTTGTGTTCTGTGCTGACGGCTCAGAGCCTGGAGCCTCCTTCAGATTCTGTGTCTCCCTCTCTCTCTGCCCCTTGCCTGCTCACACCTTGTCTCTGAGAAAATGAATAAAAACATTAAAAATTAAAAAAAAAAAATTTTTTTTTAATGTTTTATTTATTTCTAGAGAGAGAGAGAGAGAGACAGCGTGAGCAGGGGAGGGTCAGAGAGAGAGGGAGCCACAGACTGAAACAGGCTCCAGGCTCCGAGCTGGCAGTCAGCACAGAGCCCGACGCGGGGCTCGAACCCACGAACCGCGAGATCATGACCTAAGCGAAAGTCGGACGCTTAACCGACTAAGCCACCCAGGCGCCCCAAAACATTAAAAATTTTTTAAAAAATACGGCAAGGTCATGTTTTTTTGCCATTATGTTTTACCACAGTTTTAGGTGATATAGACATTTGTGTAGTCATCCAGTGAGTATCTTCAACTGACACAAAGCTACTTTTCACCCTCTTTAGGAATGTTCAAATCGCTGCCATATTAGACCAGAAGAATTATGTTGAAGAACTAAATAGACAACTGAAGTAAGTATTATGGATACTTGAATACTTAGTACATTTGTAACTATTGTCTTAGGGGTTTTCTTCATCCTTTTCAGGTCATTTTTACCCTATTCCTTCCTACCAAACATCTTTGAGATTAGGTTGTGGAAGTAGAGAGTGGAAATTAAGAATACAGAGAATTATTTAAAAAAAATTTTTTTAAATGTTTTATTTATTTCTGAGAGAGAGAGACAGCATGATCAAGGGAGGGTCAGAGAGAGAGAGGGAGACACAGAGACCAAAGCAGGCTCCAGGCTCTGAGCTGGCTGCCAGCATAGAGCCAGATGCGGGGCTCAAACCCACGAACCATGAGATCATGACCTGAGCCGAAGTCGGACGCTTAACTGACTAAGCCACCGAGGCGCCCCAAGAATACAGAGAATTCTGGGAGATAGTTAATTTTCAGTAAAAAATGAGTCATTTTCATATTGGACCTTTAGAGAATTTAAAGATAGAGTTTTTGAAGAGGAGTAAAAAAAAAAATAAAGATACAATTTCAGGGGCATCTAGGTGATCAGTTGGTTAAGTGTCTCACTGTTTAAAATTTTTTTTTTTTATTTTGAGAGAGAAAGAGAGAGTGCGCACGGGGTTGGGGCAGAACAGAGAGAGAGTACGTATGGGGTTGGGGGGAATTCTAGGCAGGCTCTGCAGTATCAGCACAGAGCCCAGTGTAGGGCTTGAACTCACGAACCATGAGATCATGACCTGAGCTGAAGTCAAGAGTCTGTCACTCAACCCAGGCACCCCTAAGTGTCCCACTCTTGATTTTTTGTCATGACCTCACAGTTTGAGTTTGAGCCCTACGTCTCACTGTCAGTGCAGAGCCTGCTTGGGGTTCTCTCTCTCTGTTTCTCTCAAAACAGTTAAACTTAAAAAAAAAAGATAAAATTCCAAACTTATCCCTGTACGCTTGAGAAAAAAAAGCTCAGGGGCGCCTGGGTGGCTTAGTCAGTTAAGCGTCCGACTTTCGCTTATGTCATGATCTCGCGGTTTGTGGGTTCGGGCCCCGCGTCGGGCTCTGTGCTGACTGCCAGCTCAGAGCCTGGAGCCTGTTTCAGTCTGTGACTCTCTCTCTGATCCTCCCCTGTTCACGCTGTCTCTCTCTCTCTCTCCTAGAAATAAATAAAACATTTAAAAAAAAAAAAGCTCAATATAGTGGAAGTTTTTATCATTTTCATGGTTCAAAAATTCATTTTTCCTACTTCAGTGAGCTTCATGTGTAAATGTGGCTGTTGCCTCCCATGGTGGAAGTTTTTTCCTTACAGGGTCACCTGGGCATTGAAGCTATCGATGAATACTCTGGGAAGAATTTCTGAGATCTGTATGTAAGATAGTATAGTGCAATTCTGTTTAATAGAAGTTTAATGTGAGTCATACAGATAATTTAAAATTTCTAGTAACCATATTAAAAAGAAACATGAAATTATTTTAAAAATGTATTTTATTCAGCCCAGTATATACCCAAAATTTAACATTCAGTACAAAAATTTTTCATGAGATATCTTATATTCTTTTTTGTATTGCTTTTTACAATCCAGTTTGTAATTTACACTTAATGACACTTTTCAGTTTGGACAAAACAGCACAGGTATAGTGAGGAATATTTGCTGCATAGTTAGAAATGGACTGTTCCTAGTAATTAAAAGGACTAGCCAAAATAGCATTCTCTGGGTGATGGGATTATGAATAATTTTCTTTTATTCTTTCTACTTTTCTGATTTTCTGTGTTTCAGTAAGGAGAAAATACAATTAAACATTTTCCCATTAAAAAATTTTTTTTATAGTTTTTATTTTTGAAACAGAGAGAGACAGGACATGAACCAGGGAGGAGCAGAGAGAGAGAGACACACAGAATCTGAAACAAGCTCCAGGCTCTGAGCTAGCTGTCAGCACAGAGCCTGACGCGGGGCTCGAACCCACGAACTGTGCACTCATGACCTGAGCTGAAGTTGGACGCTTAACCAACTGAGCCACTCAGGCGCCCCTAAATTATGTGTGTTAAATCATTCACAGCAATACTGATGCCTTATTTTTGTACATTTTATGTATTTAAAAATGTTTCATTGTTTTTCTAATTAGAAAGTTTTTGTATATTTAGAATATTTCAAAAATATAGAAAATTGATATAGGAAAAAATAGAACTCATATTATCCTTTATTCAAAAAAAACCTCTATTGAGGTTTTTTTTAAATTTTTAAATGTTTTTTATTTATTTGTGAGAGAGAGAGACAGAGACAGAGAGAGACAGACAGCGTGAGCAGGGGAGGGTCAGAAAGAGGGAGATACCGAATCCGAAGCAGGCTGCAGGCTCTGAGCTAGCTATTAGCACTGAGCTCTGAGTTAGCTGTCAACACAGAGCCTGATGTGGGGCTTGAACCCACGAACTGTGAGATCACGACCTGAGCCGAAGTCGGACTCTTAACCGACTGAGCCACCCAGGCGCCCCAAGGTTTTATTGTTTAAAAGTGCTTTTGGAGGGGTACCTGGGTGGCTTAGTCAGTTAAGCATCTGACTGTGGCTCATGTCATGATTTCACAGGCCATGAGTTCGAGCCCCGCATTAGGTTCTGTCTCTCTCTCTTTTTCTGTGTCATTTATTTTAATGTTTATTTTTGAGAGACAAAGACAGAACATGAGCAGGGGAGGGGCAGAAAGAGAGGGAGACACAGAATCACAAGCATGCTCCACGTTCTGAGCTGTTAGCACAGAGCCTGATGTGGGGCTTGAACCCACAGACCATGAGATCATGACCTGAGCTGCAGTCAGACGCTTAACCGACTGAGCCACCCAGGTGCCCCAAAAAGTGCTTTTTTGATTAATATTTTATTGATTCCTACATAAAAGGTAGGGCAAATATTATTGCCTGATTTATAGATAAGGAAACTAAAGCTTAGAAAGGTTTTACAGCTTTCATGGTGACACAGGAAGTAGAAAACTTTGGTCTTCTGTCTCTTAGTCCCATACCTGTTACATCTCACCATCCAGATACCCTGGTGGTGTTTTTGAAAAACTCAAGTTGTTTACCTGAGAATGATTATATTTAAAAATGATTAAATATGAATGAAAAAACATTTTTCTTGTTTCACCAGTTAAGGTAAAATGCCAATATTTATTTCTTAGGCTGGTATAAAATGTGTTGAAATTTGTTATAGATTTTATTGTAATATATGCAGCATATTATGTCTTATTAAAGAAAGTGTGAGATAGTAAAATCAAGGCCTTGAAAAATAGACTCAATTAAATGTACAATAATATTCAGTCTTGATCAGTTAAATAAAAATGCAAAAAACTGTTGTTCATGTGGCATAACATGACTTTTCACTATATCCTTGAAAGTCAGGGTGTTTTCTTAGCTGCAGGCTGACCAGGTACCTGATGGGTATTCAATATTCACAGTTCTCAAACTCTGGGTGACTGTAGAGGTCTTTAAGTTGTTATGAAATTGGATAGAAGAACAGAATGAAGTGTGTATTGGAGACCACTGTATAAGCTTCATTCAGCCACTTAATTATAAAGTAGATATTTAAAGTTCATCCATTAAAAAGTAATTTTGAATTTAATGTTAACAATATTTGATAATCTTTGTATGGAATCCATTCCTAAGTATTATAAATTAAATGTATGAAGGAGTTTAAGAAGACAACAAAAAATAATGAGTAACATAAAATGTATTTTAATAGAGTGATTCTTTTTCTATAGTCTTTATTGCTGTCCTAGGCAAATGAAGTTATCCAACTTAATGAAATTTCTCACACTCAAAAATTCAGGGCTATGTGTTAACTAGTCAGAATTGAAATAAAAACTTTTCAAAACAGAAAGAAAACAAGGACAAAAAGGATTAAACTTCAGGAAAAAAAACTCAGGGCAATTGATACTTGTTAGTATAAAATACCTTTTTTTACCTTTGTGAGTTTGTGTGATTTGAATGAATTTTTTCTTTATTAATTTCAGCAGCACAGTCAGCAGTCTCCATTCAAGAGTTGACTCATTAGAAAAGTCAAATACTAAGCTGATTGAAGAGGTATTGTAACCCAGCCATGGATAATTGTCTTTTATGGACATAGTATTTGTGAACCTTTTCCATTTTAAGTATGAATACATTAAACATGTGCATGTGCACAGGCACATTTTTATCATTATGGAGTATTTGCAATGTTGTTGTAATTGATGATTGTAAGTTCTAGAGAAACCACGTATTCTCAGGCAAATTCTCAGGTCAGTCTGTGAGTCATTTGACATACTCCTAGAAATGAGTTCCAAAGATGTCATTCCTATAAACTCTTCTATGAATAAATGTGATTCTCATTGTAAAATCTGGATGACCTGTAGGTAGTGACTCACCTATAGTTAGAAATTTCTGTCAAAGTGATACTGTCCCTCTTTTTGTATGATTCACATTCCTTTTCTTACCAAGCACCACTACGTGATCGTGCCCACCCTTTCTCCACCCCTCCCAAGTATGAAACTCATGACATGTGTTCTGGTTTCCTTCATTGTCAAAATGGCTGGCTATCTGGTGGTCCCAGAGCAGAAATTTATCTCTGCTCTTTTTTTAATACTGTTTGTAAAGTTACTTTAAGATAAGTTTTTTTTTTTTTAAATCAGAGTTACTGCTTTGTATTTTCAGAATTATTTAGGGTAGGAGGAAGAAATCTGTTATGAGTGCTATGAACCCTACTTTCTATGTTAATTAAAATTCCTATTTTAGAAGTGACCTAATTTTTCCAAATCAGAGAGCACATGATTATTTGCATGATTGCAGTTTAGAATCCGTCTTTATTTTGATATTTTGGGACCGTTTGATAGTTTTGTGGGTTTTTTTTTTTCTTTAATCTTAAGTGTATTCATTAATTCCCATCACCTATTTCACCCTTCCCCCCACCTCCCTCCCCTCTGCTAACCATCAGTTTTTTCTCTATAGTTGAGTTTCTTGATTTCTCTCTTTTTTTTCCTTTGCTCATTTGTTTCTTAAATTCCACATGAATGAGATCATATGGTATTTGTTTTACTCTGACTTATTTTGCTTAGCATTATACTCTGTAGCTCTATCCATCATGTCATTGCAAACTGCAAGATTTCATTCTTTTTTATGATTGAATAATATTTCACTACATATATTATACCATTTTTAAAGTTTTATTTATTTATTTTTAAGTATAATTTATTGTCAAATTGGTTTCCATACAACACTCAGTGCTCATCTCAAGAAGTGCCCTCAATGCCCACAACTCTTTTTTAAAAATGTATTTAATGTTTATTTTTGAGAGAGAGAGAGAAAGGGAATGAACACGAATAGGGGAGGAGCAGAGAGAGAGGGAGACACAGAATCTGAAGCAGGCTCTAGGCACTGAGCTGTTAGCACAGAGCCCAGTGTGGCTTGGAGTTGTGAACTGCAAGATCATGACCTGAACTGAAGTCGGATGTTTAACCAACCAACCCAGTCACCCCATATACCACAACTCTTTTATCCATTCATCAGTCAAGAGATACTTGGGCTACTTCCGTAGTATGGCTATTGTAAACAATGTTGCAGTAACCATAGGGATGCATGTATCTTTGAATTAGTGTTTTTGTATTTTTTTTGTAAATACCCAGTAGTGTGATTACTGGATGGTAGGATAGTTCTATTTTTTAGTTTTTGAGGAACCGCCATACTGTTTGCCCCAGTGGCTGAACTAGTTTATATTCCTACCAACAGTGCATGAGGGTTCCTTTTTCTCCACATCATTGTAAACACCTGTTGTTTTTTGTGTTTTTGATTTCAGCCATTCTTAACAGATGTGAGGTTATCTCATCATGGTTTTGATTTGCATTTCCCTGATGATGAGTGATGTTAAACATCTTTTCACGTTTGTTGGCCATCAGGACCATTTGATAGATATATTGGGACCATTATAGAGAGCTGCTTACTAGTTTGTGCCTCTTCTTGGTCTTTGGCGTACTGTAAAGTTCAAGTTATATCCCTGATGAAGTGTTCAAAAATTTATGTACAAACCAGCTTTAGGGATAGTCCCTACTTTCCTTTCTTGGAGTCCCTCTTTTCACTCTAGGTGTTAGAACCAAGCCGCTCAGTCATTCATGTTTACCTCTGATGTTGAGAAACGTCTCATATTTGTGATGGTCACTCAGCATTTTTCCTATGTTTCAGCGAGTGTCCTATTTGGTTATCGTGAAGGTCTGTATCACATTTTCAATGAAAGCACAGCCTTCTTTCCTTATAGTTCTTGTCTTTACACAGGTCTTTACAGTCTTATTGTTTCCTGGAATTTTGTATTCAGTAAATATCATAAGTCAGATAAGCATAATATGTTTTAGCTAACATTTTGACTAATAAAAGGCAATACTAGGAATAAGAGTATAATTTTTTTTACTGGTATCTTGGGATAACAGCACATTTTTCTTATGAATACTTCTGTAGATGTGAGACATTTGACTAGCTTTAGGATTTTATATTTTGTTGTTTATAGCCATGAACATAGCCTGTAAAGCAAGTATAAGTAATAGTGTTTAAATTTTTTTCTTGCCCTGTTCTGTAATTTTTAGTTAGCAATAGCAAAGAATAATATCATTAAACTCCAAGAAGAAAATCATCAATTACGAAGTGAAAATAAATTGATTTTAATGAAAACACAGCAGAACCTAGAGGTAAGTATAGACTGCAAACAGATCATCTTGTGTCAGAAATTGCCACTTTGGGGAACTTTTGCATAGACTGGATATTTATTTCTGGGCTGTATTAATAGTAGTGATTACACAGTAAAAACTTCTATGTTTTCTTCCTAGGTTACCAAAGTAGATGTGGAAGCTGAGCTTCAAACATATAAGCATTCTCGACAGGGGCTTGATGAAATGTATAACGAAGCCAGAAGGCAGCTTCGAGATGAATCTCAGTTAAGACAAGTAGGTATTATTAGCAAAAAATAATTATAATAATTTACCCTTTAGCAAGTAACATTTAAAATCTCTTTTTTAACCTTATCTTCCTTGGTGTGGGATAGAAATTTCACCCCCTTACAACTCCCTCAAATTCTTTAAGCTCCCACTTTATCAGTTGCTTTTTAAAAGTGTTCTTAAAATTTTTTTTAAGTTTATTTATTTTGAGAGAGAGAAAGAATCCTAAGCAGGCTCTGTGCTGACAGTGTAGAGCCCGATGTAGGGCCTGAACTCATGAAACATGAGATCATGACCTAAGCCAAAACGAAGAGTCAGACAGACACTTAACCAACAGAGCCACCCAGATGCCCCTTTAAAGTGTTTTTAGGGGCGCCTGGGTGGCTCAGTTGGTTAAGCGCCCGACTTTGGCTCAGGTCATGATCTCATCGTTCCTTGGTTTGAGCCCTGCATTGGGCTCTGTGCTGACAGCTAGCTCAGAGCCTGGAACCTGTTTGGAGTTCTGTGTCTCCCTCTATCTTTGACCCTCCCCTGTTCACGATGTCTCTCTCTCTCTCTCTCTCTCTCAAATAAATTAAATAAATAAATAAAAACATTAAAAGAAATGTTTTTAAACTGGGGTGCCTGGCTGATTAGGCTAAGCATCCAACTTAGACTCAGGTCATGATCTTGCAGTTTATCAGTTTGAGCTCCGAACTGGGCTGAGTGCTGACAGCTCAAAGCCTGGCGCCTGCTTAGGATTCTGTGTCTCCCTCTCTTTACCCCTCCCCAGATTGTGCTATGTCTCTCTCTTCTCCTCTCTCTTTACCCTTCCCCAGCTTGTCCTATGTTTGTCTCTCATTCTCTCTCAAAAATAAACATTTAAAAATAGTTTAAAAAAATTGTTTTTAAACTATTATAATCTGTGAAGTGAGTGGATTGTGACCAGCATTAAAAAAATGAAATAGAATAGAATGATGTAATCAGATATGAGTAAAATCATATTTAAGTTTTTATTTATTAAAAAAAATTTTTAATGTTTGTTATTGAGAGAGAGCGAGCACGAATGGGGGAGAGGCAGAAAGAGAGGGAGACAGAGAATCCAAAGCAGGCTCCTTGCTGTCAGCGCTAAGCCTGATATGGGGCTTGAACCCATGAACTGTGAGATTGTGACCTGATCCGAAGTCAGACACTCAACCGACTAAGCCACCCAGGCACCCCAAGGTTTTATTTATATATTTATTTGAGAGAGAGCACCAGTTGGGGAGGGGAAGAGAGAGAAGGGAGAGAGAATCTTTAGCAAGTTCCACATTATCCCCACAGAGCCCCATGTGGGGCTCAAACCTATGAACCACGAGATCATGACCCAGGCTGATATCCAGAGTCATAAGCTTGAACCCACGAACTGTGAGATCATGACCTGAGCCGAAGTCGGATGCTTAACTGATTGAGCCACACAGGCTCCCCTCTGATGTAAAATTCTTAGAGGAAGAAATTAAAACTGTGATGTGAGATTTTTGAGTTACTTTTGGCCTTCACTTTTACTGACTCCTGTTTTTCTTTGGTTAAGAAAAATGAATACTAAATTTATGAGGCCTAAAAATACTGAATTCTTGAAGCTAGTGTAATAGTGATAATTAACAGAATATAGAAAGTGCTTTCATTTTAGCAAAATATGCAGTTGAAAATATTTAGAATTTTACTGGGGTGCCTGGATGGCCCAGTCGGTTGAATATCTGACTTTGCCTTAGGTCATGATCTCATGGTTTGTGAGTTCAAGCCCCACATAGAGCTCTGTGCTGACAGCTCAGAGCATGGAGCCTGCTTGGGCTCCTTGTATCCTGTATCTCCCTCTCTCTCTCTTTCCTTCCCTGGCTCATGCTCTCTCTCTCCTACAAAAATAAATTTTAAAATATTTAAAAATATTTACAATTTCATGTTGTTACAGGACATGATTGATTCCCTTTAGTGGGGCTTATACCTCAGAAGAGTACTATGCATATTGAATAGAAAATTCTATTTTCTCATTAACTATTGTTCTCATGACTTGTTGTGTGTCTGATTTTTGACATCCTGAAGTGGTATGTGAATTGAATATATGTTGAAATTGCAGGATGTAGAGAATGAGCTAGCAGTACAAGTCAGTATGAAACATGAGATTGAACTTGCCATGAAGTTGTTGGAGAAAGATATCCATGAGAAACAAGATACTCTGATAGGCCTTCGGCAACAACTAGAGGAAGTTAAAGCAATTAACATCGAGATGTATCAAAAGTTGCAGGTAAGGATCATTCTTAAATTCTTGGAATTTGTTGAATGGAGTTGAAAATGACTATATGAAGAATTTGGTTTTTAAGGGATGAGTCGTTTTAACTGTGTCAGTGTTGATAGTAAAAACCAGTGACTTTTTATGCAAGGTTAAGAAATGGAACACTGGATAAGGTATCAAAGAACAAACAAAATCACCTATCTGATTTCCTTTTTAAATGCCGAAAAGTTAAGTATGACAATTAAATCTTTGGGAAAATTCAATCTAAATATGCAGGACATTTTTGTGAATTCTTTATACAATGTAATCCTGAGAAAGATTTAATTTTTTTTTAATATTTAATTTTTTTTTTAAGTAATCCCTACACCTAACAGGGGCTCATACCTACAAACACCCAGATCAGAGTCACACAGTCTACTGACTGAGTTAGCCAGGGACCCCAAGAAAGATTTAATTTTAATTGAAATGCTTTACTACAATAATTGTTATGGATTCTCTCATAAAGTGACATCACTATTTAAGTAGATTTGTTGCCAAAGCTCTTTACTATTTAATTTGAAATATTTTACATTGAAACTATTTTACATAGTTTATTGAGTTTATTTTGTAGTCTTCCAAAAACACTGAAGGCAGAGTGTGTGTGGTTTTTTTCTTTATTACATTACATTTTAATCGCAGACTAGTAGTCTACTGCTTTACTTTAAAACATAGAAGTATTTTGATCTACAACTTAATTCTGTTCATTTCAAAGTAAAAAATTCCATAGTGAAATGGCATATAAAACCTAAAAGTATTATTCAGATTTGAAAATCAAAGCCACTATAGTTTTTCTTTTTTCTAAATAGAGTTCTGAAGATGGCTTGAAAGAAAAAAATGAAATAATTGCCCGACTAGAAGAAAAAACCAATAAAATTACTGTAGCTATGAGGCAGCTGGAGCAAAGGTACAGCACTTCCAGTCTTAGTTTCTTTTTTTCCTTTTTTCTCCCTTTTCTTTATTCAACTCTGACACCTGCCACAAAAACCATTAGGAAAATTTAGATTAGGAACTTTTTTTTTGTCCAGTAGGATTTTGCCTTTTTTGTTTTGGTTGTTGCATGGAATCAAGTTGCTTTATATTAGGCTGATTCATTTGAATTTACCATTTTGTGGATTTTTTTTTAAAAGGTCTAAGTAATATTGGCAATTTCATGTGGTTCTATCTATTACATAAAACAGATATGCAGGCAAAAACTTTAAAAAAGTGAAAAACTAACAAAATCTATGGTGGAATTATCCCTGATTGATTTCCATGCATATTGATTGTCATATCCTTTGTCATTCACCATCTGTTTATCTGAAACTAGGTTTTGAGTTGGCAGTTTAGTTGTGTTTCTTTGAGCTAGGACCCTCAACCAAACCAAGAAATAATTTTATTTAAATTGAATTGTTTTATATTGGCATTTTTCACTTCTATTGTTGGAAAATGTAATGTATTTCCATTGATCTGTCATGTTGGTGTCAACATATGTCTTACCATTGCTTTCTTTGAACCTACTTATGAAAAACATAACTATTAATGCTTTATTGACATGAATATTCTTTTATTGACATCCTCTTTCTTCTTTTTTCTTTTTTGTTTTCTTTATCCCCATTTTTACATTTTGGACATCTTTATTACCTTTTTCTGTCTTTGATTTCTGTCCATTCCATTATGAAGTGACAATGATTTGTTAACTCAAACTAGGACAATTGCAATGTCATTGGTGAAATATGCCAGCAGTGACACTCAGGACCAGTACAAGCTGGTCAAAGATATATCTTTCTGAAAACCACTTGTATTTAAACAGACTAAAAGAGAATCAGCAATTTTATAATATATAAACAGAAAATAATTTATGCTATTAAGTATTTGAAAAGGGTATTAGGAGCCCCATACACTTCTTGATCAGCTGCTGTGGTACTAACACTGCCATAAAGCAGAGTGGGTGCACTTGGATTTCCAAAAACACATTCCTCAAACCTTGTGCACAAGGACTGATTTGAGTATTGACCTTTTGGAGGTCAGGATTTTCAAGTGCAGTTTTATCTTTTTAGCTACTTTTTGATGGAAAATATAAACATTGTTTCAAAATAAGTTAACATTTGGTTTCACAATGCGTTGGCACAAATTTTTTCCCTGTTGGCCCACTCTTTGCCTAATGGCTCCTTTACTGATTTTTAAATATGTTTTAAAATAGTTTATAACCCAGATTGGCCATTCTCTTGTGCTTTAGCAGCTCAGTTTTCCAGTTCCCTTAGCCCTCTTCTATGATAGCACAACTTGAAGCCCTACCTCACTGAATTTTATTTCAGTTTCTGTAATCTTAGAGAAATGCACTCCTGTCCTCCCACCTTAATTTTTAAATTTAGATTTAGAGATAACTTGAATGTTACTCTCTTTTGCTTAGCAGTAGCATTTATACTCCTAAAATGTTTCAGAGTTGCCCCATTGGTATGGTTTTAGGAAGAAAAGAGGCAGTTTTTTGGCTAGTTGAATAGAAATTTTGCCAATGATTCCCTATGAGGAGTTCATGTCTCTTGAATATGTGGGAAATGTTTTCTTATAAAAATATCAAAGTTAAATCTAAGAAATCCTAGATGGGAGTCAGGGAGTGGAGCTAAGCACAGGGAGAAGCAATGACTTAAAAACAGCAAATGAGAATCACATTTTTAGCTAATTTTTAAATGTCATTGATGAACAAAAATGATCTCTAGAGAATGTTGCCAACTAATACCATATTTTGAATCTTACACACGTGTGCACACACAGTGCTTTTGGCATAATTTAGTAAATGCATAAAGATCCTACAGGGAAGACTTGGCTGTTATTTGAAGTAATTGCAGGTCATTGCCCTTGGCCTTGCAGCACATTTGATTCCTGGCATACACATCCTAGCACAGTAAATAACAAATGTGGCTTCTTCACTTAGTGCAGACATAAATACTATGCTTTACATGGTTTTGTAAAAAGACAGTAATGCACCTATTATACTTTCAAAGTTGATTCATTATGCTCTACATAAATGGTAAAGGCTGTATTGCTTTGCATTGTTAATTATGAACAAGAAATAAAACAAATTTGAAGATAGTATTCCGGGCATATTATATGTTATGTTGAAAAAAATCACAAAACAATTTCTAGACATTGTGTGGCTCTTTCACGTTTGAGTTTGTGAGTTTCCCCCCAAACTTTGTTTTCATTTAGAAATGTTTCTATTTCCCCATTTTTCTTTTATTTGTCTTCTTCACCCTTTTACACCCTAGTTCTAGCCTCAGTTTTACCCAAAGTTGATTTGAATTACACCAGATTGCAGCAAGCAGAGAAGGCACAAATGGAAGCTGAAGATGAAGACAAGAAATATCTACAAGAGTGTCAGAGTAAATCCGACAGTCTGCAGAAACAAATCTCCCAAAAGGAGAAACAGCTGTGAGTATTTCACTCTTGGAAACAAATACTTGTATTAACATAATCCCCACTGCCCCTTTTTGCACATCAAGGTGGGATGCCTATATTTTTGTTTGGTTAATGATGCCAGCTAGATTGTGGCGTTCTCCTTGAAAAAAAATTAGAAAACATAATTATGATAAAACTTATGTTTTCAGATACTGAGTATAATATTATGACCTTTATAGCTCAAAAGAACTTACATTATCGAAGAACATGATGTTTTCTGAGAACATTTTTATTAGTACTTCATATGATAGATCTGTATATCTATCACCAACTAGGAAGAAAGGATGTCAGTATATGTCATTGGACTGAAGAAAAAACAAGTTGCAGATACTTTGCAAAATACTCCATTTTTTATAAAATTAAAACCATGCATATGTCCATATTTATATATAGAAAGAAAAGAGTTTTAAGAATTCAGATTCTGGTGAATGATTATCTCAGGGGAATGATGACAGATTGACAGGCGTATTTTAGTTTTTACTTTATAAAAATCAGCATTTTTTTCCCCAGTAAGTATGTATGACTTTTGTTATTAAAATTAAACAATAGAAAATATTCTGTATCATATTTAATAGGTCATTAAGACCACATGCCATTTATGATGTATAATTTGTTGAGCTGCAAGATTCCTTGATTGAGGTAATGTTAAGTTTTCTATTCTTGCTTATTTTCTAATAGTTCTGTCAGTTATGAAGAGGGGATTTCCTGAATATCCGATCTATAATTAAAAAAAATTTTTTTTTAATGTTTTATTTATTTCTAGGAGAGAGAGAGAGAGAGAGAGACAGCGTGAGCAGGGGAGGGTCAGAGAGAGAGGGAGTCACAGACTGAAACAGGCTCCAGGCTCTGAGCTGGCAGTCAGCACAGAGCCCGACGCGGGGCTCGAACCCACGAACCGCGAGATCATGACCTAAGCGAAAGTCGGACGCTTAACCGACTAAGCCACCCAGGCGCCCCCTGATCTATAATTTTAGATATGTGTATTTCTACTTTTACTTCTATCAATTTTGGTTCTTGTATTCTGAAGTTCTGTTTGGTGCCAGCACATTTAGGACTGTTAGCTATGTCTTTTTGGTGAATTAACCTTTTTATCATTATATGATATGCCTCTTTGTATCTGATAATTTTCTTTATCTGATATTAATGGAGCCATAGCTGCTTTCTTTTGATTAATGTTGTAGTAAACAGAAAATTAATGTTTGCATTTTTCAGTCTTTAAACTTTCGGTCTAATGTTTATTATTATCAGTATATTTGAAATAAGTTTCTTATAGTTCACTTTTTTATCTTTTTTTTTTTAAGTTTATTATTTTTGAGAGACAGAAAGTGCACATATACAGGCAAGGGAGTGGCAAAGAGAGGAAGAGAGATAATCCCAAGTATGATCCACAGTATCAGTGCAGAGGCAGACACAGAGCTTGATCCCATGAACTGTGAGATCATGACCCGAGCTGAAATGAAGAGTTGGATGCTTAGCTGCCTGAGCCACCCAGGCACCCCCTAATGAATCTCTTTTAATGATGTATTTAGTCCATTTACGTTTAGTGTAATTGTTGATATGAGAGCTTAAGTTTTTTGTTTTATTTTATTTTTAATTCCTTTATTTCATTTTCCCTGTCTTCTCATGGGTTGAATATAACTTAGAATTAATATCTGACTTATCTATAATGTTTTTAAGTGTATTCTTTTGTATAGATTTTCTAGTGATTGCTCTAGATACGGTCTTATATATGTCTGCAGCTTTTCACAGTCTACTGGTGTTTCACTACTTTGAATGAAGTGTGGAAGTCTTACCTACACTTAAGTCTTTTTTCTGTTCCCCTTTATAAAATTTTTTTTTCATGTTTATTAATTTTTGAGAGAGAGAGATAGAGCGTGAGCAGAGGAGGGGCGGAGAGAGGGAGACACAGAATCTGAAGCAGGCTCCAGGCTCTGAGCTGTTAGCATAATGCCTGACATGGGGCTCGAACCCATGAACTGTGAAATTATGACCTGAGCCAAAGTAGGACACTCAACTGACTGAGCCACCCTGGCGCCTCTGTCCACTCCCCTTTATAACAAAAGTTGCTTAAATATTTTCTCTGCATAATATTGAGAACCACATCAAATAGTATTAGAAAGTTTTTACTTATTTACTTTTTAAGTAAACTCTAAGCCCAGTGTAGGGTTTGAACTCACAACTCTGAGGTCAAGAGTTGCATGCTCTACAGCCAAGGTAGCCAGGTGCCCCCACATCAGACAATTTTATAGTTTGAATTTCAACCATGAAACATAATTCAAAAAACTCTGTTGTTCTTTCTTCATTCCTGATATTTTAAGTTTTCTTCTTTGTGTCTGAAGTACTTATTTGCGATTCTTTTTAGGGTAGGTCTGTTGGCAGCAAATTCTTAGAATTGTTTTTTTTTTCCTCCCATTTGTGGTCTTGATTTCATCTTCATTTCTGAAGGATATTTCCAGAATATCCTTAGAATTCTGAATTGACTTTTCTTTCAGTACTTGTGAAGTGTTGTACCACTTTCTTTGGTCTTCAAATTTTTCTGATGAAAAATACCATCATTTGAATCATTGTTCCCTTACCCAAGATTATTTTTTTGGATTTATCCTTTTTGGACTTTGGTCATTTTTAATTTTTTAGTTTTTTTTTGTGTGTTTATTTCTGAGACAGAGACCGTGAATGAGCGGGGGAGGGGCAGAGAGAAAGAGAAACACAGAATCCAAAGCAGGCTCCAGGCTCTGAATGTCAGCCTGACGTGGGGCTCAAACTTGTGAACCATGAGATCAGGATCTGAGCTGAAGTCAGACACTCAACCCACTGAGCTACCCATATGCCCCATGGTCATCTTCTTGATACTACACTTGATCTTAGCCGAAAGGCTGAGAAATGATTCATCACCTTGAATTTTTATGTTTATCATTGCCAAATTTGGAAATTTTTTAGCTATCTTTTTTTCTAGATATATTTTCAGGTCCCCCTGCTTTCTCTCTTCTCTGGAATTTTGATAACATTGAATTTTTAAATTAAATTAAATTAAATTAAATTTTTTTAGTAGTCCTGTAGGTTTCCAGTCTATTTTTTCTCTCTTGTTCAAATTGGGTAATTTCTGTTGTTGTGTTGTGTGTTTTTTGTTTCTTATTTCTGAGTAGGCTCCATGCCCAAAATGGGGCTTAAATTCAACAACCCTGAGATCAAGAGTCAATATGTTTTACTGACTGACCCGGCTGGGCGCCCCATATTCTCATGTTTTGAAATCCATTCTTTTATCATCATTCTCCTACTGAGCCCATTTAGTGAGGTTATTGTATTTTTCAATTCTAAGATTTCCATTTGACTATATTTTCTTCCTTCCTTTCTGAATTTTTTTGCTAAGACTTGCTTTTTGTTTCAGATGTGTTCTTAATTGGTCATAGGAGCATTTTTTTATGACTGCTTTAAAATTCTTGTCTAAAATTATCTGACATACCGGCATCTGTTTCTTTTTTTCTCATCCAAGTTGGTGTTTTTCTTGGGTGTTGTTATGACAAATGTTTTTCAATTGCATTCTGGATGTTTGTAGAATTGTTATGAGACTGTATCCTATTTAATTTTATAAAATTGAGCAGTTCTCCATTGAAACCACACTAGCAGGTGTGTAGACACTGCTACAGAAATGTAGACACTGACTCTTTATACCAAGTGGGGCCACTGGATGGGACAGAGAAGGATGCCTTACTATGCGGCAAGGATTGAAATCTATGCTTTCCACTTAGTTTCTACTAAGAAACTAAGGAGTGGTGGAGAGGAGTGGTGTCTTGTTACTGTCAAGTAGGAGTGGAAGTCCAGGCTCCCCTTGGTGTCTGCTGACTCTGTCCTGGTGGGGAGAGTTAGAGGTATCTAATTACACTAGGCAGGGGTTGAAATTTAGGTTTTTCACTTGGCTTTCACTTATCCTATGGGGAAGCTGAGAAATGCCTTGTTACTGATGTGGGGTTAAAAGCCCAGGTTCCCCATGTCGTCTCCACCAATTTAAGGGTGGTAGACATCTCATTACTACTGAGTGTTAGTGAAAGTCCAGACTGCCCACTCAGCCTTCTCTCATATTACCACATTGGGGATTGGGAAAGCCACTTCATTATTGCCAGATGAGGATAGAAATTTAAGCTCTTCACTTGGCCTTTGCTGACAGTGGTTGGGAGCCTATGGTTTTCTCTACCTTCCACCTGCCCTCCTCCTGCCACCTCGCCCCTCCTTCCCTGAATAAGGGTATGTATTGTCACAAAGGTTTCTATGTTGCTAGGCTGACTCTTCGTAGTTCTTTAGCATGAGAAAAGAAGCCTTTCCTTTCCCTTCCCCTTTTCCTTCCCCTTCCCTCTGTATCCATTTCAGGTAGTGGGCTTCTTTAGCACCCACTCAGAGCTATACAGAAAGCAAAAAGAAGCTTCAGGGAACTCATCACCATGTTATTCTTTGTGTTATGGGGTTCCTACCTGGATTTCCTTCTCTCTCCCTTTGGGAAACTTCTTATGTTTATTTATATATAATGTCTAGGGTTTTTACTTATTGTTAGTTAGAGGGATAGGTAGAAATGGGTTTACTCCATGTTCTCCATAACCAGAATTCTAAATTCCCTTTTCCTTATTCTATAGAATAAGGCTTTAGACCAAGGAATATTACCTTAGTTGAAAAGCATTATTTGTACATTGTGAAACTAAAACCCATCACCCAAAATAACACTCAGTAAACGAACATTTTCTCTCAATTTTAAGACTTCCGTAAAAAGATAGCCAGCATTTTCAGGGCTCCCTTGGCAACAAAAATCACAAGGAACATTTAAGTCATCAGGTTTCTTTTTTTTAATTTAAAAAAAAATTTTAATGTTTATTTACTTTTGAGTTGGGGGAAGGGACAGTGCTCAGAGCTCAAGCAGGGGAGGGACAGAGAGACACAGAATCCAAAGCAGGCTCCAGGCTCTGAGCTATCAGCACAGAGCCTGACGCAGGGCTTGAACCCACAAACCATGAGATCATGACCTGAGCCAAAGTTGGATGCTCAACTGACTTAGCCACCCAGGCGCCCCTAAGTTACCAGGTTTTTTTTTTTTTTTAATTTTTTAATGTTTTATTTATTTCTAGAGGAGAGAGGAGACAGCGTGAGCAGGGGAGGGCCAGAGAGAGAGGGAGTCACAGACTGAAACAGGCTCCAGGCTCTGAGCTGGCAGTCAGCACAGAGCCCGACGCGGGGCTCGAACCCACAAACCGCGAGATCATGACCTAAGCGAAAGTCGGACGCTTAACGAACTAAGCCACCCAGGCGCCCCAGTTATCAGGTTTTTTAATGATGAGAAAAGTTTTGTTGTTTAAGCCTATGCCCTACCAAATGAAAAACATGAAAAGCAGGATTGGAACTCTTCTGCCAGGCATTATTACTGAATCACTTAGACAAATCTGATATTTATCTGCATTGATGCAGCTATTTGTTCCCTGCCCAAAGGATGACACAGCTAATGCTATAGGGACCTGGCTCTTCCCATAGGGTTAACCCTCTCAATAAATCTAGCATACAACCATAGAGAGAAGATGTTTGTTTCTGCTGAAACCATGAAAGTAAGTTTGTCTCTCAGTTGGTGACATTTTGGAAGAGTATGAATATGTGAACAATTTGAAGATCAGGGGCATCCCTGATGGCTCAGAAAAATTGAAATAGTTTCTGTAGAAATGGGCAGCTGGGATGGTGTCCAAGAAAAACAAATTCCATTTTTGGAAAATAATTTTATTGATTTCTGACAATGAAAATATTACATGCTGTTGGTCAAATATAAGAATACAAAAATTTCAAGAAGATAAAAATTAGAATAAACCTTTTTTAACATTTTGATGAGTATCTTTTTTTCTGGTATGCATGGATGTTTTTTAGAAAGAGGATCATGCTACATGCTCTTTAGTGTCTTTAAAAAAAAATTTTTTTTTAAATTTATTTCTGAGAGAGAGACAGTGTGAGCAGGGGAGCGTCAGAGAGACAGAGGGAGATACAGAATCTGAAGCAGCCTCCAGGCTCTGAGCTAGCTGTCAGCACAGAGCCTGACATGGGGCTTAAACCCACAAACCGTGAGATGATGACCTGAGCTGAAGTCAGATGCTTAACCGACTGAGCCACCCAGGCGCCCCTCTTTAGTGTCTTGTTTATTGCATTTACTATGTCATGGACATTGTTTCATATCAATTAATATAGGTCTATACTATCATATCAGTTAACTTAAAGAATCCTTTAGCCTGAAAAATTGTGCTTTATTGTTTGAATTTACATATCTTTTATTATTGGTGAGATCCTTTTATATATCTTTATTCTGTTAATTGCCAGCTCATATCATCTACTTTTTTCCCTTTGGGTGTTCAGCTTATTAATATTTATTTGTAAGAGGTCTTTATTGGGGCACCTGGGTTGCTCAGTTAAGCATCTGACTTTGGCTCAGGTAATGATCTTGTGAGTTCGAACCTTGTGTCAGGCTATGTGCTGACAGCTCAGAGCCTGAAGACTGTTTTGGATTCTGTATCTCCCTCTCTCTGCTGTTCACCTGCTCATCCTCTGTCTCTCTCTCTCAGAAGTAAATAAACATTAAAAAATATTTTTTTAAAAAGAACTCTTTATGTATTTACTTTGGGTATTTCACAGGCAGTGAAATGTTTTCTAAGTTTACTGTTTTCAAACTTTGTTCATAATGTTTTTCCATTTAGACATTTAAAATGTTTATGTAGTTGAATTTTTCCTTTTTTCTTTACGATTTCTGCCTTTGGTGTTCAACATGTGTTTTGACAATATACTTATAATAACTTAAACATGTTTTTCCCCTGCTGTTTTACTTAGTTTTTTTCTGATTCTGGATGATGAGGCCTCTCTGTAGTTTGGTTACTTCACTATTGGTGATATAAACCTGTCTCTGTATTCTTTATTTTTCTTTTTAATTTATCTATTTTTGAGAGAGTGGTGGTGGCGGTGGTGGGGAGCAGAGACAGAATCCCAAGCAGACTGCACATTGCCAGTGTGGAGCCTGATGCAGGGCTTGAACTCATAAACCGTGAGACCATGACCTGAGCCAAAATCAAGAGTCGGACACTTAATCGACTGAGCCATCCAGACACCCTTGTATTCTTTTTGAATGTGTAGTGAAATAGTATTTATCAACACTTTGTAAATTCCACTTAGAGTTCTCTCTTCTCTTCAACCTGAATTATAAAATCTAAAATTTACTTCACTGAGAAATAATGTGGCTGTAGATGGAAGTGCTAATAACTTTATGAAGAAATGAAAGTAATCAAAATATTAACACAAGAATATTAAAATGATGTAATATTGTGATAGTCTCAATATTATGATATGTTAGGATTAAAATCTAAAGAATTAGGAACTATAGCTTTATTAGTATATGCTCCGTCTGTAATACCTACTTAAGAGCAATAATTTTCAAAATGATTTTTTTTCAGTGTCCTAAAACGTAGGATTTTGTCTATTTCCGTTTTGCCAGCTAGTCCCTATTAGAATGAGGAGGTCATGTTTCAGATGTGTATGGCATGTCCAGGCAGAATGGGTTTTCCCCCAGCGTCTCCTTTGTCTTAGAGCTGTCCTGTAATTGGTCAGCTTTCAGCAGTAGTCTGTAAAGTAACACTTTGTACGAGGGTTGATTTGTCTGTGACTGATGTTAAATTGCTTTAGTGGTTGCTGTAATTCTTATATCAGAAATATAGTTTGTCATAAAATTTTCCCATGGCACAGAAATGTAAATAAATAAAACTTCACATTTTTCTCCTTGATTCCATTCCCCATATGTAACTAGTTTTAATAGTGTGGTAATCCTTCCAAGCATTTTCTGTGTTCTTACAGCATTTATGTTTACAGAATTGAAAAATGACATAAATTATTATTTAGGAAGGAGTTTTTGTGGTTGGCAAATAGATTGACAACTTAGGTTCAAAAACCCCTGTGCTGCTGAACTTATTACCAAAAAATATTTATGAAAGAAAATACCTGAAGAAATGCACAAAAGTGAAAACCGTCAACCAAAAAGATGCTGTTATTAAAGAATATAGACAAGTCTCGTGTGATAAATAGCACTAAGCTTCTGTGTATTTGTCATTCAAGGGCGCAGCTGGAAACTGATTTGAAGATTGAGAAGGAATGGAGGCAGACTTTGCAGGAAGATCTTCAAAAGGAGAAAGATACCTTATCTCATCTTAGAAATGAGACCCAGCAGATCATTAGTCTTAAAAAAGTAAATGGTGGTAAAACTTTAAAAAATTACATCTTTAAAAACTAAGTTACTTAAAAAGAGAAATCATCATTTATATTTATACCAAAGAGACAGGATATACTAGTTACCTTTAAAAATACTGATAAGAAGGGTCCCTTGGCTGGCTCGTTTGGTGGCATATGCAACTCTTGATCTTGGAGTTGTGAGTTTGAGCCCCATGTTGGGTGGAGAGTTTACTTAAAAAACCAGTAAGGAGATTAAATGAATGTGAAATGGCTGATATTTGATGGAGCAGCTATGAAAGAATTTGGACATAGAGTTCTATTTTTTTATAAAAAAACTAAAGGACATATGTTCCTAATTATTGGTATATATACAATTTGGAGTTTCTTGTTTATTTCTTTTAAATTGCATTTTCTGTCTTTTATTGTTTTGAAGGAGTTCCTTAACATCCAGGATGAAAATCAGCAGTTGAAAAAAATATATCACGAACAGGAGCAAGCTCTTCAAGAACTTGGCAGCAAACTTAGCGAGTAATTTCTCTTTTTTCTTTCATCTCTGTAATCATTGACTTGTATAAAGGTATGAGTGTGCCAAACTAAATAGGCAGAAAAGTTTATATGTAGAAAAGAAAGATAGGAACTATTAAAGAAAATCAAAAGCAAGCAAAAACCTTAAAGATAAACTTGCAAGACTGGATTGGAGGGATTTTGTTAAAAGTTGCGTTCAGTTTAGTAAATTTAGCTCTAAATGCTTCCTGTAGATAAAAGTTAAGACTCTTATTTAATTTCTTCAAATTAGAGAATTCAGAAGTCCATTTAATATATTTTTCCTGGAAAAACAGAATTTCCAGGTTTTCAAACTCTCTGGAGAGATCTTCTTCAGACTGTTTTGAGAAGGAGCCAGCGTTGTGACGAGTAGAGAGTGTACTATGCTAGAGTTGTGGCCTGACTTTATACAGTAAGGTTGGTTCTGCTGCAGTTAAGTGTTACTGGGTTCCTAGAAGGACAGGAAGGAGAAATGCTGTTCTGTCTGTCTCACATCTTCCTCCTTGTTCTGTGTGGTTTGTGTTTTGGGTTAGCAGCTTCGTCTTTGTGCCCTGATAGAACACAATGCCAAGTACCTGAGATAAGCTCTAGAAGGTTTAATTTAGTATCCAACGTATCACTGCAACGTGGGGGGGTGGGGGGGGGTGGGGGGAAGCATCACCTTTTTTAACACAGAAAAGTAAGAGTAAGAAAGCTATAGCGCTCATAATCGTATCACCTGTATAAATCCCTTTGATGTTTTATATGGTTAGAAATTCAGAAACACAAAAAGATGCAAAAATCACAATTTCCTCCCTCTCCCAAGTATCAATCCCTAGTTAGTGAACCTTAGAACAAAACTGTGCCTGAGCATCTTGTCATTTATGTGGATATGATTAGTTACATATACGTACATATGTATCATTGGTAAAAATTAAACTCAATAGAAATCATAACTAGAATGGAGACTTCATTGCAAAAGATGAGATTTCATTAAGAAGTCCTGAAACCAGTTTCTGGTGCCACAGGAAAGAGTAGTTTACTAAAACCACTAAAGGAAATACCAGTTTTCAAAAAGATAAAGCTGTTGGGATGCCTGGCTGGTTCAGTTGGAGTATGAGACTCTTGATCTTGAGGTTGTGAGTTTGAACCCACGTTGGGGGGTAGAGTTGGCTTAAAAAAAAAAAAGATAAAGCTATTTTTGTTTGTATCAATTCAAAGAACAATTTGCATTGTGACTCTGATAAGCAAGATTTCAATTCTAATCTGCCATCCACCTAGTGAGTACTTTGACCCAGACCGTATGCTGAGTGTTTATTATCTTACTTCCCATATATTCATTTGGTAAATACTAAGCTTGTATTATGTGCCAGGCGCTATTCCAAGTGCCAAGTACTAAACAATGTACAATCCTCACAACAAAATACATTTATTAAGATCATTAAAGTTTAATATTAAAACAGATTAGAATAGGGGCACCTGGGTGGTTAAGCATTGGACTTCAGCTCAGGTCATGATCTCATGGTTTGTGAGCATGAGCCCTGCTGTGGGTGAGCCCTGCTTCTCTCTCTCTCCCCCTCTCTTTTTGCCCCTTGCTCACTGTGCCCCCCTTAAGAAAAAAAACAACAACAACCCAGAACAGATTAGATTAGTAAAATGGGAATAACTTCACCCATCTCCTATGCAGTGCTAAAGACTAGAGTTGTTTTAAACACATGATCATTTGAATGTTTGGATAGCTGAATTGACTTTTTTTTTCTTTTGAAGATTTTATTTTTCAGTAATCTGTGCACCCATTGTGGTGTTTGAACGTATAACCCTGAGATCAAGAGTCGTGTGTCCTACTGACTGAGCCAGCCAGGCGCTCTTGAATTCACTTTACCCCCCTTTTTCCTTTAGTCTGCTTTCTTGTTTCTCAAATTTTAGTTTGCATGAAAATTACTGCTCAAGGTTGGGTATACTCAACACTATATACTGAACTTCATGGGCTATTTAAGGAATTTTCAAGGGTTATTTTGACTAAGTTTTTTTTTGTGCATGTACAGACTGCATGCCTGTCCCCTGTGTGACTACTATATGCATGTTCTTCTGAAGTTTGTGGGTTTTTTTCTTTGTTTTCTTTTCTTTTTTGTCTTTTCAGTTAGGAACGTATTAAGAGGTTTTTCTGTATCAGTACATAAAGATATTCCATCGGATAGATGTGCTATAATTAAAACTGTTTCTAATTTTTTTCTTTTATAAATGATACTGCTGTGAACATCCTTGTATGTGTATGTTGATATCTTGATATACTTTATACTTTAATGAGGATATCTGAAGAGTAATTTTCAAAGGTGACTGCTGGGCCAGAAAGAATGTGCTTTAGGAAATTCTGGTCATGCGGAGTCATCCTCCATCTGATATTAGACTTCCTTCAGTAGCAGGAGAGAACGCCCGTTTTTACCCATCTGATAGTTGAAAATCTTATTGTTTTGATTTGTGTTTCTTTAACCACAATCAAGGTTGAGCATCTGTATTTATTTATTTTTTAAGTAATCTCTATCCCCAACATGGGGTTTGAACCCACGATCCTGAGATCAAGAGTCACATACGTGCTCCACCGACTGAACCAGCTGGGTGCCCCTGGGCATCTGAATGCATTTGTGTTCTAATTGTATTTGTAGTTTACTGCCTATTCATATCTTTTGCATTTTTGGTTGGATTGCTCATCTTTTTCTTATGGGATTTTAAAAATTGTACACAGTGTACATCTTTTTTTTTTTTTTACTAGTTTGTCGTTTGTCCTTATACTTCACTTATGATGTGTTTTTTTCTTGCTAATCTTTGAATTTTTATAGCGCAGATTTATTAACTTTCCTCTATTGTTTCTGGGACCGTAGTTCATAAGACATGGGTAGGGCCAGTTTTGAGTCAGAACTTATTTTATCTTTCTAAACTGTTGTCCTCTGAGTGGTGAGAATAATTTATCAGGGCTGGGTGAGGGACAGTGGCCTCTGTGAGTTTCCCCATACCATACTGGTTTATCTATAAAACACTTATTCCTTCTCTTCATCCTCCTCTTCCTGTCATTATAAGCTATCAGATTGAAATTAAGTAAAAACCGATTCCTTCCTAATATACAGGGTGATGAATATTTGTTAACAAAATTTGTTGATGAGGAGGGACTGAGGTTGGATGGGTACTTTTTAATCTTTGCTTCTATTTCACCAAAAGCTTTTAGGCTTTATGTAAACCATTTGGGTATTATTTAAAATGGGGAGTGGGAGGAGAAAGGTCATTTGGAATAATAGGAACCAAATTTAATTTTGTTAAAAGGGAAAAGTTGTATTTCAGGAAGAAGAGTTTTGTGTATGGAAAACTATATAACTGATAGTTTTATTTATTTATTTATTTATTTTTATTTATTTATTTATTTTTTAATATTATTTATTTCTAGGAGAAAGAGAGAGACAGTGTGAGCAGGGGAGGGTCAGAGAGAGAGGGAGTCACAGGCTGAAACAGGCTCCAGGCTCCGAGCTGGTAGTCAGCACAGAGCCCGACGCGGGGCTCGAACCCACGAACCACGAGATCATGACCCAAGCGAAAGTCAGACGCTTAACCGACTACGCCACCCAGGCGCCCCTGATAGTTTTATTTAAAATACATACATTCTCATCTCCTCAACATGTAGATTATCGTCTCTGAGTGGTAGGATCATAGATAATTACTGCTGTTTGTAATCTGCATGTTCATTAACATGTGTTTTCAAAAGGTGAAAAGTATCACAGCTCCATTTTCCTTAATATTTCTACTCTTACTGGTTTTTTTGCATCTGGTAGGGAAATAGTGTGCATAATGGTTAGCAGTAGGCTCCATTGTCATAAAGAGCAGGGACTTAATCCTGGTTTCTGCAGTTACTACCTCTGTGACCTGTTATAAGAGTGAAACCTCATCAGGCTTCATCTTTATTGTGTTATTTTTTTTTTACAACTGATCTTTAAAATATTTCTTTTTAAGATTAAATGAGCATATGCATGCAAAGTTTATAGCAAGGTGTCTGGCACACATAAGCCTACAATAAATGATAGCTTTTATTAATATTCTCATAACCACATGAAAATGCCAATATTCTTTTGCTAAAGAAAGCAAATTTTAAATTTAAAGAAGACATTTTTACTTTAGGAAATTTTGAAAATTTAGGAAAATAGAAAAAACATAATTCTGGTGAAAAACAATCATTAGAATCATTATGCATGAATACAACTTTGTATTCTATGAAAACCCGGTACCTTAATAATGAATTGCTAGATGTTCTATTTAATGTATTTACTGAATATGGATCTATTTTATAATCCTTATAGATCAAAACTTAAAATAGAAGATATAAAAGAAGCCAACAAAGCACTGCAGGTGAGTAGGAAGTGTTTTCCTCAAGAAGGGAAGTATAGATATATGTGAAAGTCTCCAACAGAAGGTAAAAAAGACTTGTATGAATCTAAGGTATTGTTCCGTGAATCCCACGTTGTATAGAGGCAGAAGCACTGAACAGGGAGCTGGGACGACGGGGATCCAGCTCCTCTCTGTTATTCCTCTAGAGTTAATAATCATGTTGGAAATGACCTTGGAAATAGTTTTATCTACTCTCTTACAAAGCATGGCCTGATAGACTGAAATGGTCTTTGAATTTGAGTTCTTGAGTTTCTATACTGGTCTATTACTTACCAGGTTTTGACTGTAACAAGTTATACCTTCATGGAGTCTGTTTTCTCTTCTAAAATGGCTTGTGAAATGGCCTTATGATTTTGCACCGGGTTGCTTTGAATATTGAGGTTCGTATGTGTGAAAAGTGATTAGTACAGTCTATCAGTACAGGGTTTTGAATGTGTCTGGTTACAGGAATCCCTTCACAACACAGGAGAAAATAGTCTTTTTGTGAGTACTTCAGTGAGATTGCCTCCTACCACAGCTCCCATTTTTAAAAAGTTCTTTATTTCGGGGGCACCGGTGGCTCAGTTGATCAAGTGTCTGACTTGAGATTTCAGCTCAGGTCATGATCTCATAGTTCATGAGTTTGAGCTCCATGTTGGACTCTGTACTGAAAACGTGGAGCCTACTTGGGATTCTTTCTCTCTCTCTCTCTCTCTCTGTCCCTCTCCCGCTCATGCTTTCTCTTTCTTCCTCTCCAAAAATAAGATAATAAACTTAAAAATAATTTAAGAAATCTCTACACCCAGTGTGGGGGCCTGAAGTCGCAACCCCAAGATCAAGAGTTGCATGCTCCTCTGACTGAGCCAGCCATGTGCCTCCCCATTTTGTTTTTTATAAAAAACATGAAAATGTTACATGAAAATAATTTAAAAGGTCAGTTAGTGCTTGGAAGACTTAAAAAATAATGGTAGCAGTCTCTTGTTCTTCACCCCTTATCCACTTTGGCTTCTGTCACCTGAAGGAAGTTACTTTGAATTCTCTTGGTTGTTTCTTCTGGCACTTCCCCCTATTTCTAAATTTATGCAGTATAATTCACTCATTTATTTAAGACCTATTTTAGGCCTATTTTTTTTAAATTAATTTTTTTTTAAATTAATTTCTGAGAGGGAGGGAGGGAGGAGGGAGAGAGAGGGGGAGGAGGGAGGGAGAGGGGGAGAGAGAGGGAGGGAGGGATGGAGGGAGGGGGAGAGGGAGGGAGGAGGAGAGGGGGAAAGGGAGAAGGAACCCCAGCCAGCTTCACACTGTCAGGCGGCACAGAGCCCGAAGCAGGGCTTGAAAATGAACCATGAGATCATGACCTGAGCAGAAACCAAGAGTCAGATGCTTAACCAACTCAGCCACCCAGGCGCCCCTAGTTTAGACCTATTGCCTGGTTAACATGGTAGATGAGGAGTTTTGCTCACTCCCACCCTGGTCTGTTTACTCTTCATTGTCCTTCCAATGTAATTAAAAGTTTTTGTAGAATTCATTTACTGGATATACTTCATTATGGCTGTTTAAATATCGTTCTTTGTTGGGCCACGTGGTATATTGGGACTATGTTTTCTTTCTTGAACTACTTCTTTTTCCTCTGAAGTTAATAATTGCCTTAAAAGTTTTGTTGTATTTGCACATTGGAGTTTTCTCATACCTTCAAACACGTCTGTAACATGCTGGATCAAAGATTTTCACACGGTAAAATGAATCAGGTAATTGTTTCTTTTTTCTTTTTTTTTATTTCTGAGAGAGAGACAGAGACAGCATAAGCAGGGGAGGGTCAGATAGAGAGGGAGACACAGAATCTGAAACAGGCTCCAGGCCCTGAGCTAGCTGTCAGCACAGAGGCCGATGTGGGGCTTGAACCCACGAACCATGAGATCACGACCTGAGCCGAAGTCGGTCGCTTAACCGACTGAGCCACGCAGGCGCCCCTTAATTCTTTTTTCCTTGGAGTCGTCCCTCCTGGATTTCTTTGCTCTCCTGCTCCAGTCTGGTCTGGTAACCTGTCTTGACATTTTCCTTTGCTTCCATTCTCAGACTTCCCTTTACCCTTCTCATATGTTAGAGCTCCTATTACCTGAATCCTTTAACTTCTTGGTCTCCTCCTTTGTTTGGGGCAGCGCATCCTTTGGTTGCTTCCTGGAAAATGTTGAATGAAGATCAAGGTTTTAAGAATTTGTGCATCTGCATAGATGCCTTTTATTTTGCTCACATTTTTTTGGATGGGTACGGGTGTCTGCCCACTCATTATTTCAACTCTGTGAAATTTTTTTCATTATGAAATATACCACGTATATAACTATATGCATACAACTTAAAAACAAAGGCATACTCCATAACTTAGCCTAGAGGGAGATTATGTTCTCCTCTTTATAGTAGTAATTTTGTGTTAGTCACTGTTGTTTTTCTTTATAGTCTAATCATTCTTGTCTATCTTTACATTTTTTTAATGTTTTATTATTTTTGAGAGAGAGATAGAGACAGCATGAGCAGGGGAGGGTCAGAGAGAGAGGGAGTCACAGACTGAAACAGGCTCCAGGCTCTGAGCTGGCAGTCAGCACAGAGCCCGAGGCGGGGCTCAAACCCACAAACTGCGAGATCATGACCTAAGCTGAAGTCGGACGCTTAAACCACTGAGTCACCCAGGCGCCCATTGTCTCTCTTTACAAAATATTATCCAGAGTTTTGTTTTTATATATATGGAAATGGATTTATTTATATGTGACTTAATTTGTCCTTGCTGTTGACCTGTTGATTGGGTGGGTGAGGGCTGTCCTACAGTTTCTTACATTCTGGATTTTATCTGCCATTTCACAGTAGTAAACTTGTTCCTCTGTCCTTTTACTGCCTGTAAACTGGAAGTTAAACCTAAAAGGTTTGGTTAGATTCTGGTGCAACTTTCTGTGAGAATTTTTCTCTCTGCTACCATATTTTTAATATTCAGCAGGCCCTATTTACGTATTTTTCCTTTTAAGATTAGCATCTGCATTTTATCTCTGGGGATATTCATTAGTTTCTTTAAAGTTTTCTTCTGCTACTGCCATTCTGTCTTCTGAATTCCCTTCTTGGGTTTGTTTCTTTGGCTGAAGTACCTCCTGCCTGTCATTCCTTAAATGTTGGGAAACCCTCCCATTTCAGTAAAGGTACAAAAAATCTTGGAAGCCCTTCGTGTGTGGGTGGGGGAATGAGAGTGGTTATAGACTGTAGGCCTCACCACAGAGAAATCTGGTAACTAGTAAACTGTTGGCCACCCTCTCCAAATTATGTTAATATCTATAGGACTTTTCTCTGGGGCAACTGAGTTTCTTCAGAGAAGGAGCCTCTAATATCCTGTCTTGGGTGTGTAAGTTGGGTGGCTGACATTTTGGAATTGGGCAGAGAATAATGGCTGTGTTTACCGAGTAATAGCTTCTAGTTTTGACTCTGCTTGAAAAACACTGTTTCAAAAAAAGAAAAAAGAAAACTGTTTCCTTGAGGAGGCAACTTCAGCCCTTAGGACAAGTTTTCACATCTGTCAAATGGGAATAAAGGTGCTTATCTCTGAGGTCCCTTCCAAGCTGATGCACGAGGCTTGCTCTGCAGTGTACAGCCTTTCTATTTGGGAGACAGGAAGGGTAAATTCATTCAGCTTAAAATAAATTTGGAAGGCCAAGCTCTGATGTCAGAAAGATTAATTCTGAACCTAATGCTGCTTGGAAACCTGCTTCACATCAGGCTTGCCATCCCTTAAGGTATATAGCTTGGCAGGAAGCAAAGCTGCTTCCACTAAGTGGCTTTTGGACATTTGGAAAGTCACTTTCCTTTTTTTTTTTTTAAATTTTTTTTTTAATGTTTTTTATTTATTTCTAGGAGAGAGAGAGAGAGACAGCATGAGCAGGGGAGGGTCAGAGAGAGAGGGAGTCACAGACTGAAACAGGCTTCAGGCTCTGAGCTGGCTGTTAGCACAGAGCCCGATGCGGGGCTCGAACCCACGAACCGCGAGATCATGACCTGAGCGAAAGTCGGACGCTTAACCGACTAAGCCACCCGGGCGCCCCAGTCACTTTCCTTTTTAATGGCATTCATCAAGTTGCATTGGGTTATTTTAAATGTTTTTATTTTTTACTTTTTTTTTTTTCCAGGAGAGAGAGAGAGAGAGCGAGAGAGAGCGCGCGAGAGCGAGCGAGAGCGTGAGCAGGGGAGGGTCAGAGAGAGAGGGAGTCACAGACTGAAATAGGCTCCAGGCTCTGAGCTGGCAGTCAGCACTGAGCCCGACGCGGGGCTCGAACACGAACCGCGAGATCATGACCTAAGCAAAAGTCGGACGCTTAACCGACTAAGCCACTCAGGCGCTCCTATTTTTTACTTTTGAGAGAGTGCGAGCAGGGAAGGGGCAGAGAGAGAGGGAGACACAGAATCCAAAGCAGGCTCCAGGCTGTCAGGCAAAGAGCCCTATGTGAGGCTTAAACTCCCCAACCACGAAATCATGATCTGAGCCGAAGTCAGATGCTTAACCAATTGAGACACCCAGGTGGCCTGCACTGGAGTATTTTTAAGTTCTCATCTTGCTTTTAAAAAAAATCTACAGTTCAGTCATTTGATTCTTTACTGGTATTTGATAGGAGCTATCTAGAGTTTTCTTTTCCCCCTCTATCTTTAAGAATATATAATAATATATACATGTAATACATATACAGAATGTGTTAACTGTTAATGCTAATGCTTCTGATCAGCAGTAGGTTATTAAATGTAGTTAAGCTTTGGGGGACTCCAATTATATGTGGATTTTTTGCCTATATAGAGGTCGATATCCTTTACCCCCTAAGTTCAAGGGTCAGTTCTGCTTGGTTCTTTGGCATTATGCCCTAGTCTAGGCCATTTTAAAAAGGAACATGTTGGCGAGATTAATCAGAAGCATCATCTAACAAAGAGAAAAAAAAATGTTCTTAGCCAGGGTCTTGGATGGGTTAAGAATGGGTCCATTTAGAAATTTCAGGTGTCGTTAACTCTCACCTGTTAAAGACCACTTACATAACATTTCCTGCTCATCTACACAGTGGTTATTAAATGTATTACATAACTTAAGGGAAATTAATAGACATGTAAAACTTAAGGCGATATCTAAAATAACAATTTCAAACGTGATTTCCAAATTCTCTTCAAATTTTAAGGACTGATATTTGGTATACTTAATGCCAAACTCATGCATTTTATAGTGAAAAATGTATCCTTGTATCATGTTGGACTACATTATATCTAAGGTTTTTTCTTCCTTAAAGTGAATACCCATCAGTAGATTTAAAGATTTTATAATGAAATGTCCACATACAATTGTACGTGGACAACTGTTCAGTATTTAACAATATACTGCCAATCTTGTTTTATTTATATTTAACCCCTGCCCCTTCTCCCTTAACCAGATTATTTTGAAGCAAATCCCACACTTGTTAATTCTCCCAACTATGTCAGTATTTCTGTATATTCCCACAAGACGTTCTTGGTTGAAAGTATTTTCACATGCAATTTTTGAGCATTTATATGCACATTTCTTCCTACTAGGGACTGGTTTGGTTGAAAGACAAAGAAGCAACACATTGTAAACTTTGTGAAAAGGAATTCTCACTCTCCAAGAGAAAGGTAAGGGAGATAAGGAAGTGAATCCAAAAGCTTTGGTGCAAACAGGTCTTCTAATTTTATTTTCTTTGATTTTTCCATTTAATAGCACCACTGTAGGAACTGTGGGGAAATTTTCTGTAACGCTTGCTCTGACAACGAATTGCCTTTGCCTTCTTCACCAAAGCCAGTACGGGTTTGTGATTCCTGTCACGCATTGCTGATCCAGAGATGCTCATCCAACTTGCCATAAAACTCCAGAACCAAGTCCTTACATATAAGCGTACCTACAATGGGTGGTTAATGTGTGAACACGTATATGCTGTTTAGACAGCCCTTATTAAGCAGCTCTCAGATGGTTTTATCTTCCACATATTCATGGGAACTAGAAGCTGTAGAATAGCTCATTGTTATTCAAGAACTTTCAACAGGGCATGCTTTAAAATTTAGCTGAATTCCTAACTGATGTAATAATCATGTAACTTTTAACGCCATTTAAAAGGCCAGATAACATAGCTCACACACACACACTTGCCTTATTTTGTAAAGGCCTTCTTAAAAGTAGGGGTGCAGATGGTTTAACTCTCCAGATTGTGAAGTTGGTATTTGACGGTGCCTGTAGGTTTCTTAATGCACTTTAAAGCTTCACAGTTCTCAAAGATCAGAAATACATTGAACTTTTTGTAAGTATTAATATTCCAACTTGACAGACTTCCTTAGCTTGCTAAGATTTCAACCTTAACTCTGTCCTTTCTGCCCTACTGCCTTTGCTCATTTTGCATTAGAAATGGCCAATACTTTATCCTATAAAATTTCCTTTTGGTCTTCCTGTAATCATTAATGTATTTATTAGTACTTCTCAGATATAGTGGGTTAAAGAGGTACTATTTTACCTCAATTTTTTTCCTTTGAAAGGCAGTTAAAACTATCCTTTTCTTTTTACCAAAAAAAGTTACCACTTGCAGATCTTTCCATATGCTATTCCTGCTAACACTAATTTTTTTTTTTTTAGGGAGGGCTGATACTTCTTTAAATTAAAAAGAAAGATCTGTCCCCAGAAAAAAGGCTTAATTGTTAGGGATTACAGGCTCCGGAGTGGTTCTCCTCTAAGCATTAAAGGAGAAACCTAAAATAGCTAAACTTTGCCATTATTATTTTTTATTGTATCATATTCTAATAACTTTTAGGAAGTATTACATCATAGTAGTGATCCACTACTGCAGTTATTAACACAGTGAAGTATTCACCATATAATGAGAACCTCTAAGGCAGCATCTGGAGCAGATGATCTGATCTGAGCCCTGCCATAAACACATCAACTATTTCAAGCATGAAAGATTCAATAAACACTAATCTCATTACACTGCTTGTAGCGTACCAAGAATATGTAGTTACCCTTGTATGATTAATCCTTTGAGTAGCACTCAAACTTGGGATACCCTTTCCCCTCCTCCCCTTAGGTATTAATTTTAGCTATGCACTTTAAGTCTATGACCCTTCACACAGGTCACATAGGAATTTATTATTAATCCTGATTTAATCCTGACTACCCTCCTCCCACCTAAAATGGAATTACTTATTCTGCAGGATCCTTTCCTCAGAATATACTATTTTCACTTGGGTTTAAAAAAATAAATTTTCAAAATCACCAAAGTATGAAACCAGTATTTTACTCAATTTTCTCCATATCCAGTTAGCTTTTGAGGTCTTCAGTTAGAACTGCTGTACAGATTTTTAGGTGGTCTTTCTTGAGTGCCGACAGAAATGTTGTCAAGAGATGAATTATATTCTTGAACTGTTTTGTATTGATGGGATGAACATTTTTATGATTGCTAAAAAATAAGCAAATATGAAATTTCAAGTACTGTTTTTTATTACTGTGCTGCTTATTAGAGCAAATTTCTGAATGTGATTTTGCTTAAATTCTAAGGCTGGTTTCTTCAACAAATAAGCCATGATTGTCAGTCCCCCTTTAAATTCTTTGTTACTCAAAACTCCCATGATCACCCACCACTTATCTGGGCTTGTATGCAAGCCTTCAGGACAGCAATCCCCCCTTGTTTCATTTAGTTTGGGCTCTTACTCAAAAGCTAGCTATACTAAATTTTGGATTTTGTTATAAAACTTAATTTGTATTGTGATCTATACTATTTGTCAAGATTTGCCCTCATAGAAAATATTTTAGCCAGTACTACAATAATGCTGTGGTGGTGCCAAGGAATTGTGACTGTAATTCTTTTACTCTGCGATGTTTTAAAACAAAATGTGAATTTTATAAACCAAATAAAAGATATGAAAAATTAGCCTTTCAAATGGCAACTTGCATTTATGACTTTTATTACTTGATTTTAATAGGATAGTCCTGGGAAAATCAAACCACATAAGATCTTTAAAGGATAAGTGGTAGGAGCCTAATACTTAAATGGCTAATTAAGGGAGTAGTACAAGCATTAAATAAATCACTGCTTCAGTTGATAGGCTCCATTTGAGCTAACACAGCTTCCTTCTTTCTGTAACAGCAGAAATCACTCCTCAGGAGTCACCCTCTCCAATGTTCACCTAGATACAGGACCTTTTACCAATATGATTTACAATCAGTAGCCGACACAAAGCATTCTAGGACAGACCACACTATTATCTCCCACGTTGATATTTATTACATTAATAACATTTCTAGCAAAAACAAGTAACAAGGTCAACAAATGAATTCACATTGACAGGTTTCATTTTGATCCATTAGCCAATTTGGAAAAAAGCCATATTGATCAAAGGGATTAAAAGTAAAAAGCACCTTTTCCTTGCTACATATAGTATTTTTTAACACAATGGCTTTAAAACTCCAAACAGATATCAAATGCAAAATCCAACTTCCAGGACTCTCATTTTAATTAAGACTATCACATGGACTTGTCTCTTACATTTGTTTAGTCATTTATACAGCTACTAAAAAAAATCATACTCTTAACTATTGGGCAGGGAAACTGAAAAGAACAGCTGTGAGAATTATACTCCACAGTAAATACTTTTTGTACTGAATTCTCATTCACTGAGAACCTTAACCTAGTCTAAGACATTTTGAGATAACTTACAACTATCTTTTTTTGGGAAACATTTTTGGTACTTCAGTCAAGTGCTGAGTGAAAATCTAGGGCTAGAATTTAAACTTCCAACACATTCCTAAGTAACACAATTAGGAATATCTAGAAATCCAAATACCTTTTAGACCTTCAACATTCCAGAGCTATGCTTGATAATGACATTTGAAAAAGAATGACTAATTAATATAGAAATTAGCGGAATTTATACTCTTGAAGCCACCTACACTCAGTCTTTAGGTTTTATATATTTACAGTATTGTCCAGGAGAAATTAAAAGAAAAAAGTTACACTAATTATTTTCCAAGCTCTATTCCAGATGTCTGCTTATTAAAGACTTGTAGTTTATGCAAAGGTGAACCATTGTCCTCTAAAATTATACTATACTACTTGTAGAGCTAATAGTAAAATACATCAACCCAAATCTTATGAAAGCAGCACATCCTTAGGAGTAACTAGTATATAAAAAGTATCAACATCAGTGGTTTGAATATAAAAATTTATTTTTAAGTCAAAGTATGCAACAAATAAAACCTACAGAAAACAGATTTTTTCCATCACAATCTGTTGCTTTACCAAATAATATTTTGAAAACACATTCCTTCAGTCATTATAAAGTTCTTAAAATACAAAAGAAATTGAATCTGTAAGAAAGTCTAGTAGACCAGACGTTGTTGTCAGGACTTTTATGTTGGTGGTTATGCTTTAATACATCCCACGCCATCCACCTCCACTCATGCCACCTTGCCCATAGTAACCTCCACTGCCTCCACCACCACGGCCTTAAAAAAAAAAAAAAAAAAAAAAAAGACATGTAGAAATGTTTAGCAGGAAATATCCGTGTGTACCACATTAAAAAGGTCCACACAAAGATAAACAAACCACAGTAATCAAAGACACTTACCATAACCACCCAAGCCATCAGGAGTACCATATCCTCCACTGTAATTGTTACCCATTCCCATTCTTCCAACAGATCCATAACCTCCCTGATTATCTTAAAAAAGAAAAAAAAAGTTTGAGATTGACTGTAAAGTGTGTAACTCTATTAATTTAAAAAACTTTACATACCCATTCCATCTCTGCCATAGCCTCCCATTCCAGAACCTCCCATTCCAGAGCCGCCTCCAGGAGTAGAATTCAAGAAGAGTTCAATGTACCGATGTTCTTTAAGAAAAAAAGATTAATAGAGATGAAAGAAATGATGGATCAAGTTTATCAATAAAAGCATAAAAAGGATGACTAGCTAGTATTAACCTGAAAGCATGTTTCTAGACCTCCTATGTGGAATAAAACGAATGCCAGATGGGCTAAAACCTAACTTAACAAGTTTGTTCAAATTGTACAACCCTGAACAAGCAAAAAAAAAAAAAAAGTGGTTGAGGACTCTGTTTCCTGATCTATAAAAAGACTGATTATAACAAAACCAGCTAGTGTACTTCTTAAAAATATATTCCATGTTCCCAGGGATACGAGGGTGGCTCAGTTAAGCATCCCACTCTTGACTTTAGCTCAGGTCATTATCTCACAGTCATGAAATCTGTTGAGACCAAGCCCCCACATCATGCTCCGTGCCAGGCATGGGGCTTGCTTATTTTCTCCCTATGCATGCCTGCGCTCTCAAAAACACAAAGAAAGTCCACATGTATATTCCACATCTAAAGAACTGAATTAAAATCATGAAAGTAAGGTCCACAAAAACTTAATTTTTTTACGGACTACAAAACTATTTGTGTGCAGCCAGATTTAGGAATCATTGGTCAGGGTAAAACTTAATATATAAAATGAATTAATGCATGCAGAAATAATCTCCAAGTTAATCAATGTATGGGTTAGAAAGTAATTTGCAAATGGCATGGGAACTCAGGCAAAAGCAAGTAACATACCTATTTTCCTCTTTAATAACTTAAGCTGCGATAACCCGTCAAGTAACAAGCCTGAATTAACTCTTCATTAAAAAGTGCCCTAGCGGGGCACCTGGGTGGCTCAGTCGGTTAAGTGTCCGAATTCGGCTCAGGTCATGATCTCATGGGTTTGTGGGTTTGAGCCCTGCGTCAGGCTCTGTGTTGAATGCTTGCTCAGAGCCTGGAGCCCGTTTCGGATTCTGTGACTCCTTCTCTTTCTGCCCCTCCCCAGCTGATGCTCTGTGTTACTCTATCTCTCAAAAATAAATGTAAAAAAAAATTAAAAAAAAATAAATTAAAAAAAATAAAAAGTGCCCTAGAAAGCCATTAAAAAGCCTGAACTTATTAGAGGCCATATGGTTTCAGGTCCCAGTGACTGCCAAGAATTATCTACAGATCTTGTAACATTTTACATTTGAGGATGAGATTTTTTTTTTTTAAAGTTTACACTGAGAAATGAGTTAAGTTAGCAAGCCAAAGATACCACTTACGCATGTTATTCTTATCTTTAGACATGGCAGCTACAGCATCTTCATGTGTCACAAATTCTACGTCTGCTTCTCCTGTTGCTCTGCCATCAGCTCCAATGTCAATATGCACTCGTATTGGATTTAGTGGTGAGAAAAACTAAAAAAAACATTTGTTATTAGTTTTTCTATTTAGATTAATAAATTACCATATACCCTTATGCATTAAAACAAACCTCTCTACTGCCCTCTATTGCAAGGCTAACAAATCAATTACAAAGGTTCTGGGAATAGAAGATTATACACTTAGGGAAAATGCAAAGAAAGTCTCTTTAAAATAAGCTAATAATGGGCGCCTGGGTGGCTCAGTTGGTTGTGTCCAACTCTTGATTATGGCTCAGATCTTGATTTTAAGCCTCATGCTGAGTTCTACCTAGTGCTGAGCCTACTTAAAAAAATAGAGTAAGCTAAGAAAAAAAAAGCTAAGTGATATCAAAAGAAAAAAAAAATTCTAACCCAGAGCATAGTTCACTCTAAATAGAAGTCTCATATCTTACCACTGAGTGGGTCCCAACTCACAAGTATTTCAAAATTGCTAAAGAACAAGTCACCTGAGACTTAGAACATGTGCACAGGATTTAGATCAATGGAATTTGATACACATATACCAACTATATGTGGACAGCTCCCAAAACAGATCACTTAGTTTTTTTTTTTTTTTTTAATGTTTTTATTTATTTCTAGGAGAGAGAGAGAGGAACAGCGTGAGCAGGGGAGGGTCAGAGAGAGAGGGAGTCACAGACTGAAACAGGCTCCAGGCTCTGAGCTGGCAGTCAGCACAGGGCCCGACGCAGGGCTCGAACCCACGAACTGCGAGATCATGACCTAAGTGAAAGTCGGACGCTTAACCGACTAAGCCACCCAGGCGCCCCACTAATTATTTTTTTTAATGTTTTATTTATTTCTGAGAAAGAGAGAGAGAGAGACAGAATCTGAAACAGACTCCAGGCTCTGAGCTGTCAGCACAGAGCCCGACGTGGGGCTCAAACCCACAAACTGCGAGATCATGACCTGAGCTGAAGCCGGACGCTCAACCGACTGAGCGACCCAGGCACCCCCACTTAGTTCTAATTAAAAGTTAACTAGGTTGAAGCAATCCTAAAAGATACTAAGGTCATCGGTTCCCAGTAAGATCTACAGCTGTTTCAGAGCTAGAGAGTAAATAGTCTTGGCTTTGTAAAGGCCACTGGACCTTTTCCCCTACTACTCAAGAGGTAAGAATGGATGTGACTAGATGCACCTGAGCTGAAGTTTGCAGTTTCTCTAAACAATTTGAAATCAACCAGTTTCCAATCAGCAACAGCATCTACACCCATTTTTTTCACAGCTGTTTCTATAACGATATAGCCAGAAAGTCAAACCAAGTAATTCAACTTTGACTTGTTACATATTTCCACTTTCTTTTTTTTTTTTAATGTTTTATTTATTTTTAGGAGAGAGAGAGACAGCATGAGCAGGGGAGGGTCAGAGAGAGAGGGAGTCACAGACTGAAACAGGCTCCAGGCTCCGAGCTGGCAGTCAGCCCAGAGCCCGACGCGGGGCTCGAACCCACGAACCGCGAGATCATGACCTAAGCGAAAGTCGGACGCTTAACCGACTAAGCCACCCAGGCGCCCCTACATATTTCCACTTTCAAAACCTGACACAAAGGCAGTAATATTTCAGTCATCTCTATACTGGTAACTCTTTTCCCTAATTCTTTTTTCTTTTTTTAAGTTTACTTATTTGAGAGAGACCGAGCACAAAGGAAAGAGGAGCAGAGAGGGAGAATCCTAAACAGGATGTGTATGGTCAGCACAGATCCTGATATGGGGCTCAAACCCCTGGAACTCTGAGATCATGACCTGGGGCAAAATCAAGAGCTGGATGCTCAACCGACTAAGCTGTCTAGGTGTCCCTTCACTAAATTCTTAACTGGACTTCCTGAATACAACTTTTTACTTGCTTAAATCCTAGGTAGGTCAGTATACAATGGACAAAAAAAATACTCATTAATGATAAGGATATATATCATTTAACTTAGAGATCTTGACATTAAAACTATAAAAACGAACATTTAAGAATGCTTCAAATTTATATACCAGGACAAAACTATTACTAAAATTACTCACATTAGCAATGTCATTTTCAGTTGCACGGAAAGGCAATCCTCTCATATGTACAAAATGACCACCATGAAATCCTGAACTTGCATCACCAGCTCCACCATAGCCATGTCCTCCCATACCTAACAGAATTTCCAAAGATTATGAATGATACATGTAAACCCTTTCGACAAAACACTTGTTCTCTATACATAACTTTTCCTATTTATACTTTTGACATCCATGAAATCTTAACACTCACAGTTGTTCTAAACACCAAACACTGTAAGTATACATCCGTATAAAGCCCCATGTATGGATGCACTGAAATATGCCTATTTTTATACAAATCACTTAACCTATATTAAACCACTAAATGGTTTTAAAATACTAATATGCACCTAAAAACAAATGTCTTTAATATTTACCTCTTCCATCTCTCATTCTGTCATCAAAGCCATCATTTCCATAGCCATAATTATTATAGCCACCATAGTCATCAAAACCTCCATAACCTGTATAATGAGAAATACACGGATACACTTTTAAGAGAGAAATTTTACAAATCCAATTTATAGATACATTCTGTGATAAGCAGTTTGGTTATATTATTACAAGTTTACAACTCCCAACTTAGTGCATGTGAAAAAAAGTTAGTATTTGGTGGAAATAAAATCTCAAAAGGATACATTTCGACATCAAATTAACTTTCATCCTGATGTCAAATAGAAAATGTCAAAATATGCCAAAATCTTTATTTTAATCTCTGTATTAAGTTATGTAGGTGCCAATATGTGCATCAATCAAATCCCATAGCTGGCCACGGGAATTCATATTTTCATGAACAGGTTTTAAAACCCAGTAGGTACTGAAATTACTGCCATTTCTATATTTCTTGACAAAATGTCAGGAACATTAAGAAAATGACAACAGAACCTTTGTTCATTAGATACACATACCACCATCATATCCATCACCTCCTCGTCGCATTCTGTCATACATACTTCCACGCCCAGCTCCATAATAACCCCCTCTTCCTCCTATCGGTCTATCATATGGTCCCGGTCGCTGGCCCAGCAATCTTCTTGGTGGATCATAAAATCCTTTGATTTCACTCCTGCTACTTCTGAAGATCTCAATATACCTATTTAAAAACGTTTTAAGGTACAGGTTTTAGCGTAAATGTATTAGAATAAATAAGGTACTGGGCAAAAATGCAGTAAGTTTTTCTACATCTAGATACATAACCCAATTTAAATTGCCTAAATACACCATAAATTAACATTTTTACACCTACAAACTTAAATAATTAATATTTAAGTTTTACATAGATAAATTAATCATTTGAAAACAATTCATGTAATAATTTTAGCTTGTTTCCTTTAGTACATAAGTGTTTAGAGAAAATAGATGATTATAAAAAAGCATTTATCAACAACATCCTATAGAGAAATGGAAACAGTCTAATTTTAATTTAAGCAAACTATTAGCATTAATTCCCCACCCAAATCTGTAGTTTCCAAGTTAAATTTAGATAATTATCAATTCTTTTAAACTACCCCAGAAAAATGTTATTGTAACCCCCCCATTTAAGCAATAGTGACCCACAACCCCCAAAAATAAAAATTTAACACCATCCCAAACTCTCCATCCCCACCTGTGCCCTATTCTTTCCTTGTGTTTCCCCAGAGCATTTTCTGCTATCTCCTTTGAAGCAAACTGCACGAAGGCCTCCCCTGTGCTTCTCCCCTGGTAGTCCATCGTCAATGTTATCCCATTTGGCACGATTTCCAACCCTTTAACCCAAGGACAAATAACCCCATCAAGGGGAACAGTGTTAAAGGCTGAAACATTCCCATCTGAATCAAATATTTAAAACAAGTCTAAACAAAACAAAACAAACAAAAAAACTTAAGTTTCCCATCACCCCATAATACAAGCGGAAGATTTTTTTTTCAAATATTATTGGCTTACAGATTTTTTTGCAACCAGTGTTTTTTTAAATTACACACACTAAAAGCTCACCTATATTACATTAACAAAGCCAAATCAAATTTATGCTCCGTATAATTCATGGTTCATTTCATCACACATAATTACTCTCAATTAAGTTTATTGCACATTAGCTTGGTTTTACATATTCTACACATTCTGTATTGAGTATTAACTGGAGCATATTTCATGACATAATACATTAACCAAGATATACTCAAAAAGACCCCAAAACAAATGGGTTTTACAAATTAAAAACTGAGTAATATAATAAAAATAATTAAAATACTACTAAACTTTGACTAATACTAGAGGTACCTTGAAAGAACTGAACTATTTCCTCTTTGCTGCAACCAAATGGCAGTCCACGAAGTCGTACTGTCCCATCACTAGCGTCATTTGGACCATTATGTTTCATAACCCAATCCATCTCAATAACGTTTGATTTAAATGCTATAAAAAATAAACAAGCACATAAAAGCAGTCAATCAAAATATACTCTTGCTATAGGTACTGAAGAAAACACCACTCAGTGGTGTATAACAGGAAATGTAACATTTGGCTTGTTGACAATGCCAAAATACAAAGGCAAAACACCTTCCCATTTTGGGGTTGGCAAAAAGACTGGGAGAAGTGAGTGAAACCTGATCCCCCAGATAAGTACTGAATTTTTAAGGACCAAATATCATATAATGGTCAATCTTAAGAAAACTCACACAATTTCAGATTAGTCTTCAAATTCCATTTCCTGTCATCTTATTGTCAACTCTAGCCTTTTCCTCATTTCTCAAATTTTCATTAACATTTTTTCAGGCTTTATTATTCATTTGAATCACTATACAAATTCTTTAAAGCTTATTACTCAAAAAGCTGCATATACCTCCACCATCCACAGCAAGAATCAAAAGGTCAAGAAGTACTTTTGATATTAGAAAAATGGCATTACAAAGTTCTTAACTTTTTAGATGCACTTTAGTTCTGACCCCAGCAAATTGCTTTTGAAGGAGGGAAAATTCCTATCTCTATTTTGAGTAAATCTACTTTTCAAAAAGCAAGTTTTAAAATGACTCCAGTTAATTAGGTCGAGTTTTTAAATTGGAGTAAAAGGTCACTTCAACTAAAAGGCCTCAAAAGGCCTTCCAACAGTGCCTGTTTTTTGAAGCTACCTGTGGAGTACACTAACCACCAGTTTACTCACTGCTTTATTTCAAGCATAAATTTAAAAAAGCAACACATTCATGTTTATTTTAGGGTACAGTGAGAAGCAGCCCTCCTAGCTTTCCAAAAAGAACCCATCCACACCCAGCTCCCTTCCCAAGAGACCACCATCCTTTAGACATTTTAAAGAGGCTAATGCAGAAGTCCTTCAGCTGCAGAAACTTACCAGACCTTACAAATTTCACTAAGCAGCTGTAGGAATCCTACTCACCTGAGTATTTCAAACCTTTCCCTGACCACCTCCTCCCCTGTAAACAAAACAATTTGTTCACTTGATTCCTTTACGCTTCAAGATATTTCATAACAGAGTTCACTAATACTTAATTTCACACCATCTAATTATCAGTGCAACCGTGAGAAGTAGCATCTGCAAAGAGTATTTTTTGTTGTTGTTGCCAGAATTGGTGCATTTAAGAAAAGCTAATGGACAAATTTTCCAAATGTGGCTATTAATCAAATACCTCTACATGTAAAATAACCTTTGAGACTTGTTTTGTGGTTTTAAAAATCTTGGGAAGCACTCTAGACACAGAAACCAAAGTGGGAAGATTTCTGATTTTATTTTTTAAATCAGACAGGACAGCTGATTTTATGCATGTGAATACCAGATATGAATTAAAAACAAACCACTCTGGTTCTGAATCCCTATGCTACCACTCACTGGCTGATTTAAGCTAACTTCTTAACCTCTATGTTCAACTCTAAAATACAGATAGCACAGGTACCTATACTTCAATGTACTGTTTTAAGACTCATTTATAATGCTTGGTCTGTGGCATGGTAATCATTCAATGATAGTCACTGGATTTTAAAGGGCCCTGTATAATTACTGAAATATACCACAAACAAAATTAAAAAACCTTAAAGGATAGAAAACTATCCCGAGTCTTGAAATACAGTTACAAGTCTTTATCATAGTCACAGAGGCTTAGGCTTTCAAGCTTCCTAAGGAAGGGTTTGTCCAAGACAGAGGAAAAAGGAAGGTTTTTGGAAATGTTTTCTATACCACCTGTTAGCTAGCTAAAAAACACTGTTCTAGAGTAGTCCTGAAAGAAGTAGACCCTGAATCAGTTGGGGGAAAATGTTAAGACATTTTGAAGATCTCTACCATTTTCTTAAACAAACAAAAAAACCCTTTATGAAACATTTAGATACATTGTAAAATCAATCTAATGTGTTGTAAAAAGGCCTTGGTGTGATGCTTTTTATTATTTGGCACATTTCTTACTTCAAAATAAAGATACTCTTTTGGGAACAAACACAAAAAGATGGTAAGTGACCTATCTTCACTATAAAATTTAGCCCTTTCCAAGAAACATAAGCAAGCATACTAGTTTTGATTTTTGGATCAGTCCGTACCAAAAAGACCTATATAAAACAATATTAAGTCTGTAAAGAACACAATGACCTGTTAACGCCAATTTTAAGTGGAGGAAAAGTTTAAGCAGATTCAGAAAACAATTTTACAGAATAACTCTCCACTCTACATGTATGAAGAATACAATTTTAAAAGCCACGCTTGATTATTCCTTCAAAACTCAAAATTTGAGCCTCGAATTCTTACAAAACCAAGACAAACTGAAAGCATACAAAAAAACAATTTGCTCTAATACATTAATAAAGCGGTCTCAGATACTATCTAGAGTTTACCAATTATTGAAGATAATCCATCTCCACCTTTCTTTGCAACAGTTTCAGGACTAATCTCAATTCTGTTTTAAGACTTCCAAGTATCAGCAGTAATTAAAAATACCAGCAGTTGAACTAGGATAACTGCAGCCACTTTTGAATGAGACTAATTTCCTAAACATGATACTAAGTGAAAGAAGCCAGTAACAAAAGTCCACATATTATGATTTTAAATAGGTGAAATTTATGGTATGTGAATTCAATCTACAAGCTAAGCATCTAACAGACATTAAATGAAGTGTTTGCTCCTTAATGTATGTAATTGCTACCTTAATAGAAAAGGTAAACACACCACTCAAACCTAAAGATGAAGTCCCTAAAATTACAGTTCTTTTCCAAAACAAAGTTTACCATCACCGACTGCAGCTCAGCCACTTGTGTGCCAAGATAAAAAAACAAAACAACCAACCATGATTATTAAAAATATAAAAGCAATTAGTAATCAGATGGATTTCCAGATTACCATGCAGGTGAAAGAGGACAGAAAAAAAGGTTTCTAGGGTAATCCAATTAGGAAAGCAGTTCTATTACGTACTACTTTTTACAGGAAACTCCGGGCTTTTTCAAAGGCTACTAAAATCAGACCGTCTTCAATAACAGGAAGGTTTTGTTTTTAAAGCTAAAAAAGCAGATAATTGAGTTCTTATAAGGATTCATATTCATCATCCCGAACTCTTTATTCTCAGGCTTTGGCTGTCAACTTTTTTAGGTAAGCAGTGAAAACTACAGACCTAGTATCTTGTGTTCTATGGACCCAAAAAAATAAAATAAAAATAAAAATCACCACACCAACCACGTGACTGTGCTTACGGGTTTTTTTTTGTTGAGTCGGCTTTTCTTGGCCAAAATACCACCACGATCCTATACTTAAAAAAAAAAAAAAAAAGCCTAGCTACCAAAAGAAAATAAATGCTAACTGTATTTTGACTTATTTTACTTCTACAGCCTCTCTGCACAACATACAACCCTTGGAGGTTTAATATAAAAAGCGAGTGACTGAACTACACAGATTTATGCCCCCACTGATTTAACAACTGTTTTCCAAAAGTATAACTATTACTTAAATCACTACTCAGTGCAGTGCCAAACGACACAAAACCATTGCTAAACCACCCACCCCTGCCCAAAAGTTCAAAAACCTGTTATGAAAGTTCACTGGACCCAAACGATCTATTTGAAACTGTCCATTTCACATTCCTATTCGAGGTCACCCGCTTTTCTGCTTACAAAAACAATCACCCACAAACTCTTTACGTTTAAGAGAAATATGAGAAGAAATAAACCCTTTGGAAAATCGGTACGTACTCTTTTCGAAGTTCCAAATCTGGAATATAAGGGCCGGCTAAGCGTCCTTTATTCCTCCCCGGAGACTTTTCCGTTTATCTAGCTGCCCTAGAGACCAGAGAGCTAAGGAGAGTACGACCCTTCCCCCTCCCCCCACCTCTCCGTCCGGCAGCCAAGCCTGGCTTTAAAACCTTCGCCACCGGGCGGCGGAATTACAAAGGAGGCCGTCTGCCTGCCTCCTTTGTCCTGGATTTGGGAGTTGAGCGCCTTCGTCGCCATTGCTTTCCTGCCCCAGCTCCAGCCTCTCTCATCTTGGGTATCTGCGTCAGAAGTCACTCGCAGTCCCGCCAGCCCAGGTAGCCCAGCCGAAACTGCGGAGGTAGGGAGGCCGCGGTGGGAGGCCAGGCCCATCCGGCGCCATTTCCATCGGGAGCGCGCCCGCCAGCCAGACCCTCCCCCCCACCCAAGTGCCCAGCCTTTCCCTGCTCGCTTCGCTCCCCTTCCGGGGCGCTGTGACCTCCCCCCGGCCTCCTAAATCAGTTTTCAGAAGCTGAGGGGCAAAAAGTAGAAAGAAAGAGGAAGGGCGGGAAGCCGAGGTGGCCGCGCCACCGTACCCAAAATGGCGGAGGCCAAACCAGCAGAGAAAGAGGGGAAACGCTGGATGACCCCCACTTCGGGCCTCAGTTTCATCCAAAGAATTTCACCTCAGCAATTCTCCCCCCGGCAGGCCGCCCTCCTTGAAGTGGGAGATCGCCTAGGAGGCACAGTGTGACTGCCTCCAAGCGGCGACCTCCACACTTCCGCCCCCCCCCCCCGCGTCTCTCTTTCGTCCTTCTCCCGACTCCGCTCTCGAAACCACCAGCCCAACCTACCCCCTTTTACTTCAGATACCCTGTCGGGCGACAGTAACACCGACGCCGGTGCTCGAGAGATCGGTCGTGAAGTGGAAGAAGTCGTTCGCCTGGGGTAGCGCTCGCAACAACGGTTCTTCCAACCGTCTCAGGCGGTGGCAACCGCTAAGGGAGCTGCGCAGCACAGCGACTGGCTTGGGGGGATGGGAGAGAGCGAGCGAGAAGGAGGGGGTGGGGCGAGAGCAACGAAGACCAGCCTGCCAGCTCTCGCGAGACCTGTGATTCGCTCCCGCCTTGGCGCTGGCGGCAAGAAGTGCGCTTGCGCGCTGGTGGGCTGACCAATTCGTTGGGGGAAGAGGTGGAGAGAGGCTGAGAGGTAGTCTAGTTAGACGCACAGATTACTGTAAAACTGTTAAATGCTTAGAGTTCACCTTTCTGCTTATTCGGGGAGGATGTGAAGTGGTAGTTACAGCCAGTGTGTGTTGAAGGAACCATGGTGTCGCAGTTTGGAAAAGTTTTCTGGTACTCTGTCTCCGCCAAAACCAAATTCGGTAGAGTCCCCACCCTTACCCCAGCGTCACCTGGTGGGAGGGATACCACGTGATACGGAGGCCAAATGCGGGGAGAGATTTCCTTGTCTGGTTTGCGTTATTCGGTACAAATACTGTTTCCCCGCTGCGAAGACACCATTGTGGCCCCCATTCCGCTTCTAACCTGGGGCTCTTCCTTCCCTGTAATGGCTCTAGGGCGCCGGGGCTCCGACCCCTCCCTTCAGGCCGGCCTACTCCCTGGGGGGCTTGATAACCACCCGCCGCAGTAGTCCCACTAGAAAGTTACTCGCTTTCTCTTCTTGCCTTTGCCATTCTCTTGCTTTTCATCTCTCCCCTTTACTGATGTGTAATTAACATGCAGTGTTACATTAGTTTCAGGTATACAAGGATTTGGTAATTATGTATATACTACTCAGCTTCCCAAGAAAACTGTAGTCACCATCTGTTACATATAACGTTATTACAATATTGACTGGATTCTTTTCTGGGCTTTTCATCTCTGTGACTTGTTTGTTTTATAAATGGACGCTTGTATCTCTTAATCCCCTTTATCTATTTCACCCATCTCCTCACCCACCTCCCCTCTGGCAACCACCAGTTCTCCTTACCGAGGAGTCCATTTGTTATTTTTTGTTTGTTAGTTTCATCTCTCCCACTTCATAACCTCCGGCATAGATCAGGTGCTTAAGACTGACAATTTAGGGTTGTTTTATAAAGAGGGCTTTGCGCTCTTGAAAATTGCAGTACAAGTGACACCTAACGCTTTATGGTTGTGCTGTCCTACCACCGAGGTCTTTAGTGACACGTTATGGCTTTTTTTTTTTTTAATATTTTTATTTATTTCTAGGAGAGAGAGACAGCGTGAGCAGGGGAGGGTCAGAGAGAGAGGGAGACACAGACTCTGAAACAGGCTCCAGGCTCTGAGCTGGCAGTCAGCACAGAGCTCCGACGCGGGCTTGAACCCACGAACCGCGAGATCATGACCTAAGCAAAAGTCGGACGCTTAACCGACTAAGCCACCCAGGCCCCCCATGGCTTTTTTTTTTTTAATTAAAAAAAATTGCAAGCCAAATTTCTGTGGAAGGGTGCAGGGCAGTCCTGGTAAAGAGATCAATGCAAGTGCAAACGTAGAACTGTTCATGAAGTGCAAAGGAGGGAAGGAAATGAATTTGAACACAGGGATGTTCCTATAGTTGAAAATGTGGATAATGCTGTTGAGGGATAGTAAGGCAAGCTGAGGGCTAAGCACAAACTAGCACAATCCCCCCCCTCCAACCCCCCCCCCCCCAACCCCAGGTGGGATATGTGTGATAGTCCACAGGCACTCTTGGCTGCCCAAGAACGAAGGAAAGGACAGAAAACAAATGGTTAAACTGATAAAGTCTCCATCAGTCTACAATTATCAATAGTATAACCTCCAGGAACTCCCTACTACCTTAATGATAATGCTTTGCTAAAGGGAAGAACAACCTTAGTTTGACAATAGCTAGGCCTCCAGTAATCTGTAAATCCTCTTTAGCATATGGAAAGCCCTTTAAGAAATTTTCACTTCACCTCCCCCAACTCCACAGTATATAAGCAGTCACTCTGCACAACCCCAGTGCATCTTTCTGCCCATGGATCTTGTCCTGTGCTTTAATAAAATCACCTTTTTGCACCAAAGATATCTTCAGGAATTCTTTTTTGGCTCTCAGCTCTGAACCCCACCATCATCCCAAAACCCCAGCAATACTAAGTTACAGACCTTTAATATCCAGCCAAAGACTTTGTACTTTCTACTACAGAAGTTGGGAAGCTCTTGATGGAGTATAAGGGGTATTAGCAGTGGAGAAGCTTGAATAATTTTTTACCCATGAGATCTGCAATGGTTTAGGCAGGAGGCCAGTTAGTTACCTGCATATAATGGAAACTTCCATTTATAGTTTAATTCGGCCTCAAACTTGCTTAAGACAAGTGTGCGACAGTAAGAATTGGCTGGGTCATCATGTCCTGATTTTCTTGAGCCCACTCGCCCAAAATACCTCTTGGAGAAAGGGAGATGGGACAGTGTGGTCATCATTACAAGATACAGGAAAACAAAACCTGGATAACATAACATTATGGTTCATATTTATTAAGAGCTTGCTTGAGCTAGTTCTGTGCTCAATTCACTGACTCCTTACAACCTAAAGGATAATTATTGTCTCCATTTTACGGATGAGGTGCCTGAGTTTAGAAGTACAAAAGTTGGGGCACCTGAGTGGCTCAGTGGTTTAAGTGTGTCTGATTCTTGATTTCTGCTCAGATCATGATCTCATGATTCATGGGTTTGAGCCCCAAGTTGGGCTCTGTTACTGACAGCGTGAAGCCTGCTTAGGTTTCTCTCTCCCTCTCTCTCTGCTCCTCCCCCCCCCCCACTTGTGCTCTCTTTCTCTCTAAATAAATAAAGAAATATTTAAAAAAAGAAGTGCAAAAGTTGCTCAAGGTCATACACCTAGTAATGGTCATACACCTAGGATTTGAATCAAAATGGTTTTACTCTAGGGGCTAGGGTCTTAAAGTAGTCTAGACCTTCCTGGGGTTGCAAATAACCTAACCATGCATTAAGGGAACCAGTATCATTTAGGAGAATTGACGTTACTTAACAAACATTACCATCTCAGGACACCTGCAGGTAACATGTTGTTCATTGGCTAGAGACTTTTTTTAAATGATGGGTTGATTGGTTGATTGATGAGAGAGATCCTAAGCTGGGGAGGGGCAGAGAGAGACACACAGAATCTGAAGCAGGCAGAAGCAGGCTCCAAGCCGGCAGGACAGAGCCCAACATGGGGCTCAAACTCCTGAACTGTGAGATCCATGACCTGAGCTGAAGTTGGTCGCTTAACCAACTGAGCTACCCATTTGCCCTGGCTGGAGACTTTTAAGGAGGCCTGAAACTTGATGTACTGGTGTCACTGACACCTTGAGCCCCTCCCCTCAAAAAAAAATGGAGTTCTTCCTGTGTTCTAGTTACATCATTACTTCACCTTTTCAGTCTTTCACTTGATTTGGCAGATGGAATGCTGTGATCCCTTTTACCCTCTTGCCTGAATTCAAATAATACATTTAGTGCCTGTTGAGTTTGGCATTCTTTCCACATACTTAATTTGTATGGTTATGGGCCACAATCCTTAAGTTATCCTAATGACTTTTCACCACTGAACTGCAATGTTTTCTTTGTGTTTTGGCCACAATTCCTATATATTGTGCACTTTGCTGTTTGCCAGTGTGAATCCTTACGAAGGACTTGAAATTAGTACATGTATTCCTTTTGCTTTTTTATTACAGCAAGTAGGAAGCTTTGAATTAAAGAAAAAGTACACTAGGGGCACCTGGGTGGCTCAATCTGAGCATCTGACTTCAGTTCAGATCGTGATCTCATGGTTTGTGAATTCAGGTCCTGTATTAGGAGTCCTGTCAGTGTCCACTTTTTATCCTCTGTCCCCCTCTCTCTCTGCCCCTCCCTCGTGCTTTCTCTCTCAAAAATAAAAAATAAGGATTAAAAAAAAGTACACTAATTTTGAGGCAAGTGTAAGTTTTGAAAAGATTTTTTTTTTTTAAAGTACTCTCATGGGGCGCTTGGGTGGCTTAGTCGGTTAAGCGTCCGACTTTCGCTTAGGTCATGATCTCGCGGTTCGTGGGTTTGAGCCCCGCGTCGGGCTCTGGGCTGACTGCCAGCTCAGAGCCTGGAGCCTGTTTCAGTCTGTGACTCCCTCTCTCTCTGACCCTCCCCTGCTCATGCTCTCTCTCTCTCTCCTAGCAATAAATAAAAAAACATTAAGAAAAAAAAAAATAAAGTACTCTCTCCACCCAGTATGGGGCTTAAACCCACACCCTGAGATCAAGAGTTGCACCTCCACTGACTGAGCCAGCCGGGTGCCCCAGGGGCAAACCTAGTTTTTATTTGGCTTTCTATTTTACTGTTTTTCTCAAAAGAAAAAAAAGTCTGTCTACTATTCCCATTGACAAATTGAATCCTGTAAGTCTTAGTGAGATTGGTTCACCACTGCACCAGTGATCCCTACAGAATTGTTTCCAGATTGATCTCTATGGAATTGTTTCCATAGAGATGGTTAGATCTAATGGCTCCCAGCTGCTTTTGGGATTTTGCTTTCTCTTTGTCTTTCTTTCCGTCATTTCAGTGCTTTTCTATTGGTACAGAGTTCAGAGGGACTCTGGAGAGGATCTTGTTGGAGGCCATAATGAGAGAAGAGATGAAACAGAAGTATCCACACTCCCAGAGGAAAACAAGACAACAAACATGTAATCATGTATTACACCATCAGGATGAAGAGGAGAGGAAAATTCCATGCAGAGCCCAGAGAAAGAAAAAGAGAAATTGAAAGAGACTGCACCCTGCTGAGAGAGGAAGACAGTCACTAAAATTATTAAGATAGTTGTTCACATACCCCCAATAGCATTCTAAAATAACATAAAAACTGGATTTTACCATAATCTTTTTTGCCATTATGAAAAGCAAATAAGCTAAAAAAGGTAGCAAAACCCACAAATAAGTTTCTAGGAGTGTGTTTAATTAAAATAATTCATGCTATTTGAACACTAAATCTGTCTTACTAAGGTTTTGTAAAATACTTGTTCTTTGATTTATATCATATTTATCAATTGTCTTTGGAACGCAGTGATCTTGTCATGATTCAGAATTATTTCTCAAGACAGTGCTTAATTACATAGTTTACATTCTTGATACTTTTTGTTTCTTTAAGTCACTTTTATTTATTTTTAATGTTTTTATTTATTTCTAGGAGAGAGAGAGAGAGAGAGAGAGAGACAGCGTGAGCAGGGGAGGGTCAGAGAGAGAGGGAGATACAGACTCTGAAATAGGCTCCAGGCTCTGAGCTGGCCGTCAGCACAGAGCCCGACGCGGGGCTCGAACCCACGAACCGCGAGATCATGACCCTAAGCCAAAGTCAGACGCTTAACCAATTAAGCCACCCAGGCGCCCCTCTTTAAGTCACTTTTAACTTTATTCTGGGACTAGGAAAACCAAAAGGTCTCATCCAATTTTAATTATACATTAAGTAAACAAATGGAAACTGAAAAGGAAGAAAGCACCTAACACACCTTTTTCTAGTTTTTGGAAATAATTAGAAGTACTGAACATTCTCCTTGTTCTAGTGGATTATTGTGAAGAATAGGGACAACAGCTACAAAAAGATAGCTCTGTAGGAATTTAGATCAAATTATTGTACAGCTTTTAATGTGTCATAAGTACATTAATGACTTAGAAACAGCACAGATAATACAGTAGCAAACTGTTAAGCCACACACATGATTTTCAGTTTCTGAGTGGTAGATGAAAATACAATTTTCATTATATATGTATCTCTCTTTCTCAGTGTACAAACAATGATGGTTATATTGGGGGTACAGCACTTTATTTATTTAAATGTTTTATTTATTTTTTGAGAGAGAGATAGAGACAGCGTGAGCAGTGGAGGGTCAGAGAGAGAGGGAGTCACAGAATCCGAAGACAGGCTCCAGGCTCTGAGCTAGCTGTCTGTACATAGCCCAACGCAGGGCTCGAACCCACAAACTGTGAGATCATGACCTGAGCCGAAGTTGGATGTTTAACCGACTGAGCCACCCAGGCACCCCAGGGGGTAGAGCACTTTAAATAACTAGTTTTCAATACAGGCTAGTAAAGTTATTATTTTATGGACCAAAAATAGAAGAACCAAGAGATAAATTAATGCTTCAAATTTTACAAAGAAAATCAATGGCAAAACTTAGAATGGTCTTCATAATTGAGGCTTTGGTTCTAATCTCGCCTTTTACACTTCCCTTCCAGCTGCTCGATTCTGAGGCATTTAACTTTTCTGAACCTCAGTTTTCAGTCTCTAAAGTGGGTTGTTAGGTTGTTATATAGGATAGAGATTAGTAGCTAAAATAATAATTCTAGTCCTATCCTCTTTCATGTGTGTCATGTCATTGTTTAATAAATGTGGCTCATTCTTGTTGAATTCATTTCAACAGTGAAATTAAAATATATATATATTTATTTATTAAGTATGGTGTCCTAAGCACTGTGTTGCAGGGCAGCAAATTACTCCAAGGAAATCTGTGAACTCATATGAATACGAAGTATCACCTCTGGACAGAATAAATGTCACATGTAATGTACTGCTGTTTTTCTAATATAGGCAGACACAGTTGCTGTTAATACAATGGAAATTCAGGAGCATATAGGTACATTTCATTAAATAAATATATTAAACTATAGCAAGTACTCAAACAAGGTAAGCATAGAGTGTTTGAGAAGCATAGAGTAATACCATTAGCACAACCTAGGGTTTCAGAGAAAGCTTTCTGAAGGAAATAACTCCTGAGCTAAGAGTTGGATAATAAATAAAATTTAGCTGGGCTGTAAAAGATAGAAAAGGCATTCAAAGCTGAGGACACAGTAAGATTCAAGGCATGGAGGCAGGAGATAATTTGATAGAAGTAGGAACTTCAAGCAGTTGGAGCATTGTAAAATAAATGAAGGGTGTAGGTAGTAACCAGATCTTGGGGGAGTTTTTATGCTACCCTGTAGAGCTTGGCTTTATTTTTAGATTGAGATCAACCTCAGATTATGTACTTTTGGCTGAAGTATGAAGGGTGGATGTTGAGAGAAGACAGAAGACTAGGAAAAGGCTCAGCAGAGATGATGAGGCCTTAAACTACAACAGTAAGGATAGATATAAGAGGATGTCTTCAAGAAATATTTATTTTTAAATGTTTATTTATTTTGAGAGATTGAAAGGTGGGGGAGGGGCCAATAGAGAAAGAGAGAATCCCAAGCAGGTTCTGTACTGTCAACACAGAGCCCTACTTGGGGCTCAAACTCATGAAACCATGAGATCATGATCTGAGCTGAAATCAAGAGTTGGATGCTTAACCAACTGAGCCACCCAGGTGCCCCTGGGACTTAATAAACTTAAAAAAAGAATTAAGTGACTTGTTTTTTGGCCTAACATATAATTTATTTTGGAGAATGTTCCATGTGCACTTGAGAAAATGTGTTACTTACTGTTGTTGGGGGATGTTGTATAGATGTCTGTTAAGTCTAGTTGGTTTATAGTGTTATTAAAGTCTTCTGTTTCCTTCCTGATCTTCTGTCTCATTGTTCTATTATTGAAAAGTAGACTTTGAAATCTCTATTCTTATTACATTGTTTATTTCTCCAATTCTGTCAGTTTTTTCTTCATGTGTTTTGGGGTTCTGTTAGGTGCATATGTGTTCATAATTGTTACATCTTCCTAATGAATTGATCCTTTTATCATTATAAAATGTCTTTGTCTCTAGTAACAACTTGTGTCTTAAAGTCTATTTTGTCTGATATTAGTATAGTCACTCCAACTCTCTTTTGGTTACTCTTTGTATGGCATAACTTTTTCCCATTCTTTTACTTTCAACCTATTTGTGTCTATGAATTTAAAGCATGTCTCTCCATGAGATTCCATATTACACCTGTCAGAATGGCTAAAATTAACAATTCAGGCAACAACAGATGTCGGTGAGGATGCAAAGAAAGAAGAACCCTTTTGCACTGCTGGTGGGAATGAAAACTGGTACAGGCACTCTGGAAAACAATATGGAGGTTCCTCAAAAAATTAAAAATAGAACTATCCTACAACCCAACAATTGCACCACTAGGTATTTATCTGAAGGATATGAAAATGCTGATTTTAAGGGGTACATGCACCCCAATGTTATCGGAGCACTATTAACAATAGCCAAATTATGGAAAGAGCCCAAATGTCCATTGACTGACTAGTATATTAAAAAAAAATGTGGTACACACACACACACACACACACACACAGACACACACACACACACACACACACACACTGAAATACTGGCAATCAAAAATAATGAAATCTTGCCATTTATAACAACATGGATGGAACTAAAGTTTATTATGCTAAGCAAAGTAAGTCAGCCAGAGAAAGATAGATATATGATTTCACTCATGTGGAATTTAAGAAACAAAACAGATGAACATAGGGTAAGGGAAGGAAAAATAAAATAAAAAAGAGAGACGGACGCAAACCATATGAGATTCTTAAAGAGAACAAACTGAGGGTTGCTGGAAGGGTGTTGTGTCCAAGGATGGGCTAAATAGGTGATGGGCATTAAGGAGGGCACTTGTTGGGATGAGCGCTGGTGTTATATGTAAGTAATTAATCACTAAATTCTACTCTTGAAATCATTATTACACTATATGTTAACTAACTTGGATTTAAATAAAATTTAGGGGCACCTGGGTGGCTCAGCTGGTTAAATGTCTGACTTAGGCTCAGGTCATGATCTCATGGTCCATGTTTTCAAGCCCCTCATTAGGCTGTGTGCTGACAGCTCAGAGGCTGGAGCCTGCATCGGATTCTATGTTCCCCATCCCACCCTACCTTTGCCCCTCCCCTGCTCATGCTCTGTCTCCCAAAAATAAATAAATGTTAAAAAAATTTTTTAAAAATAAATAAAATTTAAAAATTAAAAAATAAAGTGTCTCTTGAAGAAAGCATAGTGAGATCATTTTTAAAAAAAATTAATTCTGCGGACATCTGCCTTTTGATTAGAGAGTTTATTCCATATACATTTGATGTAGTTACTGATAAGGTAGGGTTTAAGTTTGTCATTTGCTGTTTATTTTCTACATGTCATGTCTTTTTGTTCCTCTAATCCTACATTACTGCTTTGTGTTAACTACATATTTTATATCCATATATGAATTTGCATATATATGATATATATTCTATATATCATATATATGAATGTATATAAAGAATGTGCATATATTTCTGTAAAAATGCATTTGTAAGTGTACATAAAGAGAACAGAAGTATATATAGAGAGAAAGCTGAAAGTTTTTAAGAGTTATTATTTTGTTTACTTATTCATAAGATAATAAGATGCATAATATTAAAAAACCTACTATTTCCCACCATTGCTAAATTAAATCCAAGTAGTATGTTATAGAGAGATAGATAGTATTTTTCTCTAGAGACTCTGTATATCCGCTTTTCCACATTAATTTCAAGATAGAGCAAATTTCACCAGTGCTTTACAAAAAGATTGATGTCTTTAACTGTGAGACTATCCAAAGATTCAGAATTCAAAATATAAATATGCAGTATAGTTGGATAGTCAAATATATCTTCTTTATAAAGCAGTAGAAAGAGCCTAAGCAATTGTTGGCGTATGTTCAAAAGTTTTACTACTGTAAACCAAGTGCTGAATCAGGTTTTTCTTACTCGGAAAGAATCATAACACCAATTTATAACCTATTTTCTTCAGTTCACTCTAACTCCTTTGACTTCTTAGGAGGCAAGAGTGTGGGTCTTATTTTCAAGTAGTCAAACTATTTTTTAAAAATTTGGTTGAGGGATGCCTGGGTGAGTCAATTAGGCATCTGACTTCAGCTCAGGTCATGATCTTGGGGTTCATGAGTTAGAGCCCCATGTCAGGCTCTGCTGACAGCTCTGAGTCTTGAGCCAGTTTAGGATTCTGTGTCTCCCTCTCTCTGCCCTTCCCCCACTCATGCCCTGTCTATTTCAAAAATAAATGAACATTAAATTCTTAAAAATTTTGGTTGATAAACAGTATGTCATAATGATGAGAACCATAAACTTCAACAGAAATGTGAAAAATTCCAAAATAGTGGGTGTTTGAACATAAACATAGGTGAGGAATTCAAAACCAGGTTATTATTTTAACAAAACCAGGTTAATATTTTAGCAAAGGCAGTGTTCCAGAGCTATATTAAGTCTAGGAAATATGCATAAAAGTAAACACAAAGTAATAGAGCACCATATATATATATATATAATCTTTGCTAGATGAAACTAAACATAAATTTTTTTCCAAATTTTGATTTAAAATTTATTTTACCTATAATTGTAATTCCTTTTTACAGTTTTCTTTTTACCAGCTAGTAATATAGACAGTGTTCATGTACATTTTGAATGCCAGTACTCTATTTTTAAGTATTTTACATTTTCAAGGAAGTAAACTGGAATTTACTAATGAGCAGCCTAGTTTTGAGGCAGCAGTCATAAGCAAAAGCTAAGTGGGTTCTTTGGTGCTAAGAGCTAGGGAATAACAGGAATCAACTTTCTGTTGTCTGTAACCCCAGGAGACTGTAAACAAAGAGTATTACAGAGGGACAAATAAGCATTAGTGTTCCTGGGCACATCCATGGGCAGGTTTAGTGACTAAGCTATTTGAATGTGAGGCTCAGGATTTCTCTACATTTACTTGGTAGATTAGAATTCAGGAAAGTGTTGGGATGCCTGGGTGGTTCAATTGGTTGGGTGTCCAACTCAGGTCATGATCCTAGGGTCGTGGGATCAGCTCCATATTTGTCTCTGTGCTGAATGTGAAGCTTGCTTGAGATTCTCTCTCTCTGTCTCTCTCTCTGTCTCTGTCTTTCTCTCTCTGCCTCTCTCTCATACACATGCTCTCTCTCTCTCAAATAAAAAAAGAAAGAATTCAGGAAAGTGTCCACACTTCTCAAAAGCAAACCTGATGGATCTCTGGGGAAGTTGTGGGACAGGGAATTGTCAAATGGGATTTTAGTTTTTTTCTGTACTATCTTATTGTTTATAAGGAGATTATATTCATATACTAAACTGATTATTAAAAACTCACTTTAAAAAAGGTTAAAAAAAAGAGCTACTAATAGTTGAGAAATCATATATGTTTAGGTTTATGAACTTGTACCTTCTCAGGGTAATTGATTCCTATTTAAACAGCATGTTTGTTTGGCATTATTGAAGAGGATATAAAGCCACTCTAGGGGTCCAAATGGAATGTGAGTAAAACTAGACCAGCCATTAGGCTAACCAGGAAGCTGGAATTTGTGCGAGCCCACTTACTGGGTGAAGGAAGGCAAGCTACTTAAACTCTACCTGCCTCAAATTTTCTCAGCAATTCAATGGGAGGTTATGCTGCTTTTTCCTTGCAGAAATGAAATCAAAATTAATTTTAAAGGGAGAGAGAAAAAAAGAGAGATGTATTCAGAAGTAAATTAAAGATTAGAACCTTGAGATTGAGGAGTATAGCTTACTCATGAGTGTCTCTACTCTCCCAGCATACATGGCAATGGAGCCTGACCCATGGTCACTGTTGAACTGAACTTTGGATTTCTGAATCTACAAGATAAAGATCAATTTGTAGACGAATCCAGCAGACCTTCAAAGCGTCATCTCTGCTCTCTCCTATCCTCTTCACCCCTCTATTTCTGTATACAGTTGGTTTGCCCTATCATCAATGCATGCACTGATGCCTATTCCTACTTCTGGAACTGCCAAACACTTTTTTAAAAAAATTTAGTTTATTGTCAAGTTGGTTTCCATGTAACACCCAGTGCTCATCCCCACAAGTGCCCTCCTCCATGCCTATCACCCCTCTTCCCCTCCCCCCCATGCCCATCAGTCCTCAGTTTGTTCTCAGCATTCAAGAATCTCTCATGGTTTGCCTCCCTCTCTCTCCCCCACTATTTTTCCCCTTCTTCTCCCCCATGGTCCTCCGTTAAGTTCCTCCTAATCCTCCTATACGTGCAAACATATGGTATCTGTCCTTCTCTGCCTGACTTATTTCACTCAGCATAACACCCTCAAGTTCCATCCATGTTGCTACACATGGCCAGATTTCATTCTTTCCCATTGCCATGTAGTATTCCATTGTATAGATAAACTACATCTTGATCCATTCGTCCGTTGATGGACACTTAGGTTCTTTCCATGTTTTGCCAAACACTTTTTTCTGTATGTGTTTGGACTGACTCAAATGTCACCTCATCTCTGAAATTCCCTCTTACTGTCTCCTGGGCAGAGTTATTGTCCTAGCATTATATTCCTAAGCATTTTATCTAGTATCTTTCATATTATAATTTTTATGTTGGTCTCCCCACTGGCTGAGAATTCTTCGAAAGAGAGTTAGTGACTTATTTATCATTTTATTCTCAAAGTCTAGCATGTGCCTGGCACTTAGCAAATACAAAGTAATTTTAAAAACATTAATTGTTAATGTGAATTTTACCTTAAGCATAATCTGTCACCATAGGGCACAACAGGGCTATCAACTGATTAAATTAAACAAATAAAAAAACCTTTTCCTTTCTCTACTTTTTCACCAAGAATAAAAATTAAAATCAAATAATATAATACACTTTAGATAAATATTTTTTATGCACTTAAGGCATTATAAACTTCATGCATTTTTTATATGATTTCCAAGTACAGCATCAGCATCACTTGGGAACCTATTAGAAATGTAAATTCTTGTGCCCCATCTCAGACTTATGAAATCAGAAATTCTGGGCATAAAGTTCAGTAATCTGTGTTTTAACAAATGCCCCAAAGATGATTCTGTTGCATTCTTTAAAAAAAAAAAAAAAAAGTTTATTTATATTTGAGAGAGAGGCAGAGAGAGAGAGAGAGCTTGAGCTGTCAGGGAGCAGAGAGAGAAAGAGAGAACCCCAAGCAGACTTGATGCTGTAGTGCAGAGTCCAACTTGGTGCTTGATGTCACAAACTGTGAGATCATGACCTCAGCTGAAATCAAGAGTCAGATGCTTAAGTGACTGAGCTGCCCCGGTGCCCTGACCAAGTGTAAGTTTCTTAAGCTTTTTTATTTGTTCTAGAACAACATTTCTCAGATTTTAGATGTAGCAGAATTGCGGCTTCTGGATGGCTCAGTTCATTAAACGTCTGACTCTTGGTTTCAGCTCATGTCATGATCCCAGGGTGATGGGATTGAGCTCTGCATTGGGCTGAGCATGGAGCCTGGTTAGGATTCTACCCCTCCCCCCCAATTTCTACCTTTCCCTCTGCCCTTCTTTCCTTCTTGCACTCTCACTCTCTCTCTCTTAAAAAACAAAACAAACAAACCCCTACACTTGGTGAACAACTGTTTTTATGTAATGAGAAATAAATCTTGCTTGCTTAAGACAATACAGTTTCTAGCATTTCTTTTAGGCTTTTTCTTGGAATTTTACACATTTTTCATAAATGATAAAATGACACATTTGTTTTCAAATTCTAGCATTTCAAAGAAATTAGGAAAATATCCCATTTGCAATTGCACCCAAAATAGTAAAATACCTAGGAATAAACTTAACCAAGGAGGTAAAAGACCTGTACTCTGAGAACTATAAAACATTGATGAAAGAAATTGAATCTTTCCAAGCAAATGGAAAGATATTCTATGCTCATGGATTGGAAGAATGAATATAATTAAAATGTTCATACTACCCATAGCAATCTACAGATGTAATACAATCCCTATCAAAATATCAATGGCATTTTTGACTATGCTAGAACAAAATATTCTAAAATTTCTATGGGACCACCAAAGATCCTGAAAGCCAAAGCAATCTGAAAAAGAAGAACAAAATTACTCCAAAGCTGTAGTAATCAAAATGTATAACTGGTACAAAAAATAGACACAAAACTCAGTGAAACAGAATAGAGCCTAGAAATAAACCCATGACTATATGATAATTAATCTTCAACAAAGGAGGCAAGAATTTGCAATGGGAAAAGGTCAGTCTCTTCAACAAATGGTGTTGGGATAACTGGACAGTTACATACAAAAGCATGAAACTGGACCACTCTCTTACACAATACACAAAAATTAACTCAAATGGATTAAGGATCTAACTGTGAGATCTGAAACCATAAAAATCCTAGAAGAGAGCACAGACAGTAATTTCTCTGATATTGGTCATAACAACATTTTTCTAGGTATGTCTCCTGAAGCAAGGGAAACAAAAGCAAAAATAAACTATTGGGACAATATAAGATTAAAAAGCTCCTGGACAGTGAAAAAAACAATCAACAAAACTAAAAGACAACACTCTGAATGGGAGAAGATATTTGCAAATGATATATCCAATAAGGGGTTAGTATCCAGAATACACAAAGAACATATATAACTCAACACCAAAAAACTTCCACAAATAATCCATGTAAAAAATGGGCAGAAGACATGAACAAACATTTCTCCCAGGAAGACACAGATGGCCAACACACACACGAAAATATGCTCTACATCACTTATCATCAGAGAAATACAAATCAAACCACAATGAGATATCGCCTCACACATGTCAGAATGGCTAAAATTAAAAACCAAAAAAACAAGAAGTAGTGGTGATGATGTGGAGAAAGGGGAACCCTCATGCACTGTTGGTGGGAATGCAAACTGATACAGCCACTGTGAAGAACAGTGTGGAGGTTCCCCAAAATTTTTTAAATAAAATGACCATATATTAAAGTAATTCCACTACTGGATATTTACTCAAAGAACAAGAAAATACTGTTTTGAAAGGATATATGCACCCCAATATTTATTGAAACATTATTTACAGTAGCTAAATTATGGAAGCAGCCCAAGTGCTCATCAATAGATGAATGGATAAAGAAGATATGGTATATTAGACAATGGAATATTATTCAGCCATAAAAAGAATGGAATCTTGCCATTTGCAACAATTTATGGGGTATAATGCTAAGTGAGATAAATCAATGAGAGAACAACAAATACCATATGATTTCACTCACATGTGGATTTAAGAAATAAATGAACAAAGGAAAATAAAGAGACAAACTGAAAAACAGACTCAACTATAGAGAACAAACTGATGGCTACCAGAGGGAAGGTGGGGGGGGGGGGATGGGTGAAATAAGTAAAGGAGATTAGGAATACAATTATCATGATGAGCATTGAATAATGTGCAGAATTGGTGAATCACTATATTGTACACCCACAACTAATATAACACTATGTTATGTCAAAAAATTCCAATGTTTCTTATACCAAAGTCCTTTGTATTTTTGAGTGTCTGTAAATTCTAAGAGAATTTTAATGTTCTGATTTTTTTAAAAGTTTATTTCTTTATTTTGAGAGAGAAGAGAGAATGAAAGGGGAAGGGGCAGAGAGAGAGAGAAAGCAAGAGGGGAAACTGCAGAGAGAGAGAGAAGGAAAGGGGCAGAGAGGGTGGAGGAAGAGGCAGAAAGGGAGGGAGGGAGGGAGAGAGGGAGAGGGGGAGAGAGAGAGAGAGAGAGAGAGAGAGAGAGAGAGAGAGAGAGAGAATCCCAAGCAGATTCCACACTTTCAGTGTGGAGCCTGATGTGGGGCTCAAACCCATGAACTGTAAGATCATCACCTGAAGGGAAATCAAGAGTCAGATGCTTAACTGACTGAACCAGTCAGGTACCCCAAAGTTCTGAGTTTTCATTTCAGTGATTTAAAAAATTATTTTCACACTTAAGACAAAATATCTCGTTTGCAGTGATAGTTTACAATTTCAAGCAAGTGAGATTTTAGTTTCTTAAGTGAGAGTTTCTCAAATTCTGGTTGTTGCATATATTCTAAAGCATAGTGGTTAAGAACATGGACTCTAGGGCTTGACTGTTATTTAGGTTCAACCTTAGGTATTACCTAAATGTAGGATTTGGGCAAGTTACTTAACTTTTCGGAGCCTCCATTTACTTATTTGTAAAATGAAGACCGAGATTATATGTAACAGTATTTATCTCATGGGGGTGTTCTGAAGAGTAAATGTTCCAAGAACCATGTCTAGCACATAATAAGTACTCAATAAACATTAACTATTATTATTCTTCTTAGAAATTTGTAAAGCAGTTAGGATTCTGTTGGGTTGCAAGTAATGGGACTATTGGACTCTTAATTTCCTATTGCTGCTATAACAAATTGCCATAGATTTAATGGCTAACAACAACACAAATTTATTATTATTATTTTAATTTAAAAATTTTTAATGTTTATTTACTTTTGAGAGAGGGAGAGAGACAGACAGACAGACAGTATGAATGGAGGAGGGGCAGAGAGAGAGGGAGATGCAGAATATGAAGCAGTCTCCAGGCTCTGAGTTGTCAGCATAGAGCCTGACACGGGGCTCGAACCCACAGACCATGAGATCATGACCTGAGCTGAAGTCAGATGCTTAACCGACTGAGCCCACCCAGGAGCCCCACAAATTTATTATTTTATACTTTAGGGATCAGAGTCCAAATGGGTCTCACTGGGCTAAAATCAAGGTGTTGGCAGGGGTATTGCTAAGGACTGAATTCCCCACTCCCGCCCATTCATATATTAGAGCTGTAACCCCCAATGTGATGGTATTTGGAGATTATGGCCTTTGGGAGCTAATTAGGATTTGATGAGATTATGAGGGTGGGGCCGTCATGATTTGGTTAGTGCTCCTATGAGAAGAGAGCTTGCTTCCCTTCTGTGTCATGTGAGGACACAGCAAGAAGGTGGCTTTTTAAAAGCCAGAAAGCCAGGAGCCAAATTTGTTGGCACCTTGATCTTCAATTTCCTTGCTTCCAAATCGTAAGCAAGTCAGTTTCTGTTGTTTAAGCCACTCAGTCTATGGTATTTTATTATGGCATCTTTTAAAAAATTTTTTTTAATGTTTATTTTTAGAAGAGAGAGAGAGACAGCGTGAGCAGGGGAGGGTCAGAGAGAGAGGGAGTCACAGGCTGAAATAGGCTCCAGGCTCTGAGCTGGCAGTCAGCACAGAGCCCAACGCGGGGCTCGAACCCATGAACTGCGAGATCATGACCTAAGCGAAAGTCAGACGCTTAACCGACTAAGCCACCCAGGTGCCCCGATTATGGCTTTTTTTAAAAAAAATAGTTAATGTTTTATTTATTTCTGGGAGAGAGAGACAGCGTGAGCAGGGGAGGGTCAGAGAGAGAGTGGGGGGGGGGAGACAGAATCTGAAACAGGCTCCAGGCTCTGAGCTAGCTGTCAGCACAGACCCCAAAACAGGGCTCAAGCTGACGACAGGGCTCATGCTGATGAACCGAACCATGAGATCATGACCTGAGCTGAAGTCGGACACTTAACCGATGGAGCCACCCAGGTGCCCCTATTATGGCATCTTGAACTGACTAACCTAACTTTCTAATGGCTCTAGGAGAAAATGTATTTCCTTGCCTTTTCCATTTCTAAAGGCCACTTGCATTCCTTGGTTAGCGGCTTCTCCCTCTATTTTCTTTTCTTTCTTAAAAACTTTTTAATGTTAATTTATTCTTGAGAGAGCACAGAACATGAGCAGGGGAGGGGCAGACAGAGAAGGAGACACGAGTCTGAAGCAGGCTCCAGGCTCCAAGCTGTCAGCATAGAGCCCAATGCGGGGTTTGAACTCACAAACTGTGAGATCATAACCTGAGCTGAAGTCAGGCACTCAACCGACCGAGCCACCCAGGTGCCCCTCCTCCCTCTATTTTCAAGCCAGCAGCACTGCATGTTCTAGGCTCTCTCACTTGGACTTTTCTGCTTCTCTTTTCCACTTTTTAAAAAAAGTTTATTTATTTTTGAGAGAGAGCATGCACACATGTGGGTGCTCAAGATTGGAGGAGAGGCAAAGAGAGAGAGAGAGAGAGAGAGAGAGAGAGAGAGAGAGAGAGAGAGAATGAATCCTAAGCAGGCTCCGTAAGCCTAACGCAGGGCTTGATCCCATGAACTGTGAGATCACGACCTGAGCCAAAATCAAGTCAATGCTCAACTGACTTGAGTCATCCAGGTGTTCCTCTCCCATCCACTTTTACAGACCCCTGGGACATTGGATCCACCTGGATGATCCAGACTGCTCTTACTTTGAGGTGAATTGATTAGCAACCTTAATCCTACCTGCAACCTTAATTTCCCATTCACATTGTGAGTATGTAACATAACATATTCACAGGTTCTTGGAATCAAGATGTGGACATCTTTGGGGAGCCATTATTTTGGCTACCGCATGGTCAAATAAGGGTTTGAACCTTAAGTACATCTGTTGTTTACTTAAGAAGTTTGGAAATAGGAATTTCTAACATTTCTTTAGCAGTTAACTATATCACCCCGAACTCATGCTCTTTCTTTTCCACCTAGTTTGTTAGCTTCTCATCCTCATATTTGTCACCTCATGGTCAAAAGATGGTTGTTGAATGTCTGGGCATCAGCAACATACTCAAAACGGGAAAAGGAGAGAGGCAGTGACAGTCTATTCTCCTCTCAGGTCTGCTCTTCGAATCAGAAAGCAAACAAATTTTTCTAGAATCCCTCCAGCAAACTTGCCCTAATGAGATCATGTGGCCATCTCTAGCTGCAAGAGAATCTGGAAGAATGGGCATCTGGCAAAGGAGAATTAGACTGTCCGGATTAACTTAGACCATTTATAATTCATTGATGGGGCTGGACACATCGTCTTCCCAAACAAAATCAGAGTTCTTTTAGGAAAAGTGAAATGCAAGTGTGCTGTGCATGGAGGTGAAGGTAGTGGCTATTAAACAGGCAAATGACATTGTCTATTAGCCTTTGAGAATCTTTTCCCTTTAAAGAAATGTTTTCAGGGTGCCTGGGTGGCAAAGTCGTTTAAGTGGTGGACTCTTAATTTCTGCTCAGGTCATGATCTCAAGGTTAGTGAGTGTACAGATGCTGCTTGGGATTCTCTCTCTTTCCCTCTCTCTCCCCCCTTCTCTCTTTCCCTCTTCTCTCTACCCCTCTCCCACACATGCATGCTTGCATGCTCTCTCAAAATAAATAACAAAAAAAAGAGAAATGTTTTCATTTGAGAAGCAATGCAGTATTTCTAGAAGCTTCAAAGTATTTAGTTACAGGGGTGTCTGGGTGACTCAGTCGGTTGAGCATCCAACTTCAGCTCAGGTCATGATCTCACAGTTCATGGGTTTCAGCCCCACTCTGGGCTCTGTCCTGACAGCTAGCTCAGAGCCTGGAGCCTGCTTCGGAATTCTGTGTCTCCCTCTCTCTCTGACCCTCCCCTGCTCACGCTATCTGTCTCGCTCTCTCAAAATAAATAAATAAATAAATAAACAAACAAACATATACAAAGTGTTTAGTTACAAAATTTATTTTTCTAAATTACATTAAGAAAACTTCAGAAGAGTAACACTGTGCTTTTATTTATTTGCTTATGTACTTATTTTTATTTATTTTGAGAGAAACAGAGAGAGAGAGTGCATGCATGAGTGGGGTAGGGGCAGAGAGAGAGAGGGAGAGGGAGAATCCCAAGCAGGCTGTGTGCTGTTGGCACAGAGCCCAATGTGTGGCTTGATCTGAGGAACCGGGAGATCATGACCTGAGCTGAAATCAAGAGTAGGACATTTAACTAACTGAGTCACCCAGGCACCCCTAAACAAACACTGTATTTTTATTTATTTCATTCATTTTTTAAATGTTTATTTTTGAGAGAGAGAGCATGAGCTGGGGAGGGCAGGGACAGAGGGAAACAGAGGATCCGAAGTGGGCTCTGCACTGAGATTGGAGAGCCCGATATGGGACTTGATCTCAGGAACTATGAAATCATGACCTGAGACAAAGTTAGACACTTAATAGACTGAGCCACCCAGGCGCCCCACAAACCCTGTATTTTTAAAACTTGTACATACGTTTCATGATCACTATGGAAAAATTAAGCAGTCTTTTCAATATCTATTTTTTCATCCAATTGAACATGTAGCTAATGGCTTAGACGAATGGGGCTGAAGTTCAATGAGGTTAAAAATGTGCTCCTTTTGGCACACATGACTTCCATAATAGTATTAATTCTGTCAAATTTATGAAAACTATGCTTTATTATCAGAACTTTAATTTGTTCTCTATTCAAATTTTCTAAACTAAGAAAAGCAATCTATAATAAAGTTTCCCTGTAATTGCATGAACAAACTGCAATGTACTGATAATCACAGTGATGCTCCTGAAACAGAAATGTTGGCTGGCAGATGCTTCTGAATTGAATATCACCCTAAGTATTTTTTCGCAATGTATGAAATTCCAGTTTTGATGTATACTCACCATACTATTTACTTACATAATTAATTCAATAAATATTTATTGTGGGCCAGGCACTGCTCCAGAAACTGAGATCATAGCAGTGATGAAAAACAAGAAGAGGTTCTTTCTGCTCTGTTTAGTCTGGTTAGAATAATCCAAGAAACACAAATAAAACTCAAGATATATTTGTCACATTGTCAATGGTGGAATGCTCTCATATGCTTTCTAAATTGGTGCACTCTTTTTTTTTCTTTTATTTGTTTATTGTTTATTGCCAAGTCGGTTTCCTTGTACACTCTTTCTGAAGGTAAATTTAACTGTATGTATAAGTTAAGATGTCTGTGTACTTTGACCCGGGGATTTTGCTTTTAGGAATCTCTTGTGATTAAAGAATCAGAAACTCAGATGATATTCAACAAGTTCAATCACTACATTATCTAAACAAGTGAAAAGTTTAGAAATAAATATTCACCAATAGGAAATGGTTAAATAATTTCTATACCTTGTACCTATAAGCCTATTTATTGTAAGTCTATTAAAGTGATGTTTTTGATGACAATAAACTATTTGTAAAAAAAAAATTATGTGGAAACTAATTTGACAATAAACTATTTGTAAAAAAAATGTTTTTGAAGCATTTAGTGCTCTCAAAAATACTCAAGTTATTCTGCTAAGAAGGTAAAAATTCTGATTAAAAACTGTATATCTAAAATATTAATAATGTTATTGGTTACAGGTCAAAAGGTACAGACTTACTGAAGATACTGAATAGGGTCAAAATGTATAAACTTGCAGTTACAAAATAAATGTTATGAGGATGTAATGTACAGCATGGTGACTATAGTTAGTGCATATTTGACAACTGCTGAAAGTAGATCTTAAAGTTCTCATCATGAGGAGTGCCTGGGTGGCTTAGTCGGTTAAGCGTCTGACTTGAGCTCAGGTCATGATCTCACGGTTTGTGGGTTCGAGCCCCGCGTCGGGCTCTGTGGGGACTGCCAGCTCAGAGCCTGGAGCCTGTTTCGGATTCTGTGACTCCCTCTCTCTATGACCCTCCCCTGCTCTCTCTCTATGACCTTCCCCTGCTCACGCTGTCTCTCTCTCTCTCCTAGAAATGAATAAAACATTAAAAAAAAAGTTTAAAGTTCTCATCATGAGAACAAAATTTTTATAACTATGCAGGTTAACAGATGTTAACTAGACTTACTGTGGTTGATCTTTTTGCGATATATACAAATACCAAGTCATTATGTTATACACTTGAAATTACCATCATGTTATGTACATTATACCTCAATTAAAAAAATTGTTATTTGGCAAGAAAGTTAACCAAAATGCTGGTGTAATTAAAAAAAATAAAAAGAAAGAAATCCATAGTCTGGGAGTTGCCCAGAGAACCACAGCCAGGTATGGGCAGCCAGCAGCCCTTCCAAGATTGTTTATCTTAATTCTCTTGAGAACAAGAAATGCATGTTAGGATATTTTTTTAAATGTTTGTTTATTTTTGAGAGAGAAAGAGCCAACAAGGGTGCATGAGCAGCAGAGGGGCACAGAGAGAGGGGGACAGAGGATCCGAAGTGGGCTCTGTGTTGACAGCAGTGAGCTGGATGAGGGGCTCCACCTCACGAACCCTGAGATCATGATCTGAAGTTGGATGCTTAACTGACTGAGCCACCCAGGTGCCCCTCTTTTTGTTTTAAGTGATTATTTATTTGAGAGAGTGAGAGGGTGAGAGAGCACAAGCAGGGAGGGGCAGAGAGAGAGAGGAAGAGAGAGGGAGAGAATCACAAGCAGTCTCCACACTTAGCACAGAGCCCAATGTAAGGCCTGATCCCAGGACCAATGAGATCACAACCCAAGCCAATATCAAGAGTCTGGTACTTAACTGATTAAGCCATGAAAGTGCCTTTTTTTTTTTTGTTGTTAGTTTAAACAAAGCATTCCCTACTTTGTGGGATTTTTTAAAGTTCTATAACTTTGGGAGAGAGGAATCCATCCATTGTTCTGACAACGGCCATGCTTTGTAGTAAAGCAAAAGAAACACCCAGAATGTTAACAGAATTTATCTCTATGAAGTAGAAGTACAGATTTTTTTACCCTTGCTTTTCTGTATTTTATAGATTTTCAGTAAAGAGAAAGTATTATTCTTATAATGAAAAGCTTTATTTTAATAAATCTGTCACATGAGCTCAAAAAAGTCTCCATGTGAAAAAAAAAGTCTCCATTACAGATTTATAAAATAACACAAACTTAATTAACTGAGTATTAACATAATAGAATTAAAGCATGAGACTCCTTTACTATGTTAAGTCTAAAAAAAAAAACCCTCAAAAAAACAAAAAACATTCTTGTTTATTTGCATGGTGGGTCACTCTTTAATTTTCCAAGTTTTTTACAATGAGGATATTTTTTACAGTTGGAAAAAATGTATTATTTTTAAAGGGTTGTGATATTCATTGGGAGACTATAAGCAACACATATGCCCATGGACATTTCATGTACTTCATTAAAAACCTAACCTAAGCTAGTTTGGCTACTCTAAGAAAGAATATGATTATGTTCTTAAGTATACATGCAGTATAAACATCAATACAGAATTTGGAATTAAAATACTCTATTTATCCAGTATTTTAAAACAAATTCAACTTAGAGACTTAAAAATACTAGGGTATCACCTCTCTTTAAATGTAGGTGTGTTAGAGCAATTGTCGACTTTGTACCTGGGAATTGTTGGTTGTTTCTGTATACCAAGTAAAACATTAATTCCTGATTTTTTGCAACAACTGGAAGTAAAGCAAGCTACTGGCTATTTGGAGAGCAAGGAAAATGAAGCTCCCTATTTTCACAGTAGATGCATTTACAGCAAAAGCATTTCGTGGGAACCCTGCTGCTGTCTGTCTTCTGGAAAATGTAAGTACTTAGTTTTGAAGTGCAGTGCTTGAAATTCTAGATTCCCGTAGAATGAAATATTTCTTAAAAAGAAAAAAGCAATCAGACCCACCTGTTTGTCTTTGGTGAGTGTTCTTTGTCAAATGATAGATATCAGCAATGTTTATGTCTGCAAGTTGATTTTGACCAATTTATATGATGAGAATGCCTACACCCAGATGCTTTAAGTCTAGAAAAGTAAAGACTTATGTAAGGAAGAACTAGAACCTATTTTTTAAAAAAAGATATAGAGCTCTTTTTTAGCCATCAGGCTTTCATTTACTGAGCACCGAATGAGAAGGCAAAGAAATTAGTTGAGTTTTATGTGACTGGACATGGCTGATATTATATTTAACATAAAAGATTTTAGCTGGATATCTTTAACCTTAGCTATAGTTCAGACAATTAGAAATTCTTTTCAGGACCAAGCAAATGAAACATTTTGCAGGGAACTGAGTAATTAAGTAGAAAGAAGGAATTAAGCTCTAATGTAGGGAGAACTTTTTTCTTGAAAGCCTCATTAAAAAAAAAAGTTTATTCATTTTGGAGAGAGAATGGGGGGAGGGGCAGAGAGAGAGGGACAGAGGATCGGAAGCAGGCTCTGCCCTGAGAGCAGAGAGCCCCATACAGGGGCTCAAACTCATAGGTTCAAACCCAATGAACCAGGAAATCATGACCTGAGCTGAATTTGGATACTTAACCACCCAGGCGCCCACTGAAAGTCTCATTTTAAAAATAGCTTTTGATTAGGATGAGTATTAACAGAATAGTTAAATATTCACTGACCTTCAGTGCTTTGTGTTGGTATCTGGGTATTAGGAAACAGCCAAGGAGCCCTTCCCCTCAGAACAGTAAGTGCAGGAGTAGATTGTCTGAGAATTACTTCGAAAACACAGTAAGCATTTGAGGATCTTAGATAAGTTTTACTAAGCTAGGCCAAGTGTGTGTTGGGACACTTCAAGTGCAGTGAGTGTCAAACTGCATATTAAAAGCACCTAAGGAGCTTTAAAATTCCTATGCCCAAGTGCATCCCAGAATCTCTATGGGTGGAACCCAGGCAGCACTGTTTTTTAAAGCTCCCCAAGTGATTCTAGTGCGCTCTCAAGATGAAGAATGGCTGGGGTTTTACTGAAATGGGTGAATGTTGCTGATAGAGTTCTTAGCACACTTGGTACACGTTCTCCCTCAAGCAGAGCAGCAAAACGGTGATGAAAAGTTCTCATCTTATCCTTAAGGGTATATTCATTATACAACCTTGCAGCTGGCATCTTCCGACCATAAAATGTAGGGAGTAATTAAGTTAATAGGCTTTACCAAGTAACACAAGAGCTTGGGAGGATTAGTGAGAGAATGATTAGCAACCACATTCTAAATCATGAACTTTCTTTAGAAATAGTTTGGCAAACAACTTCATGTCAAGGAATTGTGGAAATGAATGAAATTGCTTAAGAGGCTTAGTATATTTGCTGCATGTTTTCATGTAATCTCTTTGAAGAGTTCTGAAAATAGTTTCAAATGATTTAGGTACTCAGTTTTCACCAGATGAAAAGAGCTAGCATTATTCTTCAATTTATTCCTTTTACTTCCAGTACACTCACGACACACCAGAGCCTTTCTCTCTTCAACTATCTTTTACATGTTTTTTATATATTTGGCAAAACCAGGACATAAAAATTTAATCAAAGAACTTAGCATAGTCCAAAGCAATATGCTTCAGGAAGGAATGAAGAAAGAAAAAGAAAATAGGGAAGTCTATGATTCAGGGATGCTCTCTAAAGAGTCTCCCAATTCACTTCCGGGCTTTGGACCTGTGGGACCAGGCTAATTTGGTGGCCTGTCAGGGACAACTGAATAGATATCTAAAGAATAGTTTGCTAGTTTTCTATTCTGTGGTCATGAGAATCCTGTTCTCCTGGAGGCTAATTTGGCACTTTTCCCAATTCATAAGCCAATATAAATTAGAGTGGAAGTATAGACTGTGGTTTATGCCCTTGGATTCTTTTACCCACGGTTGGACACAGTAGACACCTGAAACACCTAAAGAGAACACAAGTAAACTTAGGAAGATATTAGAGATAAATAACTGTTAAACCTTATAATGTTTCCCACAGTTTGATCAGTGTTTAGCCCGTCATTACTGTATTCTACAAATATTTGTCCACATCTACCATGAGCCAGGCTTTGGGGTAGGGATAGGAAGTACAAAGATGAGTGAGTTTGCCTCCCCTTGGGGTGCTCAAAGTCTAGTGGAAGAAACAGTCATATAAACCTTATCATTATTCAGTAGTTACCACAAAGGCTAAAAGATCTAATGGTACAAGAGGGACTCAGAACAGAACAATGTTGGATTTTACAGAAGGAAATCCAACTACTTAAAAATCACTACCTCAGATTTTAAGTGAAGGTCAACTTTAAAAATTTGACTGAGATGAGACTAATCATAAAAAACTTGGTGGACAAACTAAAGACAAAGTAATTGCTCTTTAAGCCGTTTGAATACTTTTTTTTTTTTAGTATTTTTATTTATTTCTAGGAGAGAGAGAGAGAGAGAGAGCGTGAGCAGGGGAGGGTCAGAGAGAGAGGGAGGTACAGACTCCGAAATAGGCTCCAGGCTCTGAGCTGGCAGTCAGCACAGAGCCCGACGCGGGGCTCGAACCCACGAACCACGAGATCATGACCTAAGCGAAAGTCGGACGCTTAACCGACTAAGCCACCCAGGCGCCCAAGCCGTTTGAATACTTGATAAAAGACTTTTGGAAGGAAAGGAAAGCAAAAAAAAAAAAAAAAAAAAAATTCTGGGAAACAACATTCCAAGATCTTCTAGAATATTCTAAAGTTTCTTTTGTTTTCCTTTCTGGACAAGACCATTTTTAAAATTTTCAATGAGTTATTTTTAATACTGTATACTAACTGAAAATAAAAACAGATTAAGGGCTAAATGTAATATGGAACAGATATTTGAAAAAAGTATTTAAAAACCTTAAAAATTTGACGGTGTCCTCAAATGCTGGAGAATCAATTTGACAGTAAAGATCATATAGAGGTATGAAAATGTATAGAAACAATATTTTTGAAAATGCAACGTATTTTACTTTAATAGCTGTATAACAACTACAGGAATTCATGACCAACTACTTGAATGGGTCAGAGGGCTAGGGTAGTGATAAGGGGTGATATGCTATTTATTCTTCTGTAAAACAGTGTTAATGAAAATAACATCAACAGGGGTGGAGAGCCCATAATTATTATCCTTCATATTCTAACAAAGCCTCAAGTTTTGTTGTTGTTGTTCTTGTATATATGCGTGTATGTGGGTATATGTTTAGGGTGGGGTTTGTCAACAGTGGCAGAATCAGGTAGTTCTTTGTTGGGAGAAGCTGTCATCTGCAATGTTGGCGTATTCTTGGCTTCTACCCACTAGATGACAGCAGTCTTCTCTTCTCCCCATCATGACAATAAAAAATTGTCCCCAGTTGAAAACCACTGTTTCAGAAGATCTTTAAACAGTGGTTTAATATTTGCTTTGTTTTGGGTTTTTAAAAGTTTTTCTTTTTAATTTTTAAAAATGTTTTATTTATTTCTGAGAGAGAGAGAGAGAGGGGCGCCTGGGTGGCTTAGTCGGTTAAGCGTCCGACTTTCGCTTAGGTCATGATCTCTCGGTTCGTGGGTTCGAGCCCCGCGTCAGGCTCTGTGCTGACTGCCAGCTTGGAGCCTGGAGCCTGTTTCAGTCTGTGACTCTCTCTCTGACCCTCCCCTGCTCACACTGTCTCTCTCTCTCTCCTAGAAATAAATAAAAAAACATTAAAAAAAAAAAGAGAGAGAGAGAGAGAGAGAGAGACAGTGTGAGCAGGGGAGGGGCAGAGAGAGAGGGAGATACAGAATCTGAAACAGGCTCCTGGCTCTGAGCTAGCTGTCAGCACAGAGCCTGACGCGGGGCTCAAACTCATTAACCGTGAGATCATGACCTGAGCCGAAGTTGGACACTTAACTGACTGAGCCACTCAGGTGCCCCAAAAGTTTTTCTTTCTTTATTTTTTTAGTAATCTCTATACCCAACATGGACTTGAACTCATGACCCTGAGATCAAGAGTCACACTTTTCTTCCAGTTGAGCCAGGCGCCCCTAAACAGCAGTTTATTCTTGAGTTTTCCTGTTAAAATGATCTATTAAAACAACTTTGTTGTATGCCTAGTATATACATTTATTCCAACTCAGCTGGCATCTGTTGGCCACATACCATGTGCTGGACACTATGCTATGGTCAGTATAATAGTCATATGTGTGTGTGTGTGTGTGTGTGTGTGTTCTTATTCTTTTAAACACTAACTCAGTCATTTCCAGGGACAGCAAGGAGGATCGGCTTTGCACTTTCAAAGTGGAATGCTTCGTTTAGTTCCTAAACAACTTGCTATTCTAGTTTTCCTGGTTAAATTTAGAGGGTAACAAAAGCCTCTTTACAGCTTGGTGTTTTATGTATTTAAGAAAAATGAGTATACAGCAATACTGTGTTCAGTTCAGTTTGTGCTTTAACTCATGTGGGGAAGCTTATGACACAGTGGCCATTTCCAAACCTGGTGCCCTTCCTTAGAGGATCACTGGCTCTGTGTGTCTCTACCAGGTCAGAGGCTCCTGGGGTTTCTTGGGAGTTCCAAAGTCATATCTCACTTTTATGCCCAGAAAAAGGATGAAGAGTGCAGAGAAGATTTTTCCAGGTCATTGAAATATTTTCTCTTGCCCAGTATTTGAGGGAAGAGAGAAATGCAAGGCAGGAGATGCTGATATGAGAATTCCTCCTTCACTGGTTTCTAGCACATAATCCTCAGCTTTGGGAGCAATGATTTCAGACAAGTTAAGCCAGATACTGTGCTAAATTGCTTTTTATATGTTATCTCATTTTATCCTTACATCTTCTCTAAGAGTAGGTCTTATTATTCCATTTTACACATGTGAAGACGGAGGCAGAAAAGGGTTATTACCTAAGTGGCTGACTTCAGAATCCCACCCCAGATCTGCCTGTCTGCACAGCCTGTGGTTTTAACCATCACACTCATCACCACACTGGATGTCCTCCCCTTTTATATTCTCCCATGGTACCCCTTACTTCCCATAGGTAGCATGGGAAATTGAAATTCATTCAATGCCTGTCTTCCTCACTAGACTGCACATTCAATAAAATCGTACCCTATTCTAACCTGTTCTATTACACATGGCCTAGCTCATGTCAGGCACTAAATAGCTATCTGTTGAGTGAAAGTAAATCTATTAATTAATTAGATTATGGCAAAAATCTCTAAGAGTTCTAGCTAACTAATAACTACTGATCTTTTATTCTCATTGGTGAGGCAGGGTGGGCAGGGTATGCAAGGTGAGTACCAGCTCTGAGTTCTATGATGGAGCTGGAGGGACTAGGTACCCATAAGAACCATCAGGAACAACCAAAGATGGCCTACCATTTGAGTGCCGCATCGTGGGACATAACTTCAAAATGCAAAATCCAGTTGCCTCAGAAGGAATCTCCTACTTCTTCCTGGATAATTTAGAGCTTTCCATATCAAAGTGTATTTCCTTTGCTGGGACCTATCTACAGCAGAAGCACAAATGAACTGGGAACAATAACAGGACTTTCATGTTTCCATTGTCATGTTTCTAAGCTGCCACAAGATGGGAGTATTTTAAAACTTTGCACTGATTTTCTAATCATTAATGTTTGTGGGCCAAACTGTGATGACACCTCGGCATCCCAATGCAGTACACCTGAACTCAGAATCTCTGTTTTTGCTGTTGGAAATTTAACCCATGAGATTGCCAAAGGGAAATGGATATTAAAGGAAGAGAGTTAACAGTTGTTGGTGTGTAATCTTTATTTGCTGCATTTGAAAATAAACAGCTTTAGTGTAAAATGAAAAAAATTATTAGAAAAATTCAGTATTTTGAATGAATGCAGTCTCTTCTAAAGCTCTCAGAGTTGAAACAACATTAATCTTCTTACGATTCACCACTGCCTTGACCTTTGGTTCCAGTGTAGAAATTCAGCTGCCTGAATTTGAGGGCTGCTTCTATCAAACTTACTACAGTGTCTCTGGTCCCGCAGGCAAATGACAAATGCATTTTAAGTGTCCTGGGACAGAAATTACAGCTACAGAAATACAAATTGCACTTGGTGCAATACACCGAGGTAGAGAGAACTAAAGAGCTGATGGTCAGTGAAGTGTGTGTTCTAGCTGATGTGCAAAAAAGCCCATTTGCAAAGAAATCTATTACCAATAGATGGTGAGCTTGGCTACAATGTGAGATGCTTTAATGCATTTTGAGACTCTTGTGCTAAATGTAGAGGGAAGCAATAGAGAAAGAAAGGAAAGATGAGGACAGGGAGTTTGGCCAGATCAGATAGAGGAAGGACTGGCAGGCATTATAGGTTCCTGCAGCTGCGGAGGCAAATCCAGAAAGACCAGCACAGGCTTTTCTTTATTACCCCTTCAATCATCACGAGGTCTGCACTAGAGAATTAATTGGCTCCCAGTTTCTCTCAGGTGTTGTATGCACAAGACATGTGGGGCAGTTTCCACACAGAACATTCAGTGGAACACAAGAAGTGCTTCTTAACATTGTTGCCTTGTTGGCTGGTGTGCCCAGTAGCTCCCTCCCCTTCCACTCAGGTGGGACTACTCACTCCTTGGGCCCACAGGTATGACAGGTATTCATGCCATTCATTCCTGCCATCCTAATTCTCCTTGTCTCAGCTCACAGAATCCTAGAGTGTCAAAGATTTAACAGACGAACAGAAGTGAGGTCAAGTGACTTGCCCAAGAAGCATCCCCAGTATAAAGCTCTTTGCCCACACTTTCCTGTCCAGCTCACTAAAATCTGTCCTTTTCCTAAGTCTATCTCACAGCTTCATCTTTAAAGCTCTAGAGTATTGGGGTGCCTGGGTGGCTCAGTTGGTTAAGTGTCTGACTTTGGGTCAGGTCATAATCTCACGGTTTGTGAGTTTGAGCCCCATGTCGGACTCTGTGCCTGGGGCCTGCTTTGGATTCTGTGTCTCCCTCTCTTTCTGCCTCTCCCCTTCTCATGCTGCATCTCTCTGTCTCTCAGAAATGAATAAACGTTTAAAACAAAACAAGAAGTCCTAGAGTAATTATCGTCAAAATCTACGTGTCTCAATTACATACTTTCTGGTGTTGCTCATTGTTGCTTTCCGTGTCTGTCTTGATTCCCTGCAAGATGCTCAACCCCTTGAACATGGGGCCATATCTTATACACCAGGGTTTCTCAAACTTTAATATGCACATGGATCACTTAGAGATCTAATAAAAAAAAAAAAAAGGAGATTCCAGGGGCACCTCGCTGGCTCAGTTGGTAGAGCATGTGACTCTTGATCTCAGGATCGTGAGTTTGAGCTACATGTTGGGTGTAGAGATTATTTAAAAATGAAAATCTTTTTTTAATATTTATTTTTGAGAGACAGCGAGAGAGAGCAGGGGGGAGGCAGAGACAGAGGGAGAGAGAGAATCCCTATCAGTGTAGAGCCCAACACAGGACTCAAACTCACGAATTGTGAGATCATGACCTGAACTGAAATCTAGAGTCAGACACTTAACCAACTGAGCCACCCAGGTGTCCCAAAGATAAAAAAAAACTTTAAAAATATGAGGATTCTGATTCAGAAGGTCTGGAGTGGGGCCTGAGACTCTGCATTTCTAACAAATTACTTCAGTAGTGGTGCTGATGTTGCTAGCATAGCACAGCACTTGGTAATTGACTGATTGCTGCTTTCCCTTAGATACATTGCAAGAATCCATCTTCTCTGATAGACATTGGTTTTCCTGTTTGCAGTGTGTTAAAGGGATAATAATCGTTTGTCTTTGTTATGGAGAGGCAGAGAAGTGTGGCTCGTTAAAGCATGGGCTTTGAGCCACTAACATTTATCAAGTACTTACTATGTGTTGGGCACTGTAATGAGCATTTTATGTGCATTATTTGGTTTAATCTTTTTTTTTTTTTTAGTGTTTTATTTATTTCCAGGAGAGAGAGAGAGGCTCAGAGAGAGAGGGACTCACAGGCTGAAACAGGCTCCAGGCTCTGAGCTGGCAGTCAGCACAGAGCCCGACGCGGGGCTCGAACCCACGAACCACGAGATCATGACCTAAGCGAAAGTCGGACGCTTAACCGACTAGGCCACCCAGGCGCCCCTGGTTTAATCTTTTGAAAGAAGATCGTTAACTAAAATACAAAACCATGTTGTTATGTTTGGGTTTTCAGGTAATAAATACCAATTCTTTTTTTTTTAAGTTTATTTATTTATTTTGAGAAAGAGAGGGAGAGATGGTGAGTGGGGGAAGAGCAGAGAGAGAGAGAGAGACAATCCTAAGCAGGCTCCACCCTGTCAGTGCAGAATCTGATGTGGGACTTGAACTCACGAACTGCGAGATCATGATCTGAACTGAAAATAAGAGTCATATGCTTAACCCACTGAACCACCCAGGTATTCCAATAAATACCAATTTCTTAAGTGATTTCTCATTCTATAGGACTACAGAGCATATAGATTTTGACTACAGTGCTCCTTTAAGAAAAGCTTAGTAAGTCCACCAGGATTTTTATATAAGCTGATAGTTTAAAAAATAACCACTGTTTTGTGCCTTATAGGAGTTTATGGAAAGTGTTTCAAAAGAATGTGCATCAACTAAAAGATAATGCATGTTTAATTTGCATAAGTCAGATAAGTGAATTATGAATTTATTAGCATAAAGTTGTAAATCTTACTTCTGGGTTTCGGGGGCTCAAGGATAGTACATTTGGCCAAAGCAAAAATGCATTTATCTTGAGACTTCTTTAGAATTCAAAATCTAACTAGTGAGCATTTGTTGATTAAAAAGTTGATTTTCATTCTCTAAAGGAAAGCTCATATTTCTGATGAATTTTTTTCCTTGAGTTAAGAGGAATGTGTGTGCATATGTGTGTGTATTTTATGTGTCTTTACAGTAACTCTTTCACTTAAGTACACTGCTGTTCTCATTTTAAAGTTTGTTTATTTTGAGATAGAGAGAGAAAATACACATGAGATTGACCAGAAGAGGCACAGAGAGAGAGGAAGAGAGATTCCCAAGCAGCCTCTGTGCTGTCAGTGCAGAGCCCAATGCGGTGCTTGATCCCATAAACACGAACTGTGAGATCATGACCTGAGCTGAAATCAAGAGTTGGATGTTCAACCAACTGGGCCACCGAGGTGCCCCTGTTCCCTTCATTTTAAAGGTGTGGAAACTGAGGCTCCATGAGATTAAGTGACTTGCCCACTCTTGCACTGCTGCTGGGACCTGACCCAGGATACAAATTCACATTATTTTGAAAAATTTAAAAACTTACCGAGAAGTTTGAGAATGGTACAATGAATATTCATATATCCTTCCTTTGGATTCACTGGTTGTTACCATTTACAAAGCCCACACTCTTAACCACTCTACTATTTATTAGGTACATTATGACCTTAGGATATTACATAACCTCTCTGCATTTGATTTCTTTATATGCAAGGAGATAAAATATCTATAGGGAGCCATCAGCACAGAGCCCAACATAGGACTCAAACCCACAAACCATGAGATCATGACCTGAGCTGAAGTCAGACACTTAGCCAACTGAGCCACCCAGGTGCCCTATACTGAGGGTTTTAAAAATGAAGATAAAGCGGATGCCTGGCTGGCTCAGTCAGTAGAGCATGTGACTATTGATATCAAGGTCATGAGTTCAAGCCCCATGTTGGGCACAGAGCTCACATAAAAAATAAAGTAAGAATGAAGATGAAGTGAATAATGTATTCTTTCAGCAAATGTTTATTGAGCTCCTACCATTCTGGGATGAATACAGGGCATTGTTCTAAGCCAGGACAAAGCAAGGTAGCCCACTGTATGCCCACATAATATCCCTTCATAATGTCCCCTCAGATGGTGGGAGACAGACAGTGAAGGGACACTGGGTAAATTCAGGTGGCCTAAGCACTGGGAGTAGACCAAACCTTTAGAACAGTCTGGAAGGTTTCCTGAAGGAGGTAAACTCTGGCCTAAGGCCTGACTTATGAAAGGGAGCAAACCTCTGGCCTAGGCTGGGGGCAAAATGGGCCAGCCTACCCAGAGTGGATGCCAAACATCTTTTTATTCACCAAGAAAGGGAAATTGTGAAGTTTCTTTTTGTGGAGATTGTTTAGAAGAGAGCACATGCTCTCAGACTGGATAAAAGTCTGACTAAAGATAGGCCAGGCCAGTAGGTTTTCCAGTCTGTTCCAGTTCTGAGCATCTACACACTATGAAGGGTGCTACAAGCATAGATTTCTGAGAAACAATCATTGTAAAAGTATCTGGACTTCCTTGGCAATTCTTTCCTGTGAAACATGTAACTTCTAATATTAATAAGCTGTTTTATTAACTAATGGCAGTTGCTGTCCAAGGAAGCCTGATTTGTTTTTCTGGAGTCTCAATAAACTTTTGTTTCTAATTTAGACATTGGAAGAAGACATGCATCAAAAGATTGCAAGAGAAATGAACCTCTCTGAAACTGCTTTTATACGAAAACTGCACCCAACTGACAACTTTACACAAAGTAAGTATGCTTTTTTTTTTAAAGCCAGAATGGTACCAGAAGCTCGTTTTCCAGTGGGGGAATGGCACTTAAGGGAGATGCTCATTAACTATTTGCATGCAGATAGGAGAAGAGCAGGGGAGATTCTGATTTGGTTTTCAGTTCATCTGGGGGAGCAGGTGTTGGGTGATTTGAACATTTCAGCTCCAGGTCAGCACTGGGGAGCCTGAGGATGCTGGTTTCCTTCACTCCTCCTTTTGACTTTTAATCATGCTAGGGAAATATTTAGAAAAGAATAAGAAAATAAAAAATTTGTGACCCACTTGTATGGGAATAATCTTGTTTCTCTTTGGCTTTTCTTCCCCTGAAGATTCCTGCTTCGGATTAAGGTGGTTTACTCCGGCGAGTGAGGTTCCTCTCTGTGGCCACGCTACCCTGGCTTCCGCAGCTGTGCTGTTTTACAAAATAAGTAATGTGATTATCTCTTATGAACCCATCATTTTGCAAATAGCCAATATTTTAAAAAAATTCTCACAAATTCTTAGTGATGAATCAGTGACTGGTATAAAGACATTGCAGAATCTATTTCATGCAATTCATTACACTGAGACAAAAACAGCCCCCAAGACTTTGGCCTTCCTGAATATGTCCCAGGCATGTTGGAAAGCCATGGTCAGTGTTCCCTAGAATCCCATTTTATTTTGAAGAGGAGCTCTCTGGCCTTTGACCAACACAGGGGTGAGCTTGTGAGATCCTCCTCCCCCTCCTTCTGCATCTTCTTGTTCCTCTTGTTCTCCTTCTCCTCCTCATTCTTCTTCTTCTCCTCCTCAACTTTCTCTTCTTCCCCTTCTTCCCCTTTTACCCCTTCCTCCTCTTCTTCCCCTCCTTCTCCTTCTTCTGTAAACTGTATGCCTAATGTGGGGCTTGAACTCAGGACCCCGAGATCAAGAGTCACATACTCTATGGACTGTGCCAACCAAATACCCCTCACAAGAGATTCTTTACTCTGAAGTTTAAAGATTCATGAGCCCCTATATTACATTTACCTTGTGAAGAGATGATGTAGTACCTCAATCCTACCAGTTTTCATCTAGCTACATTTAGTGTAACAAAGGTCAGGGATTTACGGGAATGGGGCAGGGGAGAGATGCCTAGAAATGCCCTGAAAGTGGAGATGGAAGCAGCCATGAATAGGTGTAGACAACAAACAGAAAGTTAAACAAGGAAATACACAGGATCAAAAGACAGAGAGTAATGGTAGTGAGTGCAGAGTTGGAAAAGGAGATTCTCTGGGGAGTTATTTAGATGGAGGTCATAGGCAAGGTGTTATAGGGTAAGTTTCCCCAGGAAGCAGACTCTGAGACACACTGCATGCCAGAAGAACTGTGGGCAGTATTCTTGGGATCAATATTGGTAGGGGAATAAAGAAAGCAGAATAGAACAGAGTGAGAAGGTGAATTGCAAAGTGGTAGCAACAAAGAAAGGCCTGGGCCAAATCCACAGGGAGGTCTAAAGCTGCCAAAGTTCTTCAATTAGTGTAGTTCCAAATAGAAGCAAAGGTTCAGGCCTTCATACCTTTCACTGACCAGCCTCTAATGCCTAGAAAAGAAGCACGACTTTGGGTAAAGTAGCTCTATGCATCCAAGGGCAATTCGCAGAGTGGGACTCAGCTAAGAGCTGTCTGTCACCAACACCCTCCTCAGCCTGGTTGGGGCTGGGTGAAGGGGAAACAACCAAGCCTTCAGGCCGCACCTGAGAGCAGGTACCTCCTTAAATTTGTTCTTCTGTATTTCCTTGCCTCACATAGTCTTTGCCTTGAGAGGGGAAGGTTGAGATTCTGGACAACAGCCTCCACTAGAAAAGGGGACCTTCAGGCTGAAGAATATGAAGCCATTTGTGCAAAGAGCCAGATTGCAAGAAGGAGCCACAGGCAACAGCAAATGAAAATCCCCTGAAGTGCAGCCTGTATACTTGGAGTGGCTGGAGCTTCTTGGGGGTGACTGGCAGGAGATAACATTGAGAGTCAGGTCAAGGCCCCTCTACAATGTAATCCATTACATGTCTTAAAAAGACAATTTTGGTTTCTGTGGATAGGGGACAAGAATGAAGGCAGGTAAATATTCTGAAATATTGTTTAGGAACTCAGTCTTGAAAAGTAGATTTTACTGAAGTTGGATTGAGTGCCTTTTGAAAACCCCACAACAGTTGATGTGAGGCAGAAAGAAATTTGGCATAATAGCCTTTAAATCCCCCAGACGGTGGTCTTAAGGTTGGATAAGTTATGAAAACGTGCTTTGTAAATAATGATGTCTTCCAACGATTATAATGAGGAAAATTAAACTTTGGGATTTAGAGTACAAACTTTATATTCAGTGAAAGTTAATCGACAATGCCAAATTTCCTTACCTTTTAGATATGGTTAAGTTTTACAGAAATATTAAGGGGGAGAAAAGAATTAGATCACAAACCTTTGTTTTCACTAAAAATGTTACCCACAATGAGGTCAGATAAGTAGCCCAAGTTGTGTTAGTAACAGAAGGCTCAATCTTCAAATAATAATTTTATGTATAACTTGGTTTATTTAGGGTAAGCTAGATTTGTTCCTGTTAGACTATTGCTCATAATTTGTATACTCTATTTGTCATGCCTTTAACATATCTTAGACTAGTATTATTTATAACTTTACAGTGCATATTTAAAAATCTCCATTAGAGGGATGCCTGGGTAGTACAGTCAGTTAAGCGTCCCACTTCAGTTTGAGTCATTATCTCACAGTCTGTAAGTTTGAGCCCCGTGTCAGGCTCTGTACTGACAGCTCAGAGCCTGGAGCCTGCTTCAGATTCTGTGTGTCCCCCTCTCTCTGTCACTCCTCCACTCATGCTCTGTCTCTGTCTTTCAAAAATAAAATAAACATGTAAAAAAAGTTAAAAAAATCTGCACTAGAAAACACTATTGCATTCCTATGAGGTAGATTTAATTTTTACCCTTTTACTGATGAGGAAATTGAGCTTAAGGAGGTTAAATAGTTTGCTCAAAGGCACAGTTAGTAAGCATCAAGAAGCTGGCATTTGAAGACTTGCAGTATGACGTTAAGTCCAATCAGTTATATTCTTGGTTCTCAAGTGAGAATCCCGGGAGGGCTTTCTCTACTCTGGACCCCAGTAACCCAAACTCGGACCCCTCCTTATGGGAAAAGGCAGCACTGCCAGGGAATCTAGGAAAACATAATAGTGATAAAAATAGACGTACAAATATATAACAGAGTTTATTTTCCTATTTCTTGATTTCTCCAAATTCTTTGTCATTGACAAAAGACTCTTTTTTTTTTTTTTTTTTGGCCAGAAAATGTGAATAGTACTCTAACCTTTGTCACTCTGAGTGGGGAACTAAAGGCCAGAAGAGCAGAGGATGGAATCATCCTGGATCTTCCTCTTTATCCAACCCACCCCCAGGTCAGCTCTTTCTAATTATTGCCATGAACTGTATACAACTGACAGCTTGTCTGTTTTACAATGGTTTTGTCTTTTCTCCTCATTTAGGACTTCCATGAAGTGGAGGACTTGATAAAGGTTGGTGAAAGGAATTAAACCTAAGCTCATGAGATCTGGTCATTTGTTGTTTGAACACAAAGGATCAGCAGCCTTTGACCCTCAAAGATAGGCCTTCTTCTATCAGTATAAATGTTCCGGTCTAAGCTTGGATGAAGAGTGCACAGGGAATTTGAGGTGTGGATTTTAATACTGAATGTATTTGGTGAGACTGTCTAGCAGTTTCCCTGACTTCATTGTTAGCACTAGCCTCCATGAAGGTAAGGGGAGGACAGATTGCTGTGTGGTGGCCGAGAGAGAAAGGAATGGAAGCTGCCGGGCAGGGCGGCCCCAATTTCTGTGGTGGAGAATGAGGCTGAGGTCAGGGGGCTGTGCTTTGATGGAAGAGGGCAGGAAAGCCTGGGTAACTTGAGAGAGAAGGCAAGATTCATAGGTTGCCTTCCTCAGAAGGTCTGTATAGGGGTGGGTCTTAATAAAAAGAATAACAATAATGATAATAACATTTTGGAGAGTCTCCCCTATGCAGTACCACGTGCTAAGTGTATCACATGCAATATCTTGTAATTCTCACTGTTCCCCAGTGAAATAGGCACTACAGTTGTCCTGTGGAGATGCTAGAGGGCCAGAGCAGTTCTGCATGACCAGCTACTTAGTTTGTAGAGAAGGAAGGGCCTGGTCAGGACTAGGGCAAGAGCTACAGTGACAAAAACAATTCTGTGAAATGGCCTTTGTGCGTACCACTGGGATGTTTCTCATTGAATTTTCAACTACAGCATTTATAATCTCTTTAGTGTCTTATATTGTCTATTTTTAAAAAAGCAGTAGCAAGCATTACAGATTCTGATTTTACACTCAGCCCTACCTGTGGCTTGGGTTTTAGAAGAAAAGCCAAATTCATAAATGGACTGCCTTAAGCATGTTGTCAAGAAAGTGGAAAATATTCACAGCATAGACCTTGTTCATGGTAGAAAGAACTTAACCTGGTATCTTTATTCCTCAGGCTCAGGATTTGTAAAATTGGGCATGATAAAGGGTTAGTTATCATGAATTTTGTCATTTTGTGTTCCTAGAAACTGGCAATAAGATTCTTAGCTGAGAATTAGACTTTCAAATTGACATAAAAATCCATGCAGAGGAAGGCTGAATGATCTTTCCAAGAAATGGAAAGGCCCTAAGAGCAGATGGGATCTGGCTGCAGGAGTTTCCATTTCTAGAGGGATGGATATTATTCAGCTGTGGACACAGGGGCAGACAGTCAAGGCACCACCCAAAGTGGAGGGAGTCTTGGCTTTGGGACCTGAAACATCTCAGTCCCTAGAGAAGGTTAGAGGACCCAAAGTAACCTAATGATGGCCAGATCACTACTGGTAATTCTCACTTGCTTTGCCTATAGCCAGTGGTGGTGCCAAAGGATTACTTGGAGAGGCTTTCCCCTGCTCATAATCTCAGAACTCCAAATCGATAACCAAACACACAAACAATGTTCTAGGATATGAGCAAGATTATGAGCAGTCTTAGGTAGAGCATGAATTAAAGCATCTTTAGTAAATGTTGCTATGTTACTGATCCACAGCACATAATCTAAGTGAAAACAGTGCTTGCTGAACAGAGCAGTGTTAAGATGAGTGGTCTAGTCCACACTTTCATTCAAACTGCTGGCCCTGAGTCCTTGCCATATAGAATCTTCTAGTTGCTGATGCTGGGACTCCACATATATTCTTTCCTTTTTTCTTTTACTTAAAAAAAATTTTTTTTAACATTTTATTTTTTTGAGACAGAGAGAAACAGAGCACAAGCAGGGGAGAGATGGAGAGAGAGGGAGACACAGAATCTGAAGCAGGCTCCAGGCTCTGAGCAGCCGGGACAGAGCCTGATGCGGGGTTTCAACCCACGAATGCGAGATCATGACCTAAGCCAAAGCTGGATGCTCAACCAACTGAGCTACCCAGCTGCCCCACATATATTATTTCATTTAATCATCACAACAATACTAAGAGGTGGGCCCGAGGCTCCTATTTCTACAGACAATAGAAAGTAGTGATTCAGAGCTTTGACTCTAGGGTCCTCAGACTTGGGTCAAGGTGTGTGTGTGTGTGTGTGTGTGTGTGTGTGTGTGTGTGTGTCCCTGTCCCTGGGCCTAAGTCTTCCTCTTTAATTGTGAGGAAAATGCTCACTTGAAGGAGTAGAGTGTGGAGGCACATAGTAATACTTGTGAATGCCTATCTTTGGTTCTCAGAGGGTAAGCTCAATCCCCTTAAAGGTATCTGGTCTCTATGAAACTGGCTTTCCTTGGGCAACACCTTGAGAGCTGAAACTGAACTAAAACTCTTGGGATTGGAGATGTTGGCTATGTCTGGCACACAGGAGATGCTCATGAGAGGTTTTTCCCCCATATATAGGATCAATGATTTGATCCAGAGGGCACTCCTGAAGAGTTTTTGGTCTGTGTCCACAGACTGCCATAGGTGATACACTGGTCCAGGACATCCGCTATTCTCCAGATACCCGAAAGCTCCTTGTCCGGCTCAGTGATACTTATGAAAGGTAAACAAGATTTTTGGCTTTGTCAGCACTTCGGGGAGGGCTGAGAACCCAGATTTATAGCTCTGGTTTTGTCTGGCTGTGCTGTGTCCAGTCAAACCATGATTTATGCCACTTGCTCTTTCCTCCCTGACTACTGAGCTGTTTGCTCAAGCTGCACCCTATCTCACTTTACTGAGCCTGTGTAGTATTCTGTGGATGGGTTTGTCCTAATGGATCCCATTTATGAACAAGGTCATTTTTGGAGAACCTGAAGGTGAACACACAGAATCTTCTGCAAGTGGAAAACACAGGAAAGGTGAAAGGACTCATTCTCACCCTTAAAGGAGAGCATGGAGGGCAGAGCCAAGCATTTGACTTTTACTCCAGATATTTTGCCCCGTGGGTTGGAGTGGCTGAAGACCCTGTAACAGGTACTTTTTGACTTGGGTCCTGGGGAGGGTTCAGCAATGAAGGAGGAAGATAACAAATAGCTGCTTAATAAGTGGGCTTCGCATGACCTTTCAGGTTGCTTGGGTTTTGAGCTGTTTTTGTTTCCTTATCCCCTTAATGAAGTCTCATGTGAAAACTACAGAATAAGCAGGCAGTATAGTAGGGTTAAACTGTAATGTCAGAGAGTCTGGGTTTACATCCTAACTTCCTAGCTGTTGACCTGAAGCAAATGACTTAACTTTTTTAAATTTCTGTTCCCTTCTCTATAAAATATGTATAATACCTCATAGGGTTATATAAACACAATGCAAGGTAAATGCTTAGCACAGTGCCTGTCACATGACAAGTGCCCAATAACTACTAGCTATTTTAATAATAACAACAAAACTGGCTCCCTGAACCAATACTTCCAGATCTGCCATTTGCAAAATTCAGGGGCTGATATCAGTCTGCTTTAGTACCAAAGCCTTTTGTTTTTTCAATGATCAGCCTGAATGATCCTTGACATCTAGATAAGATTTGGTTTTTGAAGGATAAACTCCTGGGTTATAGGTGGGAAAGAGGGACAGGAATAGCTTTCCCAGACCTACCCCCAAAGTGGGTGAGATGGGTTTGGGAACATGGGTATTCAAGATCTGCCAGCCAGAAGTACAGGGATGAAATTGAAGATGGGCAAGAATGGGAAGCTTCCTCATCTCATGCTCTTTGAGAAGAGTGGGCTGAGCAGATAAAGAAGGGAATGATTGATGGAGGAAGTTGGTGGATGGGATGGTGGCTGGGGCATGAGGCTGGGAAAAAAACTTTGAGGCTCCTGCTCTGGTCAGAAGGCAGAGGCTGGAATGGTTTCAGGACTTCAACTTTGTTACTCTCTGAGAAAACACGTGAAATTCAAAGCTCAGCAAAGCACTTTTATGGACTCAGGAGAATGCCCAATGACATGGAAAAAGTACAGCTCAGCCCTCCCCCATGGAAAAGAGGTTTTGAGTGCATTTACACAAGCACAGCTGCTTCTCAAAGGTTTTAATTGGTACAGAGGGCAAGTGTTTTCCCTTGTAATAATGCTTTTCTAAAGTGGGAAGGTGTTTGGACATAATGACCAACCATCTCAGCTTGCTTGAGACGGAGGGATTTCTCAGTGTACAGGACCTTTGGTGCTAAACCAGGACAGTCTTGGGCAAACTGGGATGCATGGTCATCCTACATGGATCCCTCATAATATTCGGTAAGTTTTCCTGAAGAAAACCCATCCTTTTCCTCCCCAACGGCTTTTCTGTCAGTTATTACTTTATTAGTTTCTGTATTTTTGAGAGAGAGTGCAAGCAGGGGAGGGGCAGAGAGAGAGGGAGACACAGAATCTGAAGCAGGCTCCTGGCTCTGAGCTGGACGTCAGTAATGAAAACATTGGCTTGGTGGAAAATTTAACCTTTTGTCATAGTTCCCAGTTTTCTTTGCATGTTCCTAGGAGGAAGGAGATATTTTTCTTGAAAGATAAAGATTTATGTGAAGCCCTTGATCTTTCTACCCTGTGTTGACAATGAGCTGATAGGAGAAAAATTAAAACCTGCAGTTTAATTCAAAAAGATACATGCACTCTGATGTTTATAGCAGCTATTTATAGCAACCAAGTGTCCATCAATAGGTGAGTGGATAAAGAAGATGTGATACGTGTATATGTGATATGTGTGATGTGATACATACACACACACACACGAATATTACACAGCAATAAAAAAGAATGAAATTTTTTCCATTTGTAACAGCATGGATGGACCTAGAATATTATGCTGAGTGAAATAAGTCAGACCAAGAAAGATAAATACCATATGATTTCACTCATATGTGGAATCTAAGATGCAAAACAAATGA